>JAODJX010000001.1:48435075-48479271 GCA_026776945.1 Isichthys henryi
CACACACGTGACCCAGGCGGAGACTCGAACCCGGGTCCCAGAGGTGTGAGGCAACAGTGCTAACCACTGCACCACCTTGCCACCCCCATGTTCTTCATGCTAATCTAATAATTTAAGTTAAAAGTTATAGACATGCTTTTGATCTACAGCATCTTCTACCCAGAATGTTTCTGGAATATTTGGGGATGGTATAACTGACATAATACTGCACCATTTTTTATCAATAACGCTTTTTTTCTCATGCTAGTTAACTTCAGAATGCCTGTGAGTCTCTCAGTTTTGGTCCAGTTATCTTTCGCACTTTCTTTGAAGATGCAGAGCCGTATCTCCTTAGATTGACAAATCATCTGAATGGCGATGTCTAGGCATCCTCCCCAATGCTGAATTTCCTGGGAGAGAAAGCAGGAGTGATTATAACCGAATAGCAAGCAAGACATTATAAAGAGGCTGCAGTCAGTGCGGGATCTGCACACCCATTCACTGTAAAAGTCATTACCCTGCATTATCAATTAATATTCCAATAATGAAACTGAAATAAAAGATGTCTAGATGTAAAGCTCCGATAGAGAAGATGATAAAGGAAATAGAGGAAGAATGATGAAATTGGAATAAAAATGGTAATTAAAAACAGCAAATGTTCCAATAAAGCGCTTCTAATAACAATTATATTCGTAACAGGAAGTAGCAGAGCTTCTGTTCTGTGAACATTACCTGGTATATTTTGCTATAATAAATATACACTTGTGCGTATGAAGGTGATTCACTTAAAGAGGATTTGTTACATATGTATCATATGATTACCTCCTAGCTGATAATATATTGCCAGAATTTTGGGGGGTTTCCAGGTCTAACTTGAGTTATAGACAAAGATGTTCTGTACTTTCCATTGTAATGTCGGTTCAGCAGAGTCTGAGGGCTCGGAGGTGGAAGGGAGATGCGTACAACACCTTGTTTAACTGGTGTTCCTCCTCTTCCAGCTGCCGGTCTGCAGGTGGTGTGAGGCTAATTGTGTAGCTCCACCACAAAGCCACCTGCCGCTTTCGGCTTGGCATGGTGACACCATAGAGAAAATGCCCACAGGAAGCCGCTGGCTCTTAACCAAAGAGCACGAAATATGTTTCAGATACATCCCGCTGTCTGTCGGGTTCTGACAGTCACGGTTTAACTCATGTTGGATTACTGACTCCAGCAGAAGTGGCTAAATTACATAACCACTGAAAAATGTTTTAAAAGTCATTTTCTATTGGATTGTCTTCCGGTCATTGGAATCTCCAAGCAAGATCTGATGAGCGAACTCTGCAGTGATGACCAACAAACTAAGGAAGGTCCAAACCAAATGAAACACTAGAGGTAACACTCATAATCTAAAGATCCCATGGTCCTGATTGCAGTTAATTCATTTTCAGAGAAGGTGCACAGAAGGTGGGACACCTTTGTACGATGGTTAGTACTGCTGCTTCACACTTCTGGTGTGGGAATATAAAACCTCGATTCACTTTCCTTTCTGAAGTAAATTTACCTGGCATGACTTAAGTAAGATAAAATTCCTTTTATTAAGACAGAGTGCACCCTGGTGTTAACAGCAAAGAAACAGGGAATCTCCGTACCAAACAAAGACCTGAACAAAGAAAATACTCAGGTTTTATACATTCCTGCAACTCCCTTATAAGGCAATCTTCTATCACATTGGTCAAAACTAGTGCTCTTGTCCACGCATAGGTTGCGCGATGACCTTGTTCACCTTTCCTTTAGGCCCAACACCAGTCACCACCAGCTTGCACCCCACCCTTACTAACCCCTTACATGTCCCCATGTTAAACAACACTATGCAATCTGAACTACCCATGCAAATCAATGCAAACTATGCAAATTAAACTACCCATATCTCAACGTATATCTGGTCCATTAATCTCATTACAACACATTCATTAAACCATATGGTCATCGAAATAGGTGAATATAGCAAACGTGTTAGAACATAAGCCTGTTTGTTTCCTCTCAGTTTTTCTGATGCCTTTCCTGTTATCTTCCTCTGCAGAATTGAGCATCCTATGTTGTACGTCCTGTCCTGTCAGCAGAGGAGGTTCCGATTATCTTCACAAACAGGCAGTTTCAGCTTCCAGTTTCAGGCTCAGCACAAGACACACACGCATACACATTCTTCTTGCCTAAGGCACAGACAACAATCCCACTGTGCACCTCTCCCCCGCCCTACTGGAATGTTCCTTCTACACTGGGATCAGGGTTCAAGTGCGAGTTTGTAAGCTCTCTGGTTTTCCCTGACAGTCCAAAAACATGGTTAACTGGGGTTGCCAGATTCCTGGTAGGTGTGAATGATGCGTGTGTCTGGCGTTGGGTTGGTGCCCTGTCCTGGGTATTTCCTTGCCTTGCGCCTGTAGCTTCCAGTCCCTTGTGACTCTGAATGGGACAAACAGATACAGAAAACAGGTGGAGCGCAAGTGTTGTGAGCTGTAAGGGACAGATCGCAGTACTATATAAATACTTCCGTGTCAAAGGCACGGGTAACACTGTTACCTCATACTTCAAGGGTTATGGGTTTAAATCCCACCTGTCTGTGTGGAGTTTGTTGTCATAGTGTATGATGGTGAGTGTCAGCCCTGTGATGGACTGGTACCCATCCAGGGTCCACCCAGACTTGTACGCTAAGTTGCCTGGTACAGATGCTTTTAGTGCCAGTGCTGGAACAAATCTGATGGCCAGGCCTTGTCTGAATGAAAGGGCTTGGTCCATTTGTGGTGCCAACTGTGAATACTTAGATCAGTGTTTCCCAATCTGATCTTTGCGGACCCACAGACAGTCATGTTTTTGCTTGGGAGTGGGAGGGAGCAAAATTGTGGACTGTCTAGTAGGGAGTTCTGAGGGAGCAAAAATGCGGACCGGTTGCGCATCCCCGAGGACCAGATTGGGAAACACTGGCACAGAGGATGGAAAGGTACCTTGATGCTGATTATGCATCAAGATCCACATAATTAGTAAAAAGTGATTTTGACCTTAGTTTGCTGCAACATGGATATGAGACAGAGAACTAAACTGAAGACACTTTCAGCATGGACACCTTGATGTCTCCCTGTCAAGGAGAAACCCAGCTGGGGGCTGCTGACACCTGGGGCTGCTTCTGGCCTGCAGGAATCAGGTGCTGAAGCCACGGCGATGGAACAAAGCGTATTACTGTACAAACGTCACCATAGGATCCCCGGACGAGAGGAGATCAGGGCTCCCAACTGGAAGCGCTACACACGCGAGCGAATGGCCGACAGGACCAGACCTATCTTCTTATCAACAGTCTCTCGCAACACGCTTCGCATTGCAAAAGATAGAAAGAAAAGTCCAGAAATGTCACAATTCTTATATGCTAATGTTATATGTGCAAAGTTTCTGTACTTGTCAGCAAGGTACGGTAATGAACCGAAAATACTTAGCGACTACAGGCTGTGCTTAATTGTGGGTGATTATAGGAAAATTCACCCCTTAACACCTACAGATTTCATAATTCATTTTAATTGCCTGTCAGTATTTTTGTAACCCAAAAATGCACAGTCCTGCACAAACAACAACGTGTCAGAATCGTGCTAACAAATGAGTGAGGATGTAAAAAACCAGTCCTGCAATTATGGCTTTACAGGGCAATTAGGTGTTATTAGTTGTAACAGAAGTCCCACTTCTAATGAGCTGAAATCCAGCCTTTCTGATTAACCGGCAAATTATTGTCCCTTTGAAACAGCTGGCGAATGAACAAGTATGGAGGTAGCTTGTACAGTACATCTGGTGCGCTGACAGGATCCTGCAGCCAAGATTAGTCCATATGGCTCCAGGATGTCAAATACAGCATGAAGATAAACCTATAGGCAGAATGTGAGCTGCTGCCTGGGAGCAGGATACATGCTAGAATAATCTCAAAATCGCAGCGGCTGCTTCAGATACGATCCGGAGTGTAAATTAGTGAATCCAGTGCTACCTGAAGCCCCGAAAGAACACATGTCGCCATGTGACATTTCTGCAGACAGTAGGCCTTCTATTCTAACCAACCTGAGAAACGTCGCCATAACAGCAACAAAACGTACAGCCATCCTCTCCCTGTCACACTAGCTGTCTGCGTCTGGTTCGGCTGTCTGCTTCCCGCGGGGCCGGAGCTGGGATCGGGTGGGTAGCGCTCGCCTCCAACTGGGTGATGTCACTCAGCAGCTGGGCGCAGGTGTCGTGCATTGACAAGGCAACTGGGAGACACTGAGGACTGGTAATTGGGAACTTCCTATGCAGTGCCAGGTTGTGGTGATCCTGGGTCCTAGGTAGACCCCGAGATATTAGGGTTCCACACATGCTAATAATACCTGAACAGCCTGTGGCCAAATAAAACCTAATTAAAATAAAGGCCAAAATATTGAACTGAGGTCTTAGCCATTATCAAGGTTTAATTTTATAGATAAAATTTATATAAAACCAAATGTAAATAAGTTTCACTTGGTGGATCTTTAGGGATCACTATTCTATCGCGTCTTTGTTTCTGCATATTCCAGTTACAACTTTAAGACAATGTAAAGGAAATCTACTTGTTTGTATTTGGTGGAGTCTATGGAAAGACGTGTTCCTGAGGGAGGCTGGATTCCAGCAGACCGGGGTTCATTCCCGGGCAGCTTGCATGCACCTTCTTCCTTGCTCTGTGCCTCGGCCATATTCCCAAAACTCTCCAGAATCTTGAGCTGAGGATCTCTGGAAATGTTTGTTTGACCTCCGTCTCCACACCAGAGTGGTATCCTGGATTGGGGTCAGCAGCTAAGGGGCCAGTGGCTACGAGATGCGCTATGGTCTTTCACTTTGCATGCCAGACTAGCAGCATTTCATTTGACCCCAACCGCAGGTCAGCTTTCTGCGCCTGTAAACGTCAGGCTCCTCACCACGATCTTTCATTGGGCTCGATGATGACATGGGAACCATAATAGAGGGAGAGTCATCCTGCTCAAAACCCCATTTTCCGGTTATTTCTATATCAACATTAATCCATCCATTCGTCTTCTAAGAAGCCGGTCGCTGTGAGTCTGGATTCCAGGATGCACGAGATACAGGGCAAGGAAACATCTTGGATGGGATACCGGTCTGTTACAGGCCTCAATCTCATAAACAGGGTTGGTGGGTTAATGGCCTGACTCGGAATTGTGTGTGGGTACGTCAAAATTTACAGTGTACCTGTGCTCAATCATGCCCCATGGGCAAAGTTGAGACACTACTCATATAGTACACATATGTCTGGTCAGTGTCTGCCCGATGTACAGTAGTTATGTTCAAATGATGTGATACTCAAGTCTTTTGCTAATTGGCAAGACATCTGTGCGATGTCAGTTTTGAGTATTACATCGTTTAGACTTAACGTGTGCATCGGGCAGACATGTGTTTGCTGTCAGCGTGACTTAACAGCATGATCTTGGACTGGAGTGCCTCCATACACATACAGCCAGTGGGGAGGGGATTCATATCCCCAGCCCTGAAAGTGTGAAGCTCTACTCCTACCCACTGATCTCCTGTTCCAGCACATTAAGATTAATGCAGAGAGTAATCAAAGTGTCTAACACATGTTGCTACTTTGAAATTCTCCCAGATATAGATACATATAATAATGATGCTTTGCTGGGCTTGTAAGCTTAGGAAATGTTGATCTGGGGCCTAATCAAGGTATAGAGGAAAAATAACTCTTCTGTTTCTGGCATCGTGCTACTGGTTTCACAATCTGTTGCACAAAGTTCTCTAAGTGATTTCTCAGTGTGAGCTCTTTATTTTTAACCCAGGGATCCCCTCTGGATCGCAGTCTGAGCTGCAGGTAATGAGTGAGATGGCCGCTTTGCCTCTTCTGATCCTGGCACATCTGGTGTTTGTTATGCTACTCAGCCGAGCTCCATTTAAATGGAGCACTGTATCCCTGATGGGGAAAAATAAGCGCTTTTGTCTTCATATGAAAAATGACTCTTTCCCTCCAAATGTGTGAAAACGGAGCCGGCTTTGGGAATGGGATTTTCTCACCATTGTTCACTCCCCCTGGTGAACAGGATGTCCCAGGGCTCACTCGCTCCCTCCGGAGGGCGAGGGGGACCATCTGCCCGTCCGCTCAGTCCGCTTGTCCAGGCCCGGGGGCTGGGCAGCTGCTGACGCAGAGCTGAGAGGCACCGTGACGGAGATTGCTCAGCTGTTTGACTCCCCCGTCCTCCACTACCCTTTAAACTCACCGACTCGCTGCACCTGTCAAAACACGCCTTCCTGTGTGTCAATAACGAGGCCAGTTCACTCAGTCATTTGACCCGCTGAATGTGTCAGGTGTGAGTCATCGTTTGGTAACCACTGACTCTAAAATGGCACTCAGGTGCGTCAAAACTATATTTTAATGATGCTAATATCTTTGACTTCCAAAAGCACCGTCTAGACATATTCCCGATGTTGTTCCCAGCTGGCATTGCTTCCAAGGTATCCTCCATCTTGTGCCCCATGCAGACTGGGATAGGCTCCAGCCTCTCCGTGACCCTGTCCTGGGTAAGCGGTTGGAAAATGGATGGATAAATGTAGGTCAGGCAAAATAAAGACTAGACCAGAAACACAAAAATGCAGCACTACCAGGCCATTTTGATTAAAAACACTGATATGGAATATTTCCACATTTTTGGACTCGGACTGTGAAATATATGTATATTTTTGTGTAATTTGTTGACACGCCATATGCGGGTTGTTGTGAACAGAGGTAGGCTTGCATTACTGAATATCTTGCTACATATCGTCTATTTCCAGATGGTCTGAACTCTGAGGTCAGGTGCATGAACTAAAGACATTAAAACATAGTAAACTAAACAAATGGACACATTTAACGGCTATTCAGTGACCCTCTCACCAGCGGAGGTTACCTAAGTGCTTTCATCTCAGTTAGCGGTTTTCCCTGTCCTGCAGCGACTTCTCCAGCATGTAAAATCTGGATGTTATTCCTCTATCAAGGACATCCTTTGTTGTAGAGCTGAATGAATGACTAGACCAGGGTAGCGACTCCTGACATAGAAATTGCCCTGGAAGGAAACTATTGCAATACAGCCAAGAGCACCAGTTTATTCATTATTGTGTTTTTATCTCCCACGAGTGAGTTCAGCGGGGTACGTGCTATGTGCTTGATTTTCGAATGCCGTCCGTTTTCTGTGCTGTTTCGTGCAAAAGCCAGTCATGAGAAGGGACAGCATTTTCTTTGCCAGTCAAGTGATGTCAAATGGCATTATTGTCATTTTACGTACATGAAATAAAACTGTTTGTATGTAAATAATAATAAAATACATAACAGTACACAACAATGACTTTGCAGAAGTAAACAGTAGGTGCAGGTAGTGCATATAGACAGTACACATATGGACAGTAGGCAAAATAGTTGAAACCACTGTGCTTGGTAAACTTTTGTTCCAGGCAAAACAGCAAACAAAACCTTGTGACACAGGTTTGAGAGGAGGGAACGGGAGCTACTTTATATTGTCAGAAATTAACTACAACTGGCTAAAGGGTCCTGCCACACCTTGGATATCATCACCGCCCCCCCCCCCCCATCTCACTTGTTACTTTAAAGTCTCTTATTATTATCGCTTAGATTAGATTTATTCAAGCCGGTGAGCCATTTCAATAAAGATGCTTCCGATTCACGCACAACCTATGAAACATTTCGAGGAGGTTTCGTATTTCCTGGACTATCTGGAAATGTATCTGTGGAGAAGACCTCGAGTCTCAGTGGAGTTAGGGTACCAACATGCTGCCAGGAAGGGGAGCTATCAGCGGAATCTCCCGCGGATATTGAACAGACTTTCTGTCAGCTTGTGTGGATACCGACATCACATTCCTGAGTCTGCCTCGCTGGGCAGATAAGACCGACTTTTAATACCTTACAAATCTATGGCACCTAGGTCATACAGAACAGACACACAGCATTACATGGATGATAACCCCAAGAGAAGGAAAATATGGAGGTCTTTCCATTCTACTTCTTCTAGTTAATGAAAGAAATGATCGCAACACAAAATCCATCACTTAGATTCATGTTTCTGTGGTTTTTCGTGTAGGAAATCTTTTGAAAATCCATAAGAGGTTCCCGTTAGATCTTACATACTTCAGATGGCTCACTTTTATCTCAAGGCATCATGAAATGGGATCTCTAGACAGCGTCAGTTTGTTTCTCTGGACGAACTCCACCTTTCACGTGTTGCCATCTTAAATGTCGATGATTTGCAGATTTTGCATTTCCAGAGACAGTTTTAGTAGAAACATTTGCAACATAACATAGCTGAGTAGTCCTTCTTGAGACTTGAAATTACAACACAGGGGTATGATATTTGAATATAAATAAAGAACAGAAAAGTTCTGGTTAAACCACAGTAGGCCAAAGCAAACCAAGGCCACCGCAACAGGTATCTTCGAGTATTATGGGGTGCTTCAGGCTAGCTATCGATAATAAGTCTCTCATTCCCTGCAATAAAAACAGGAAATCGTGCAGGAGACATACCATGCAAAAGAAAGATTAAGATATTTTGCGGGTGCACACATCTCTGAACTGTCATCTCTCAGAAACGTAAACAAGCCAACCCGAAAGGTGAAACCACATTCCTCACAGCACGGTCATGAACAAAAAAAAATGAATTTCATAACTTCTGTTGATTTCATATCTGATATTCAGTGAGCAGCAGTAGAGGCGTCCAAACTAATATGAAAAAAAGGTATTTTTCTTTGTTCCCTCTGATACTCATATAATGAAAAATCTACGCAAATGAAGGAAATTTTTACCATAGCTAAAAACTATAGATGGATTATAGTGGTTAGAAATGTTAAAATGGGACACGTGATCTGTGAGCTGCATTGCTGTAGGACAATACAGATTGATGATTTTTAAAAAAAATATTTCTAGCCTCGATAGGCTCTGGGTTCGATGTACGATATTCCATCTGCCAGGGAAAGATGTTATTATGTTGCTGAAACAACAGTGTTTCATTAAACATTCATGTTATACAGGTACGCAGGCTGCAGTTAAAGAATGTAATGTTTAGCTGAGCGCATCGCTGAGCTAACAGTTTTTCCGCACTCGAGCGCCCGGCACGCTACGTTGGCTACACGAGATGCACTGGGGAGGGTTTTCCTTCGATTTCCATCCAAACAGGTCTTTGTCGGGGAGGACAAAAACAGGCTTGCGACCACAGGAATCCTGCAACAATGAGCATCCTCTATTCTCCAGGAGTGGTCTGCTTCCTCGCGTCCCGTGCCAACGTCACTCTGACAGCTGTGAGAAGGACGTGGTGTTGCTACGGTTCCTTGTCTGCCCTCTCCTCAGTCCTTTCTGCCGCTCTCCTTCTGTACAGCACCCCCCCTCATGAACACACCGAAACAGGAAGCCCCCTTAACAACATGCAAAACTAAGTAAACTTCCAGGTCTATTTCTCCAAACTTCCTCAAGGAAGTTTTTTAAAATGTGGGAAAATGAATACCAGCTGTCAGCCAACCCCCAGCTGACGGAATCTTCTCTTTGGCTTCTGAGATATAACTTGTGCTAATCCCATTGTGTTCACCACACTTGCTTTTGAACAAACAGAGGGATTTCTAGGACTTCACGTCCAAAGATCTTTACAGAGCAGAAGAAGGAGAAGATAACTGCTTCACACAAGTGAGGACTGGTGATATATATTATAGTTATGTCTCACAGCTATAATTTCTCAGGACCAAAAGCACAGTAAATGAATAGTGCAAGCGAGTGCAGTCGTGGGGGTGGGTGGACACAAGCACTTTACATGTGCCCTTGAATACATAATACTATATGGAAAATTGGGTGGGGGGACCTAAAATATTATTTTGACAGGGGGACCCAGAATTTGAATCTCTGCCCCAAAGGTGCAAGAATAATTCTTGTATTCTCCATGTCCCTGTAGATCTCATTTATAATTATTAATTTAGTTATTTTTAAAAGGAAGGGATAAATGACCTTGATTTGTGTTTGTAACATTGGTTTTTTTTCCCTGTTCTTCAAAGTATGTTTTTGAGATCCTACCAACTTTCTGAATCAGAAACACAATGTAATAGGTAGATTTATATCCATACTTCTGTATATTCTCTAGAAGGAACAATGCAACGCTTTAAAACAGGGCATTAGCATATCTTGCCTTACATCTTCAGTTTAAAGGAAATGTAACACACTATGTTATTCTGTCAAACGGCGAAGCCACATAAGAGCAGAATTACTTTCTTTTTTTCATCGCGTTTTGTGAGTTCGCAGTTTAAAAAATCCTTTTGGCTCCAGAAACAGGGCCTTCTAAAGGACGCACCGCCATTTAATTCCCCTGATCTGTAAACGGCTTCGGGGAAAAGAGTAATTACGTGTGAAATGTACAGAAAAAATGTACGTATTTCCTGACATACCATCAAACCACAGTCCACAGAGGCATCCCTAAAACTCAAAGTCAGAGATGACAGTTCCTGGTGGACAATGGATTGCATTTCTTTGGATTGTGACCAGGAATTACCTTTGCTTTGAGTCCAGGATTAGATGCACACTAGTGTTGTGACTGACCTCCACTTGTGCGCCGAAGATCAAAACAATGGACCACTGGCTAATGAACTCCACTGACGGGGCCTATAAAGGAAACTCCGGCTCTGTGAACCGCTAAGTTTAGCTCGTCCTGCCAGAACAGCCCCACAGGAAATAACAAGTGCATGAGAAACGCAGAGGCTGGGAGCTCCCAGGTGTTTGCAATACAGTGATACAAATACGAACAATGACAGAGGCAGGTGCCCCCCTTGCAAATACGTCTACGGGTGAACATGGAGAGGCACCTGTCAGGCACTCTACTGTCGCTTTATACGTCCCTTTCAGAGGCTCTGAGTCTCATGCCAACATAAAAAGTAGTGCATTAGTATTTTATAAATAAATGCTTTAATCTTTGATGTTCTGCAGCCTGAGTGAGATAAGCACAGCTCTTGATAAAGTTCCGAAAGTAGAATTTATGATAGCAATTTTTCTTCCCAGAGTCGCAAAATCACACACACAATAGCTTATCTTACACTTACAGCAAGCTAAGTTGTTTCTTGTTAATTTGTTTTATTAGATTACTTTGATCCAAGCTAATGGATTACAATAGGTGCTTGTGATAAGAAAAAGTTCAAATTAAAATCAAATGTCCAGCATGCGGGAACCTCTTATGGATTTTCAGAATGCTGGGAGTTTGGTCATTACAGTTATATTGCTTTTGTTAATTTGGAGGAGACTGCTATCCAAAGCGATTTAGAATTGAGAAAGCAGGGTCAGTCAGTCCCTAAAACAACTGAGGTTAAGGTTCTGGCTCAGGAAACGAATGGCGAAATCACTCTGCTGGCCACTAGATATGAATATGAACCAGCAACCTACTGATCACAGGCTGCATCAAAACCTTCATCTGCTAGGATGCCTACAGCCCCGCTGTGCAAGACCATGACTGAAGTGTCTTCTAATCTTGGGGTAAACATGAAAACACAGGCAAGTGCTGGGAGGCTCATGAGTTTTCCACACGCAGGCTGCATTCCCACTGAATATGTGTGGAAAGACTTGACTTTGAAGTTGCATGAGGCTGCAGCAAAGTGTAAGATGGACAAAAACACAATGACAGCCGCTTGACATGGTTTTGCAGTCCTACAAAAGTCCGGAGTGTTTCATTTCTTGAGGAAGAAAAGCCCAGATGCACGCCAGCATTGCCACACTTTGGTCCCTGGCTTTACCACCTTTTGGCCTCTAGATTTGATCTATTATTGCCTCATTTCCACCAACACAGAGCTGATTCTCGCTTGGTGCCTTTTGAGAACATGCCCACGTTTCCACCAAAAAAAGTACGGAACGGAAATGTTACATAGACGGAAGTGAAAGTAAAGTAAATATAAATTCCATTTTTTTCCAGATTTTAAGCTTTTATAAGCTGCCAAACCAAAAAAAAAATATTTCAGAGTATGACTTGTTGCTCTCTGTCTCTGCTGCCTATATCCACTTTTGTCTCCTTAAAGGCTTTCTGTCTGTGTGTGTGAGTTTATTATTGCTTACTGTTTTACCGTTGTCCTTTTAAAGATGGTGCCATAAGAGTCTGCTAATAATTGAACTGTGCTGTCTGCCACGCAAGTGCCACAATATTTTATTCGACCTGTAACATTTTTATAATTTATTATTAAACTTGGCCAACACACTGATCTTTTGTTTTCCAAAGAATAAAAAAAAAAAAACTGTGCAATGTTATTCCGCTAATAAGCTGACATTTTTTTTTTCCTGCCATCACTAGCAATATTAGACAAAACTATATCAGCTATGGATTGAATTTTCTGGGTACACGGAAGGTTTGTACATGATAACCCATCCCACTTTCACTAACATTATGGTTCTTTTCTGTTTTGTTGTGATGGAGCCGTTTTTTTGCAGTGGAAACGTGCGGAACTGGTTCCAGATTGGGAAGAAGTCTGTCTCTCTGCTACTAAAAGGTTTGACAATTTTTACTAGGTTCCACAATAGTGCTTTACTTGTCACCATGTTGGTTTTACATTTTTATTTGTGGGTCGATACCAAAATCCCACATGACACAGGGAGAACATGCAAACTCATTTAACTTTCCCTAACTTAAAAGCTGAATTACTTAAGTTGAACTTTCTGGGGGTCATTAGAATTCAATTATACTTTCCACACGCAAAAAAAAATAAAAACATTAACTCAGCCTTTAAGCTATTTTCCACTCACAATTCAAAGGTTACCTGACCGCATCCCTCAGTTCCATTTTGCCAGCGTCCGACATACGTCATTTCATATGGGGGGCACATTTGTATTTTGTAGTTCGCTTACTTTAATACTATTTGCAATGTTAGTGCAAATAATCTTTGGGCAGGATTTTAAAAAATGCAGTGAATGGGAAAATCTTTCTTTATTTGTTTTGTTTATGGAAAAAAACAATGATGTCAATACCAGCATCTGGCACATATATTTCATATTACATTGTATGTGTGAAATATTTTATATTTTTATAAAATGATCTGTGGTGGTCCAGCATTCTCTTTACCATGTAAACCACACATAGTCACAATACGGATCAATTTGTGTCTAACACATAAAAAGAAATCGAAAAAAATACATAAACCGAAAACAGTAAGGTGATATTTCACAAGGGTGTTGTCTCTGCTAGGTTTAATATTTGTCTATTGTCTTGCATTGTTCGTTTTCCCTTTGATAGTATAGGCAGATTACATGCTTCTCTTCTGAAGAATCATTAATCACATTAATAAATGCATGGAAATAAATGTTACACATTTCACATCGCAATCTATCCCTTGCAGAATTGGCAGAGGCTGGTGAGGAGCAGTTGAAGACACAGCGCCTGGAGAGCTCCGTTAATGAGGGCTATAACTTCAGATCCCCTGGTTCAGGAAGCTGCCCTTTCTGGTGGTCACATCCTCAGCCAAACAATATAACCTCCAACAGTGAGACCTCAACCAGATACGTTGATGTTATCGAACACTCCATCTCTAGATACTGACAAACTTATTTTGTAATCTTTGTATGCCCAAAGCCCGCTTAGATAAACATCCTGCCAATAATGAATTGAAACGCAGGCTAGGTTACAGTCTCACACTCTTGTTCTGGGGTCAAGCCAATAGACCCTTGAAGTAGCTGAATGTGATTGCTAATGGTCCTGGACGTAAGTTATTTCCTGTGTTGTGTACGTCAATAGCGTTTTCCCTCTGACTTTTTATAACCCATGGGGTGCACTGTTCCTCTTCCTGCACGGGCAAAAATTACAAAAACCGTTTCAACGTTTACTTAATTTAAATTATTACAATATGACAAAACACACACCATTACAGTACCTAACAGCTGTCATATTTAGGTGTAGATATGGCAGAAGAGATGTGTGTGTTTTACCTCTGTTTGTATGTACTTCAGATGACGGTGTTATACCTTCTGTAATAATCTGGCATCCTCCCATTTTCCAAAGAGGTGCTTTTAAGTACCTGTTAAGGAGCCAAAGTGGGGGCCTCAGCTGGACCTAAAGGAGCGTAAACGGCACAGCTCCATATTTAGGTAGAAGAGCAGCTGGGCCTTTGCGTTAATGGGATGCTGTGCCCCCCGCCCTCATTTCCATGGGAGAACATCACCGCCTATTCTTCCTCCTTTCATATTGACAAGCGGACAAGCAGAGTTTGAAAAGTCTGAGCCCGACGAGATACTTGACACCTTCTTTCTAGTCTAAAGTTATGCTAATTGCGGAGTTGCTGGCTTTAACGTTAATGTGGCTGCCGCAATGCGTACTCAGTCCCCCTGCATTCCGGCTTAGTTTACCATTAATCGTTATGCTGCTAGTTTGACACCATTATAATTTCAGCACCTTTAGCACATTAGCTGCATGCTAATCAAAGTCAACATACCCACCCTGGATCCAGTACCAGCAAACCAATAGATATGGTCCTGTAATTGCTATCTGTGGTATATGAGAATATATTTAAGATGAGCAGGTTTCGGAAAACCAGCTTTCCTGACCCCTCAAACGCGCGAACAGCTTTTTTTTAAATACAGTTTTCTTTATATCGTTCTTTACTGACAATATGCCAGATGCCTCCCCCCTCCTTTGCATAGTAATATGCATCTTATATTCAAATGCATATGTATGATTTATTCATGATCACTCTTCCTTGACATTATGACTCACCAAAGACAAATGTGTCTATCATGCGCGTACCATGTAACTCGTGATTACATTTGAGGAGGAATATAGAAGATTAGAAAAGATCTGGTTTTTGTATCAGTGATGCTGGTATGAAGACTGCATTCTTCCATGTCTCTTAATTGCTGTGCTATTGTGTGTTTTTTTCTTCTTTTTTTTTAATGCTTCCCACGATGCGCTTTAGCTAAAGTAGAAATATATGGGTAAGATGACGTGACAGGCAGCGGTAAGCAGACAGGCATTCAGACAGACAATGGCGAAAACTAACAAGGTATCCATCCTTCTGGTGACACGCGGGGAAGTTAATTAGACACTGACGCGCTGCAGCCGTGTACTGCTTTGGGGGTTGGGGTGGGGTGGGGGGGTGCACTGGATTTTCTGTGACCTGCACCAACTAATCGGGCCTCAGGGGAGCCCCATCTTTGTCTTCGTGCCCCAGATGAATGGAAAGATATAATAATGATTAAAAAGAGGACAGATGTCACAGCCATTGCAGGGACTCCTCTCTCACTCATCTTCCTTTCAGTCAGCCCAGGTGGTCACATTTTCACACTCACATCGTCCCCCCCGTCCCCCGTCCCCCTCTTTCGTATGGATTGCGCATCTTTTAACAGAGCATTTGTGTGCAGAGCTGAGCAAATACCATGTTGGGAGCAATTCGACAAATAACCCGAAGCAGATTCCTTTCAATTTCTTTATTTCTGAACATCTTAATAGTCAAAGTGGCAACTGGAATTGTTTGGACACAAACAGAACCCTGCGTCTGTCAGCTTACGTGAACCATAGCATTAATAAATAACAGTTTCTCAGTAAACATAAGTGCTAACAAAAAAAAAAAAGCTAATGACTATTTACAAATTGTATAACAGTATGTATATATGTGGTAAATTCAGACTTTATGGGTATATGGTCAGCAAAAAAAATACAAGTAATACTTTTTGCGTGTCTGTCTCTTTGTATTGATCCGTAGCTTAACCTGGAGTAAACCCTGAGGCTAGCACAAAATGTATTTTTATTCTTGAACAGAAATGGCCAATCAACGGCCAGTAGGCTCTGCCTGAACATTTACATATCTTCTTTGGCATATATAATGATTGCAAGCTTAAATATACATGAGAATAGGCAATCAACAATTCATAAGAAGGTAGATAAAACTATATATATATATATACACACATACACAAGAATCTTGAATCATACATTTAGAACATGCAAGCAGTTCAAGTTGTGACTCACACCTCTATTTCGAAACAAATCTCATGTTCACCGAATTTAATTTACTACTAGCTACTAATTGTAGGTTAACTAGAATGGAAGCTGGAAGATTCCGATTCTGTAGAAATCGATGAGAGACCAGCTCTTTTCTTGGACAGCATTTTCAGACTGGATCCGCGACTCACAGTCAACGCGTTCTGGGCCGATTTCTTAAACTTAGCGCCGAGGAAGGCGTAGAGGATTGGGTTGAGGCAACAGTGAAAGTAGGCCAGGGCCTCAGTGATTGGGATCCACTTGGCTAGACTCTCATCCAGATCACAGCTGTGGGGGATCACTTTGAGCAGCACCAAGGTGTCCACGAAGATGCCCGCGCAGTAGGGCAGCCAGCAGCTGAAGAAGCACACGATGAGGATGACGGTGGTCTTCAGTGCCTTCCGCTTCTGCTGCACCTTAGAACCTCGGGAGAGCCTGCAAATGATGATGCAGTAGCAGGTAAGGATGATTAGGCCGGGCAGGACGAAGCCCACCAGGATGTGCTGGAAATGGAAAGCGGCCATCCAGGTGGTAAGGGATTCCAGTGGGTAGACGCGGTCACACATCACCCTGCTGTCCATCTCCTGGGACTTGGCAAACACCAGGTCAGGTATCGTTAGCAGGGCAGCGGGCAACCACACACCCACGTAAATCACTTTCTCTACCAGGATCTTCCTCGGGGTCTGGCTGTTGGTGGCATGTACCACCGCTAAGTACCGGTCCAAGCTGATGAACGCCAGAATCAGCACGCTGCTGTAGAGGTTGACGGTGTAGATCATGTGCACAGTAACGCAGAGGAAACTCCCAAAGTACCAACTGCTGGCAGCGTCCACAGCCCAAAAGGGCAGCGTGAGCACAAACAAGAGGTCAGCTACAGAGAGGTGCAGCCTGTATTTGTCTGTCATGGTCCTTGACTTTTTCTGGTAGCCCATCACGACCACCACCAATCCATTGCCAATGATTCCCAGAAGAAATATGATCCCATACACTGTCGGTAGGAATATCCTTTGGAAATCATTGCTCAGGTTTCTGTCACAGGGAGTTTCTAAACCCTCGGGTATGTCAAAGTCAGATCCAGATCCGGACTCCGAGGTGGTGTTGTCAAGGACTATGTGCTACAAAAGAGAATAAGAGAACGCCGATAATTTAATTATTTGGTGCAGAGGTAATATATGGTTATCGTTTATCAACAATAAGTCCTTTACAATTTATTACATAAATATATTTGTGATATACAGGTATAATAACATCCTTCCGTCTTCTAACGGCTTATCTCATTCAGGGTTGCCGTGTTATTTAAGATAAACGAATCTCAGTTTGTACAGCTTATCTTCAAGACAAATAATTGACCCCGTTATGCGATGTCTGAACGCACGTCATAAAAATGGATTTTATTTTTGTTACTTTAAACTATAGACATAATTTTGTGTAGTCTGAAACAAAAATAGCATTATTTCGTTGAACAGATAAAAACAGTTATTTGGATATACATAATTTAAAAACAAAATGAAATATATTTCTTTGACATGCGCAATTTTTTCGACAATCCACTTACTTCGTAGTAAGACATGATATCAGTTCCGAAGCAATCTCCGCAATTTACGAATGCACGTGGACGACAAGCAAGAGTTTGGTATGGGATTTAAGTTATTGTGGCTTATAAAACCCCCAATACCAGCAGCTCCTCCCCTATAGGAGGAGTTAAACACGCCGTTTCGCGCAGTCACCCAAGTGCGCTTTTTCTGTTGTGTGTGCAGGTGCTGATTGCGTAAAATCACCGCCCTTTTTCTCTACAGGATATTTCGACTCGATGTACTACGAAACAATTGAAGTTTTTACTTTGTTTTTGGTATAATCCCTAGAAACCCCCCACAAACGTTTGTTTGGCCAAGCAAAAGTAGAAACACATCCATGCGTAATTTGTACATTTCTGTCTTGACTCACTGTCACGCTCAGTTAACACTGGGGTAAAGTACTGACAACTATAATTTTCACTAACGGTATACGAATTTCCCCAAATGTAGTTTCGAGAGCACAGAATTAAAAATGCACGTGAACATGTCTTTTAGTAATTTAATGCCAAGTTAAAACTATAATTAAATATAAGTAAAGTTATACCACCCAGACTTTCTGCTTTTTTCGTTTTCATAATTTTGCAGATATAAATAGCTTAACTGTATAAGCAGAGTTATGATCTTTCTCCAGGAATTAGCTTGTAAAAGACGTTAAAAGTACCAAGTTTGACTAATTACATGTTGATTGCGACGGAAAAGCGTAGCTCAGCAGGGCGATAGTCCTTCCTGCTTTCAAGCGATGACTGCAAACAGAACTAAATTTAATTATCAAATATAAATTACAAAAAACTATATCGTTTGCATGTCCCTGTTCCGGTAGTTTGAACATTTATTATTTGAGTATATGGTTTTGTAACAAAACAGCGTCAGCACTGTTTTTTAAATACTTTTAAATTGTAACACCGTTTTTATGCATCTGATTTTTTTTTTGAATGTTACCAACCCATAAGATAAGAAAAAGAATTACACCTGTTAGCGTGAGTGCGATCGGGGAGGCAGGCAGTGTGGGGGCTGTTAGGTTAAATGAGGACGTAGCAGGTCATACCAAACACATCATCTCCTGTTATATTTTTTTACCATTTCTTGGAGTTTACGTGGAGTAGCGTCATCACTGAAACATGAGCCCATTGATTTATCGATTGATTCAGTCCGCCCAGATATGTTTGAGTCGGTGTACCGGCACGGCATTGTATGCTTATGGACTTCCCCCATCCCAAAGGAGTTAAACAACAGACCTTATGTAGTGCGGGGGTGGCTGAAAAAGGGGGGGTGGAAAAAAACATTGTGTTTGAAAACCAAAGTATCTACACAAAACAGATGGTTCCCCATGATGCCCGTTGAATTATTGTTGTGGGAAGACAATAATGAGCAGCGATTCGGAGGAGTTCAGATCTAACGGAAAATGAAGGAACAGAGGTTTGCTTATGTGAAGCACGCCTGAGAACTGCACAGGCGGATCTTACTTTAGAAAAAAATAAATATCTACTATACTGAGTACTCCATCCTATCAACCATTTGCCCTTGGAGACAAATGCTCCTTCATTTGTAAAGAATTTCTAGTATGTTTATGTGAGCAATTATTTTTTAATGATGTGTCAGTTATAAATATTTTAAAGAGGCAGTACTTATGTCCCATATGTCTGTTATACTGTTCTTATCGCCAAATGGTAAGTGCTCTGGGAACAGGGCTGGGCCTATATGAATTGAATTAAAGTAAAGAGAAAATCATTTTTTCCCTCCCGAAATCATGCATAGATGTATGATAAAGATGTACTATTGTAGACTTTAGAGACCTGCCACATTACACCGTAAACAAACCACATGGCTTCATCTTCTCTCCCTCCTTCTCACTCTTCCCGTACACAATCACTAATTACCTTAATCTCATAATGCCCAGCATTAGATTACAAATATCCGTAGAATGGAGCTCACTTGCCCCTATTGTGGTTTGTACTCACAACACAACTTCATTTATCTGTCTGGCTGCTTAGTTATTGAGATGCAAATACAGAAGAGGTTCTCAGATAGTTGCAGGTCGTTTCTCTTTAACCCAGTTCTCTTACTTTGGTAATTAAAACTGAAGCTTAGGAAGTCATTTTTTTTAAGGAATATTGATCGATAGACGCAAGGTCTTTCGATGCACCGACGGTGGTCAGGATGCAAAAGGGTCATTTTCTACTTGCCATACAAATCAAATATGAGCAGTTGCAGTGATTGTCCCAAGTCAAAGAAAAGAATGAATATTAAAATGAAGTGAAGGAATGCTGGAGAGATAACGAAAAGAATGCCCACCACCCCCACCCACCACCCCATATGGCCTACAGCACTATGTTTGAGGGGTAGTTTATGATGGGGGCGTGTGGAATCTTTTTTTATTATTATTGCGGAGTGTGTTAAAAATAAATATGGATCCTTCCTTTGATACAAAAGTAGCGCTAATTTGTTGTATGATGCAGATAGACACAAGGACAAATGCTTACTCTATCTAAATATTTCTGGTGCATTGTGACTATGTACAAATTATCTTCCACTAAGAGTTAATGGAATTGTTTGAAATTATTTCAAATTGATTTTATCAATATTAACCATATATATATATATAATTTTTTAAGGGGTGTAATATTACTGAATGTTTGGAAGAACAATAGCTAAACAGATGTACAATAATAAAATAAAAGATTGCAGATAAAATGGTAATTTCCCTATTGTAAAATCAATATAAGAGTGTCAGGAATACTCAAAGTAAGCATCCAGTCTCCCTCATATTACTGCTGGTATGTGATTTGACATCCTAGTAAAGGTGTGGAAGCCTTTATCTAAATACAGCGGCTCTCGAACCTTAAGGTGTGAGGTCTTGTCTTTGCTCCTCGCTTGTGGCACCTCAGAATAGGAGCTTATCAGCAATCAGCCCCGATCGCATCTAAGCGCTGCTTTCTGTGTGCTAATGATCTATGCCATCAGGGGCGTGTGACGGCAGCTTAACGCCTTATGGGAGGCTGGTCAGGCCTGTGATCCTGTCTGCCTGTTTTAGCCTGTCCGCCTGCCTGCAGTTGTTGTGCAAAATTCTTGTCGCCTGTAGGAGATCTTCTTTTGTGTAAGTGGTATGTGGTGCACTTTGGGGAGCTCTGACAGCCACCATGGGAAATCTGGCCCTTGTGTGAGAGCGAGAGAAGCTGAGGGAAACACAGAAAAGGGGATAGGCTACTGATATGGCTGTTAAATGGAATTTTGGCTGTTTATTCTACAGTTTTTTCAAATTTTCAAAGACTGAATATTGAAACAAGCCTAGAAATAAAACAGACAGAAAGGCTTTGCAGCCATCTCTGGTCTTTCTCTTGCTTCTTCAACACCCAATGGGTGGACAAGGTATCACCTGAGGTGACAGTTTCTCCTTGGATCTAAGGGAAGCACTAAAAGTTCTTCAAAACTCATTTGATAATTGTGAACGACGAGGACATAATTCTCTTTATTCCGATGCTACACAAAGGTCAGGTTTGCTAATTTGTCAACTCCATCAATGCACCTTATAAACAGGAAAAAATAATCGAGTGCAAATGCTCAGTGTTTCTGCCGGCTGAACAGTGAGATAAGATTGGCTGCTACTGATGGGCATTTTGCATACGAAGGCTGTAAACACTGCACACCTGCAGAAGCCATCTGTGGAGTCGCTGACCTCTGTTTTGCAGGAAGTTTTTCTGCCAGAAATTTGACTTCATTCAGAGAGCATTGACAGATGTGGCTGGTCAGATCTAGCCAAGCAATATCACAAAGAAATATTGTAATTTAGGCCATATCAAGCAATAGAACTAACTTCTCTTTGTGAGTACACTTATATACATACCACACATACACAGAAACACACACAAAGAGTGTGTGTGTTTATGTATATATATGTGTGGGTGTGTTTACATTTATATGCAGGGCATACAGAAAGTTTTCAGTCCCTTTCAATTTGTCCACATATTGTGTTTCAAACTCACAGCGAAGTGGATTCAGTTCTTTTTTTCGTATAATCAATCTACAACAATCACCGTGACAAAGCAAAATCAGGCTTTCGGGGTGTTTTGTTGATTTGTTAATTTTTGGGAATGACCCTACAAGCTTGGCAGACTGATTTTCTTACGTTTCTCTCATTCTATTTCGCAGAATCATTCAAGCTCACCCAGGACTGGATTGAGCGCATCGCTGCACAGCCGTTTTTAGGCCTCTCTGGAGATGCTCTAATGGTTTCATGTCTGGCTGGGCCACTCCAGAATTTCTGAAGCTACTCTTGTTGTCTTGGGGGTATTATTTGGGTTGTTGTCTTGTTGAATTGTAAACCTTTGCCCCAGCCTAATATCCTGAGCACTCTGGGAAAGATGTTCTCTGAGGATTGCACTACATTTTTCTGCATCCATCCTTCCCTCTATCCTAACTACTCTTCCAGACCCACAGTGTGATGCTGCCTCCACTGTGGCCGACTGTAGGGATAGTGTTAATGAGGTGATGCTCAGTGCCTGATTTCCTCAGCATACGCCGTTGCGAACTGGGACCAAATAGTTATATCTTTGTTTCATCAGACCAGAGAGTTTTTCTTCTCTTGGTCTGAGAGTCCTTAAGGTGCTTTTTGTCAAACCCCCTGGAGGGTTATCATATGCCTTATAGTGAGGAATAGCTTCCGTCTGACCACTCTATCATAAAGATCCCATTGTTGAAGTGCTGGACTGATGGTTGTCCTTCAGTAAGGTTCCCCAGTCTCCACAGCGTATCTCTGGATCTCATTCACAGTGACCAGTAGGTTCTTGGTTACCTACCTGACCAGGGCTCTCTCTCCCCCAATTACTCAGCTTCCGTGGGCAGCCAGATCTAGGAAGACTGCTGGGGGTTTCAAATCTCTTACACTCGAGGATGGAGGAGGCTACTGTGTTCTCTGGCACTTTTGATGCTGCAGAAATGTCCTATTATCCTTCCCCAGACCTGTGTCTTGCTACAATCCTCTCTTGTCAGTCCACAAAAGCTTCTCTCTAAACTCATGTTGGTTTTAACTGTAATATACTCCATCCACTGTCAAGCTTCATATAGGCAAGTCTGTGCCTTTCCTAATTATATCTAATGAATTCAATTCGGCGCAGGTGGACTCCAGTCAACTTGTAGAAGCATCTCTAGGGCCATTGATAGAAGTACAGTATGATACACCAAGGCTCAATTGCAAGTGTCATAGCAAAGGGCCTGAATACTTATGTAAATTGGATATTTCAGTTTTTTTTTTACAAATTAACAAAACACTCCAAGAACCTGTTTTTGCTTTGTCATTATGGCATATTTTGATTGGATTGATTATTTAAAATGAATTGAATCCATTTTACATTGAGTCTGCAACATAAAATCTGGATAATTTGTAACGGTCTGAAAACTTTCCAATCGGAGTCTATATACATATAAAGTTATTTCTATTGCCCAAGAAAATGCAGAGTATTCTGACCTGCTTAATGAAAGATAACATTTACTTATCATTTAGATGAAGCAAAATAGGATAATTCAAGAATTTTAATTTCAATTACAAAAGGTTGAATGGTTAGGGTTTATAAATGTGCAAAGAGACCAGAAATGGCAAAAATTCTCTTTACTGCCGTTTACTTTGTGGCATATAGCATCCTTTGCTTGGTGAAAGCAAGAATTATGGATTGCTTATTTTTCTGCTCCGTGCTGACATCACAATATCCTGCCACAGATCCGTGTGACCACCAGAGGTCTTAGGTACAGAAAGGACCACATTCACTCACAGATGAGTCTAATAATTCCAGTAGGACAGCTTGGAAGCTTCTGGCTCAAGATTAAAAGTTTAAGGGTACCAGGTCTTCTTTATTCATGACGTAAATGCGATGTGGTTTCTTTTGCCATTTGATTTATTGTCCCAGTTGAGGTTCCACTGCACAGTGGTGTTCAAAGCAATCTTATTTTGCATTGACTTGTTCTTTAGCTCACAGGAGAGGAATGTCCTACTTCTGGAATACATTTCCTTCTTTTTCCTTTAAGGGGGTTATGTGTCTAAAGAGTGAGGGGGGATAATTCAGCTTTGTTTACACTATGTCCCACCAATGTCCCATTGTCCAAGGTTGGTGCTGCTAAGTGAAGAGCAGGAGGTTCCCAGCACAGAAGACATTGCCTCCTGTAAAATAATTGGGCAGGCTGGCATACTGCTGGTTCTAGATAAGAAAGCGAGTGATTCAGGTGAGAAGTATGTGGGAGTCTGAGGATATAATATAATGAGCCTTTTGTTAGGTCCTCTGTATTCAGTAAAAACACAGAGCTCTATTAGGAATTCATAATTGAATTAAATAGTAGATTAAAAGTAATATCTAATGGACTCTGAATCAACAGTCAGAAACTTTGGTTTTTAGATCTGACAGGGGCATCAAATAGTCCAAATATATTTTTTGGTAATTTAAAACAAAATCTGCAGATTTGACACTGAGGTATGTGAAAATAATTTTGCCGTCACTCTGCTGCCTCAAGATAAGCGTCAGCCGTCTGTTTTTGTGATTTCAGTGTCACCCTCGGTTTGTCTGTTTCGTCAAGGTGATGCTTTCAAAGAGCAAACAGGAGGACACTGACACCCGGAAATCCCTGGGACGCCTGAAACTTTGTTAAAGAACAAAGTACAGATGTAGCTGCCTTCCCAGGGGGGGCCCTGTCATGGATCTGCTCCCTGAAAGTCTAAAAGTCGCTGGTAAGGCGCACGCCTGAGGCGAGCAGAAAACAAATTATTACTTAGCTCCTCTCTCGCGAAAAGAAGAAGGCTGGATAAAAACAGACACCTGTTAAGAAAAGTTCTTGTCACTGTAAGTTATAATTATAGGCTCTGGTCTGAAGTCGCGACTGCAATTACGCTGTGTTCAGCTGCAGACTCTCTGCATGGGAACGGGAGCTGAAATGGTTGTATTGTTGACTCTTTCATGAGTAACAATGGCAGATCTTTGGCCCAGACTGATCGATGGGTGTTCACAGCAGTGTTTCTGAATCCGGTCCACGGAGACCCTCAGACGGTCCAAATTTTTGCTCCCTTCCGGCTCCCGGCCAGTCAGTCCACATGTTTGCTACCTGATAGGGGGCTGAGAGGCAGCAAAAACACGGATTCTCTGGGGGTTCCCCAGGACCGGTTTCAGAAACACTGGTCTACATTGGAGACTCAAGGTCCAAGATGTTTTACTGATTTTTTTATTGACGATTTATTGACTTCAGATGCACAAAGAATATCTAACAGCATGGCTAGGAGTTCCAATCTCACCTGGAGTTTGAATGTTGCAGTCCAAAAACAGGTAGTCAGGCTAAATGGCCATAGTTTGTGGTCATGAATGTGTGTGTCTGTTTGCGTCCTGCAATGAACTGGCTATACCCCAATCTTGAGTTCCGAGCAGTCTGGGGTTTGCTCCAGGCCCCCCATGATTCATGCATGAGTTAAAATTTTCTTCCAGAAGGGTGATACATTTATGTTGCTTTGAATTCCTGAAAGAGAGAAACAATTGTATTCCTGCATATTTTATTAACTCACATTAATAATATCAGTCTGATCAAGGTATTTTTGGCTACAATGTGCTACATTTATGAATTAAGGTGAATGATAATGGTGTCACACATCCCGGGTGATTTCCAATATAAATAATGACACATAATAAAATATTTGCTTCATACTGGAGGACGTCTCCGGTGCAAAAGAAGCAAAAGAGTTTGTATAGAAGGCAAGTCAGCATCTCACAGTCCAGGCCTGGTTACTAAACGTCATGGAAATGCATAAACAAGGAATTTTTCTCTTCTGAAAATCCTTTATAGTTCTGTATGAGCACATGGGAGTGATCAACCGAAGATGAACTTCATCTCCCTTCTCTTAGCGATTAACTGGGCTGTATTTTTCATCCTTTCTTAGCTGTGCTTAGAAAGATATTTACAGTACACTGGTGCATTTTCCTAAAAATGCACGTGGTCTACTGGTATTTGTTGACCAAATTTTAAGAGTAAATACAGAGATTCAAACAAGAGAACTTAATTGTGTCCTCTGCAAGACATTCTGAGTAGGGTAAACTAACCAACCCTGAACCTTACTATAAAATAATTCTGCTTTTTGTGGCCTTAGAAGGGGAATCTTGTATTCAGCAGTGCGTTTGTATACCTGTTCCTTCAGCTTAGTTTGGTATAATTGAATTTATTTTGGAGGAATTCGTTTATGTTCGTTATGACTGATCTTTCACTAGATACGTTTTTTTTTTTTGCTGTTAATTGCTTACTGTCTAGAATCGGGCATGATTTTTGTGGATTTAATGGAGGGGAAAAATTGGATGCAGAAAATTGGTGCTATTACAGACTGTCCATTGTGGAAGTGCTGTAATTATCTAACAAATTGTTATATGGTTTTAAAGCACGAAGCATAACTATTTGTGTCTATCTGTCAAACAGTCACCTTTTGTGGTGAATTTGCCCAAATATTGTTGTGTATGGGTTAGGGTTGTATTGGTGCTATTGACAAAAAAAAAAGTGATTTTTTTTTTTGCCTAAATAATTTTTTTTTCATTCAGTTATACTGTATGATAAAGACTTATATATATATACTTCATGTTGTGGTTTTATTGTGATAAAAGCTAGAACCAAACACTGCTATACAAAAAATATATAACTTGTCATCAAGGCTTTAATAGCCGATAAGAACTGTGTGAGTACAAAAGTGAGAAGTGCTTGTTTTTTGAAAAAGATCAGAAATCTAGCACCACCCAGCTCCATTAACATAGAAACAATAGTGCTGAAAGACATTCTAAACACCCATTGTTCTGCAAAGCGAAATCCTTCAATGGCAGCATATGTGAGTGCAGAAATTTGTCCTAATTACCTGATTACAGGCACCCTGACCTATCTGTTTACCTACCCTGATAACACCAAAAACACCACCAGCCAACACTGTCTGAAGCTGAAGCATGGGTATAACCTGATTAGGAGTATCAGCATTAAAGAAAATTTTCAGGAATTGTTTCACATTTATAGTTTTGTACCTAATACGTTTATTTAAAACGACTTCCATTTCCCCTCAGCTCATATAGCTTGATAATTATTTATATAAGTTCAGCTTCAGCGTATTTCTCAATGTCCTCCTTTGCAAGGCCCTTTCTGGGATTTGAACTTCAAACCATCTGTTTTACAAGTCCATAACCACTACCCAGGTAGACTTCTGGGGTGTAACGTCAGAGAAGGGCTCCTGTACAGAGAAGCAGAAAATTCACATGACGGAGGAGGTCACCAGCGGCAGTGAGAGCAGGTGTGGCGGATACAACCTTTGAGCTCATCCTGTAAGCATATGGTTTGAAGAGCATCAGATCCTGTGTGGGGCTTTCCGTGAACATCTGAACATTCGGCACATGCACAGCGAAGCTGTTTGGTCTGAGTGGCTGCAGTTGTTATCTGGCTGGAGTGTTTCTGAAGAGGTTTGAAAGTCATCCAGGCGCTGTACTCTGTGGACAGTGACTAATACTTATCTCTGACTTACTCTCTGATGGTGATGGTATCATATGTTACATGTACCAGACCGTACGGCACCACAGATTCCAGTGCCTCTTTTCAGTGCCACTTAAACACCTGAACTGTAGGTTGAAGTATTTCCCCTGTGATGCTCAGGCAACAGAAGCATCACTGCAGCTCAGGTAATAAGCATTACACTTGCTCTGATGTCATTAGCTAGCAGGTAACTTAAATGCCTAAAGTCAAATGGGCTAAAGTGTAGCTGTATTTCACCCGAAAGGATTCTAACACCAGGACGTGCAACAAATGTTTAAAAACATTTGCTGGGTTAGGTTTTATTTATTATTTGAACTTGTTATGTAAATTTCTTAAGCTTTTTGTGTTAATTGACCTTTATATAATTTAGGTAATGTATTGCTCAATTTGAAGTTCAATTTTGCCTTAGAAATAGGAAAGTTGTTCTTTAGTGTCGTCAATCTTCATCTTCTGCTTTTTTTAAGTGCCAGTTCAGGCACCATTTTAGTACGTTTTTTACAGCATCTCTTTCGTACCAGAATCCCAAACATCCGTAATGATTCCCAACTGTAGTGGAATGTCAGCAGTTTGAGTTTGAAGAAAATGTCGATATGGTCGTGTGTGTAGCTCTGAGACCCCGGACCCACATCTCCACACCACCACCAGTCTCACTGAAGGAGCTAGACCCTTGAAAACCAAGCTTGCTGTGATATCAGGTTGCAGCAAGAGAGGCCCCTACAAATGGGCGGCCTCCTGTTTCCTTTGTAACAACCCCACCACATGAGAGCCCCTGCAGCACAATCCGTAATGGATTCTCCCTTTAATGCGACGCCAAAGGCTGCGGATTAAGCGCTTTTAGTGTTCGTGTCGCTTTTGTGAATGGCAAGAAATGAGGATTACTGTTTTATGAGCAAAATAAAGGAATATGGTGGGCTGTCTGTAGTCATTGTCTGTATTCCCCCTCCCCGTGTCCTTAGAGAAGCCGCTGTGGTTATCTTTCAACTCTCAGCCAGGAAACATCATGCAATATTCATCCCTTGAATTGAAGTGTGTGATTAGTCTTGGTTCCCCAGCCTACAGGGTGTCGGTGAGGCCTCATGGCAGTACCTACATGTGAGGCTGGGGTCCCTGTTCAGGCATCGGCTAATGAACTTAGCAAGGCTGTTTCCCCTGGGTGGCCTCTGTCTGACTGTATGCGAGGGACGGAGGAATGCAGCAGCAGACAGGCTCAGTACCAGGGGGCAGACTAAGCACTGTAGTCAAATGAGACCCAAGTACTGTCTGTACCGGCCTGTTTGGAAATGCATGCCCTGATATAAATTGTCTATTTGCGTGAAAATCACTGACATGTGACCGTGATAAAGTTGAGAACAATGCCACACTTTCCTTGACACTGGTGTTGGCGCAGGACCACGCGGCTATCTATGGAAGCTTTCAGTGTAGATCAGGAACGTCTCTTAGATCATCTGCATGTGGGCAGCCAGACCAGGAGCCAGTCCTTGAACACTTCATCGCATCGGACAGATGTGGCTCCATCGGCGGATGCCAAAACAACACACTGATGTTCTTAATAATATCCCCTCAAACTTGTCTTGGAGATGAATGAGGAATTATCTAAAGCACCGAAGTCTTTATGACAGAAATAAAATCCAGTGGATTTGGTTTTATTGAACATGCTTAATGTGACGTAAATTAGCCATAGATGCAAATGCACCCCATTCACGCTGTGGGGTTATGGGCAGTACGCACCTCAAAATTGTTTATGTCTGTTTACTGAACTCCCCAAGTAAACCAGCTCTGGAAAATAGGCCAGAAAGTGCTGTTATTTCTGCAATCTTTCACTTCCCAGTTTCAATCTATTTTTACACCAGTTAAACTTTAGCAGATTTCCACTACAAGGGTCTCCCCAAGCTATTGACTGATTATGACGTTTTGCTGGTATTTTTGAGCGGGCTTTACCAGTAGCTGTGCCAGGTTGTGTTTAGTCTGGGCCCAAATCTTTGCTTGCTCTATGGATAATCTTCAGATAAGCTGACAGACTGCATGTTCAAAGCCTGTATTTTGATTTTGTTGTATGTTAATCATCACCATGCTTTCATCCTACACTTGAATCTGTTTTTATGACTGGATAAAGGGTAACAGGGTCCCAAGGGGCTGAACAGCAACCTTCTGGTGACAAATCTGAGTCCCTGAATCCTTGACCTTAACCACATGGTATCAGTCAGCTTGGCAGATATTATTCAAAGCTACTTACTATTGTATGAACATCTATAATACTGAACTATATAACTTGTACCTGAAATCTTACTGTCAAAAAGCGGTTTTCTGACATGTTCTCATATATTTCTGAGGTTATATGCACTTGTTTTCATTCCACATGCATGGACATCTTCATCGTATACTAAAACGACAGAACAACAGCCTGAATTGCAGTGACCCTCGATTGATCTTTCCTGTAAGGCTTTGGAAACTAAGGATGAAACTCTGCATGCAACCCTGAATTTGGGAAACCAGAATGGCAGTAATGGGGTTGATAAGCATATTTTTTTTGCTTTAACCAAATTGAAGTATGCTGAGGATCATTAGCATTCAATGGATGTGATTATTTATTGTAACAATGTAAATATTCATTTATTTTCTGTGCGGATACCTAGCTCTCAATATCAAATACCAGTGCCTTTAAACGTCTATCACAACAAACAAGCACAGGACGGTAGCATCTGGTAAATGAATATCTTTAACAACTAGTACCTGTCATCCCCACCTCAAGTCATTGAGCTGTTGCTGGTAAATCATGGTGCAAACACATCTAGAAGCACAGAGTTATGATGCGCACGGTGTGTGTAGACACGTCCTTTTCAGTTTTTATGGCTGTCCTTTTGCCTTGCATCACTCCCACCGGTCGGCACCGGTCGGCACCTGATGCTTTGGCCGCCATGTTTGAGGGCGTGAACTCGTCTGTCATTCGTCTGGTCCGCTGTACTTAAGTGAGGTGCTAGGCGCTATCTGTCTGGAGAGAGTAATGCTAGGAGGCGTGGGGACAGAATGGAAATCATTTTGACGATCAGTGAGTCATGCCAACAGGCGTTAAGAGAGGCCTGCTTTAGGATCGCCTGAATTAAAAGCCGGAGGTGTTTATTTCTAAATTTTTGTGCCCGACCAATCATGTGAGGTGCGGTGATGAATGTCACCTTTTCCGTGAAGTTTCTTTTTGCCCGCCAAAATGAATGAAATCATAAATTATAAAAAAAGGACAATATTTTCCACAGAGGAAAGGGAAAAAAATGTTTGTGAGTCACACTTGTCTTGGCTGATGGTGCTGCTTGTAGGAAGCAATATCTTATAGTATCGCGTGTGAGGACGAAATTGCGCTTAGTTTGAAGTCTCATTTGACCACCGCCAACAGAGCTGGAAAAAGACGAAACCGAGATGAATTTAAGAGTTATATAATCATACATACATACACACATATATTGCACATGCACACATTTGTGTGTGTGATTACTAGTAATGTGTGTTCTGACCACGTTTTTGTGTCCTTTCCATGGCATGAATGGCATATTTGTCTATTTTTAAAAAAAAATTGGACAGGGGACAGCACTTCATTTTAGGGCAGCCGGGAGTTCAAGGCACGGAGAAGTGGGACCGCCAGTGACCCTGAGGGAAAGGTGGTCAAGGTGGAAGAGATAGCAGCTAAGGGGTCCTGGTGGGCTTTTGAAAGGTTATGGCAGCTTAGTTGCAAGGTGGGATTGACAAAAGGTGGAGATAAATGGGATATTATGTCTGAGGTGGAGCGACGTTATCTGCTAAAGAAAGGGCAGCTCATCAACCCAAATATGATGAGATATCAAAGCAGGAAGTAATTGTACATCAGACACTTGGCAGTATCTGGCAGCTTATCCCACAATACTAGAGGTACCTGATAAAACAGTATGGTGCCAGTGACCAGTGATTCACAGCTAAACACTCAAACTTCTAGCACCATATTAACCCCAATTATCACTGCATCACCCGAATTAAACATGCACAGTTTTGGCAGCAATTCAGCTCTCTTATTGGAGGCTATAACTTGATTCTAAAGGATATTGATTCAATGCTATGAGTGAAGCACCCTTGCAATAAAATGGACAGTTTATGTCCTGATAACGTGGGATGAATGAGGCTCCATCCGCATTTGTTTTGAATTGCTATGGCGTAACCCTTAACGTGGAAGTAGAATGTCAGCACAGGGCGTAAATTAACTTCTGGTTATTTTTGCAGCCGTGTATAGAACGACGAGTCTCCTACCACGAGATATCCGATAACAGTCCTTCAGTTGCTGACAGAGATATAGCTTATTTTAGTAAGCATTCATTTTTATGGAATATCGGGGCATGTATATGTAGCACGCAGATGAAGTTTTTCGCCGGCCGGAGTGACCTGTCCCTCCAAAGAGTGGGAATGGTGGAGAATTAGTGGAGAGGTTAGCATGAGGTCAGAGACTGAGATAATGAACAAATTACAAGGGAGTGGCAAAAACCCCAAGCATTGAGTCTGAAATCCCAGAAGCAGGGGCTTAGTGTTCTAGGGAAGGGTTTGGCCTGAAGGGGGATTGGAGGATAGGTGCAAAAGGGCCTTTATGAGATTATGTTGACTACTGATACTATTGTTTGCATGAACATCAATGGGATATTGGGAAATGGAAACACTGGAGTCAGGTGAAGAGATGTCTAATGTCCAATGGGAAGAGAGCAGAGAGATGTGTGAGGATGAAGGTGGAGATGGAATTATGCCCAGATCCATGTTCTGACACGCATTATGTCTTGCATTGTCATTGTGATGGCAACCAAAATCATCACCATTAAGACAATGTGAATAGCTGGCGTGTCGTTCAGCGAGGACTTTCCGTAACGTTGACTGATATTAAGAACAAAATTTTGGATACGGGTAGATTTATTGAGGCGGCTAGTGGGTTATTGAGTAATTCTAGCAAGGTCTCAAGAGGAGCATTTTATTCTGGTTATTGAGGAAGCTGTAAAGAATTGACCTTCTTGGCTGTTGTAGAAGAGGTACAAATATTGGCTGAATTATGGGTGCCTCTGCGGTGTCAGTGAAAACAGCCTAAGAAAGCTGTATATCGCATTACTGGCGTCAGTTCTGCTAAGAAAACCTTCTTCCCCGAGGCTTTCAGGACCCTCAACATCTTACTGCCCCCACCCCACCTGCCTGAACCTAAAAGGGCCTGCATCCTTCCCCCCTGGCAACTTATTTATTGTTTAATTGCACTCCAGTACTCCTTCTGCTGCTATATATACAACATACCATTTATTTAATCACAAATGTAGCGTAACTGCTCTGTATTTCCTTCAGGTTGTTGTTTATAGATAGAACATCACACGTTGCTGCCCTTTCTTGTCTTTGCTTACAATACATGTAGTTTGTAGTCCTAGTTCTTGACCATAGGTTGAACATGTGTTATGACTTGCTGATATGTTCATGTACATATAGCCCCTAATTTTTCAACGCGTTGCACTGCGGACCTGGGGTAACTGTATAGCTCTACACACATGGTGTTGAGTCAACTTCATAGCACTTTATGCTATCAGTTTAGGTCCCTAGGTTAATGGAGGGACAAATACTTATAGTAGTGTTGCTTAAATATTGCACACTCCTCCAGTATACTGTACATTCTTATTATACACCAATTTCACTTAGGTTTACAAGTCTCAGGGGAGTCTTGCTGCCCTTAGTGGGTCAAGCCTTGGGAAGGGAGACCATGGGCGATATATTTCGATAGAGAGGGTAATGAAGAATGGGGCAGCTTGTTATTAACCAATTATGCTGTACGGATTTATAGTAATGTGACCTCAGCTGGTTTCAGAGGGTGGGATTAAAGATGAAGTCAGCATAACACGGATGGTGAGTCTCACTGGATAGATGCTTAGGATCACATGCAGAATCCGCGCACAGTGTCTCTGGAGGCTGGCCGCTTACTTTTGGGGTCGCTAACCTTTTGGTGGCCATGGACTGGTTTATGTCATACAGCTATGTCATGGAGCAGTGAAACAAATGGGGGATACCATCACATCGATCAGCAATTTAATGTTTAATTGTTTTTTTTTTTTTCAGATGTGATCAGAACGTGAGTCTGTTTTTGGAAATGAACCAACCCCTCCACTAAAGCCCCAGTGTTCTGTAGCTTGGTGGAATACTGACCAGGTTGGGAATCTCTGACTCACAAAACAAGCAAACCAAAGACAGAAGAAGGGGATTCACCGGTTTTGTATCTTCATCTTGTCAGACACTTGAAGGACCAAATTATTCTGTGCTGGTGTCTGTGCTTCTCCTCTTCCTCTTCTAAGCTAGGATGCTTTATGTCCAGCTGCTCTGTAGATGGTGCACTCTCTCCTCCATGATGGCTGGTGAAGTGTGCCCTGAATGGGGGACACAAAGGGCACTGGACACAAAAGCCCCCCCTCAAAACCCCCATCTCGGCTTGGGTTGCTTTATTGACGTCGGACAATGAAGCCAATAAATAGAAATAGTCACATCTGGATGGAGCCTTACTAAGAATACCATCTAGGTCGTCACCAGTGTGTGTGTGTGTGTGTGTGTGTGCGGGGTGGGGGGTGATGGAGGATATACCCCCGGGCAGCCAGACACAGTCTCATCCTCTACGCCAGGCACAACAATGAGGGAATTAAAGTAGCAGCCCCGCCCATTTATCAGTCTGTGATGTGAGTAGACATAACCTAACCTAATGGGCTCCTTATCAAACCCTACTTTCTCTTTTGTCAAGCAGGACGGACATTCTTTTTTTCCTCCAGTCTTTTGAGTGGTGAAACATGACAGTCTTTGATAAACTGGGAAGGTTTTGGTGGTGTCTCAAGATGGGAACCTATCCTGGGTTTGATGATGCGTTTTGTGGCCAGAAATTCTTAGTCCAGTGGCACCGTGAGTTCTCAGCATTTTGCCTTTGTTTGTTGTTATCGTTGGCTCCAGTGCCTTTACAGTCAACCATGTTCAATCATGAAAAAATCCACTGCTCAGTTTAAGTGAACAGGCCAGATAGTTTATTTTTAATAAGCCAGGAGGAAACATAGTTCCCTGTCTTCTAAACTCTTTTTCTTTCAGTCATGACAATGCAGCATTCGAGTGGTGTGTTGTTATTTTTCACTCTGTATCCTATACTCTTATTACTCTGTAACTCATAACTATATTAGCAGTGCTTGCAAACTTAGCTCACATTATCTGTAATACGATGGTGTAATAAAATCTCACGAATATCCTGAAATTACCTAACACTTCCTCATCTGACTATTTTAATCCGTGTAACCTGCCTTACTCTCAACACCACTGTCTGTCTAATTGTTTTGGAAAAATATGAATGCAGCCTGGTTTAGCGTTGTTCTGCTTGATGTCTGTTTAGAAGGTGCAAAAAAGACAGTGTGAGTCAACAGTTTGGCTCCTTGTTCTGCTGTAAACAGCATATAAGAAGACATTGTGGATGAGTGTGCATGGGTTTTACAGTGTTGTATATTTAATGCCAGTGTGAGTATATTCAAGCTGTGAAATATAGTGCTACTGTAGGTTATGTTAAGTTATATAGAGGATATAAAGCGAAAACTCCTGACTGTGGAAAAAACTTTTTTTTTTCTTCAGAAAATGTGTGAAACAGTGAAAGACTTTCATTAAGGGTTAATAAAAAACCTGCAGCCATTCCTCTAAAGTTCTCATCTTTGAATTCATGCCCATTGTCCAACTTCACTCAGAAGCAGTTACATAAACTGGATGGATGGATGGATTTTAATCCTATTGGAAAGGAAAGTGCAATGCAGAGTTCTACCACAAGAGGGCTAACAGCCACAGAAAATACAGGTGGGTCATTCTTCTGTTCTTACTGAAAATATGGTGTCTGCTTTCGTCTCGACTGATGATAGACAGATGCATTAAGTTGTCTTTGGTGACAAGCAGCCGTAATGGTAGAACTACTGTCCTTTAGCTGATATCCCCAACTTTAATGGGTAAGGAGACATCACTCAAGCTGCCATTCTGTGGCCATGTTGCTCCCATGAGTGCCCCTTGTGTTTCTATGCTTTGGTGTTTCAGACTGGGATGGTTTGACATTGACGGTGCTGTGAGGTTTGCAGTAGCATGGAGCCAAGTAGCATCTTCGTAGTCAGTGCTTATGTCCCCAGACAACAGGTAGTGCAGATTACAGACTCTATGGCACGGCATGGCCAGATTTAGACTTTTATTGTCTGTTAAATATGAATAAACCTCCCCATTTGATTCCAGAAGTGCCTGCAAGCATTTAGTTTGTTTTAAGGTTATTGTTAAATTCGGAAATGATAACTATTCCAAAAAAGTTAATATTTTATTAGAAAATATTTAAATCTTTATTGATTGTAAAAAAAGAAAATTTAACAATCCAAGTCAAATTATTACTCCAAAAATTAAAATAACTGCACATATTACAAGTGAATGTAAATTTTTTCTTCTTTCTTCGGTATCACCTAGTAAGAGGTTTGTGAAATATATACATAATGTAGACATAAATATCTCTGTGATTGGTTGTAGTATTTTCATTACAATATGTGATTGTCAGAATGAACCATTTTCTTAGATTGACGGAGAAAAAACTTGACACTTTATTTTACTGTTTCTTGACATAACTGTTTGTGTCAATAGTGTGTGTGTAAATAGTGTGTGTGTAAATAGTGTATGTGCCCTGTGATGGGTTGGCACCCTGTCCTGGGTCATTCCATGCCTTGTGCCCGTAGCTTTTGGGGTAGGGTCTGGAACCCATGCAACCCTACATAGGACAAGCAGGTACAAAAGATGGATGGATGGATGGATGAATGGATGAGTAAAGAAAACCTCATACAATGATTACGTCCTGCAATGTACATAGCAGAAAACATCACAGCTGCAAAAACAGTGGCAATTATCAGTTGACTAGCTTGGATATTCAAGTGACTCGGCATTTTTGACATGAAAAAAATGTTTCGATGTGACATTTCATATATTTGTACCATATGGTTTTGTGTTGTAAAGCCAAAGCTACCATGGATTTATGGTACAGTATTTGGTATCAGCACCACCTAGTGGTGAGGCCATGATTAGGATATATGGCTAGCGTTTAATTACTGAATTAATTTTAATTTATCCACAGGTGCTGTGTCTTGGTAATTGCTGCAAGTGCGGTAATCACATTACAGAAAGACCGTTTCTTAGAAAAACACCAAACTCATTTTGCAAAGAAGTCCGTTCCTCCGTTCCTCGCCCACACTATGATTAAGTAACACGCGTGCAGCTTTAGGAGAAATTTTTATGTCCCACAGATGTAATAAACAACCCCCTGTCTCTAAATACTTCCTTTTAAACGTTATATGATGATCCGGATGAAACCAATCTTCGCTTTCCACTTTAGCTATTTGCAGCTCATTAAGGGAGTAGTAATTTAATTAATTAATTGAGACTGTTGCCTGGTTTAGATGAAGGGAAATCTAAGTTTTATACAAAAACAGCAAAGTTAATTAGTAAATGAAAGGACTGCTGAAAAAACATGCAAAAATAAGGCTCAAAAGGGGATTTGAACTTGTCGCCGTCGGACCTTTTCACAGGAGCTGCGATGGACATGACTAACCACTTTCCCACTTTCCATGGGCCAAAATTCTGACAAAAACGGGTACTTACTGCATACGCAGAGGCTTACAGATTTGATTGCATCTCTGGCCCTGGGAACAAAGGAAGGGTCCCATCGGATGTGACAACCGCAGTAAACTAGTACTCTAATTCCAGCTGCGTTTTGAGGAGAGTAATAAATGGTATGCGAAAGAAGGAGTGGTAAGCGACCTCATGAGTACCTTTCGGCACCTACTCCTTTATCGCTCTTATAAGATCGCATTTAGCTGCGATTTCTCTGACTACGTCAGACACGTGTCTGAATGATCTCTTAATCACAGCTTGTCTCCAATGGTCCATAAGAACTTAAAATGCCCCACTGGATATTTTGTATTCACAGTGGGGGTAAGAAATCATCTCTGTTATTGAAAGAATCATATTTCCCAGGTGCCTTTAAGGCATGCTGTCTTTGGCTGGCAGATTATGAGGGCAGGAGAGTGTCGTTTGAGTTTGTACTCATCCAGAGAGATTTCAGCGAGTATCTGTCTAAGGAAACATGCCTTTGGGTACCTAATTAATCTGGAGCATTTGCCCATAATAGTGTTCAGTCCATTATTACCGGACAGTCATTCCATTTAGTTTTCTATAAACTGCATTTGATTTTTTGATTTTGAAATACCAGCCTGAAAGCAAAATATAGCAAAAAGACTGCATGTGAGATCTTGTGAGGTAGTACACTAGTTATAATGTCCTTTTATGGAAGATAATCATGGAATATATGAAGATAAATGGTATTTTCTTCAAAACCATCAGACGGAGTAATGCAGATTTTCCTCTAAAATATTTACATAATTAGAGGTTTGAGCTGAATGCTTTACTCAATCATTTGTTCTCTCGCTGGTGTTCCACCAGCTCCTTAAATCCATGACCCTAACAACTACGCCACCTGCTGTGCAAAGCTGGGAGTACTACTTAATACAGTGTTTTCTTTGTAATTACTACATGAAATAGACACCTTCACAGTCAATCACAGAGAATGACCTATGTGTCATTTATGATTCATTTGCATTCCTTTCAGAATAACAATGAAATTATAGAATATTTAATTTAAATTGCCTGTGTGCTGTTTTGCTTGGTTTGACTACTGGTATCATTAACTTGTTTATTGACAGAAGGTGGTAATGCTGTAGTTTGTGCAGTGCTCTCATCCTTGCACTCTACATAATGTGCAAAGTTTTACCCTCCGTTATAATAAAAAAAATTACTTTACAAGAGGTACATCCCAGTGTGAAGCCGTGTTTTGAGTTTGTTGCTGGACGTCATTCATCAAGTTCTTATAATTTAATTCCCTCCAGTCTTTTTCAATATTGTGAATCATTATTTGTATTTACCCTTTCTAAAGCACTTGGCACTGAAAAATCCAGCTGAGATGAAACTGTCTAATTTAAAACAGCATCCTAGGGATTTCAGGCCTTTGTTATAATGATACTATACAGCCATAATTCTTTATTACCGTTATTCACCTGGGGAAAATGTTGGAAAGATTTGAATTAAGTCCTTTTAATCTAGGCTGGAGCAGACTGCGTGTCGGTAAGCGCAGTTTTGGAAATGCACAGCAGCCTCAGCTCTGGTTCAATGTCTTCAGCTGTTTCGTCTGAGAAAAAGCACTTTATCTGTGAATGCAGAAATGCCTCACTTGCCTCACCGCTGTTTATATCAATGGCCGTAGACCGTTCCCATTTTTCTTGGTCTCGCCAGGCCAGCTCTTCGTTTCCATTTGCACGTGGCAATAAAGCCTTTAAATAGCGAATGAAATGAAGACGCCATCTTTCCAGCACCCCCCTAGAACATCAATCTAAATGAAACAGAAAATTCCTGTGACAGGCACGGCGAACGTAACAATGAATGGGGGGCTCTATTTTGCGATTAATATTTTTTCTCCATGCGCCCAACTGCCCCGGATTGCAGCTAGTGTCCCCTCCTTGGTTCACAAAGGAAACGAGGATCTATTTGTTTTTTTTTTTTTGCTTTTATTTTTTGTTTAGCAGCGAAAGAGGCTGTAATCCAATGACCTGCCAGCACATTATTTAACAGTTTTCCCTCTTTGCGCATCAATTCAGATTAGTTTATTAGGGTTGAGAATTGGACTGGGAGGGGAGACTTTGTGCCTGTTTGTCCTCCGGTATTGGGAGCAAATTGACAGGCCTGTCTGTGGTGGCTCAGTCTTCATTTTTAGCAGGCAGATCGGGGCAGACCCTGGTGGCAGCCAATTTACTGCAGAAGGAATGAAAGTGGAAGTGCCTGGGCATCCATAACGCTGAGGACCACCTGCATAACACTGTGGCTTCTCCCCTATACCTTGGTGTTGCTTTTTGGGTAACCAAGATGCAAAACACCTCCTTGTTTATGGCGCTCTGTAAAACTATTGACTGGAACAGGGACTCGGGGTCACACCACAAAACATTTTCAGCATTCGTTTAAAGAGAAGACAGCCCTGCTCTTAGGCATCCAGGTTTCGTAGGTGAAATGGGTAGCCGCTTAAAAGGAGAGCATCGATCCCGGCGCACGATGGTGCTTCGGCACCACATATGGATGATTAAAGGAACTGCGTGCTTCACATCCTGGAGGGAAAATTAGACTCCGCTTCTCTCTTATCAATTTGCATGATGAGAAATTTATTTGTAATGGAGGCTGGCGCTGAAAGGGGCTGTTAATAAGATGAGAAATGGTCTAGTAGGTAGTTCAGATGACTTTCACATTGTCTGCTTTCATTGCGTTCCACATGGAGATATTTAGGCTGAAATTGTTTAATTGCAAATTGAAGGAAGCCCTGATTATTAATAATGTGTTTCTTTTCTGCTACGGTTTATATGGGAAAAGGTTTCTGCCTCTTTTTCTTTCTTTCGGCACATCACATTTTTTGTTTTAAGTATTCAGTGTTACAGCTGTTAATTCCCAATCCAGCAAAAAAGCAATTTGTCTTTCGCTTCTAAGGTTATTCTTTTCAAAAACAATGTCTTCAATCAGGTAATACTTGTTAGAATTTGTATATTAGACAAGTGAATGCTAAATAGCAGATCAGTCAATGAACGCATTTGATATACTACCAATAACATCACTAGTATGCCCTTTACTTCTAGATGAAAATGAAGAATTGCACTTAATTGTTTAAACAAGACTTAATTGCCATCTGGAGACAGATTGCATGACCTTCCTGGTTTATTCACTTAACGTCTGTTTTCATTTAGCAGCTGTAAACCCAAGAAGTCCAAAAGGATAATTAAAGATAATTAACTAGTACAACTCACACAGTTCTTCTTGTGTCTTGCTTGTGTAAAGATTTACATAAATGGCCTGAAGTTTTATCACTTTATACAATAAGGAAAAAGCTTTGTGTGATGATGTCATCGGCTGTGATGTTCTGCCATTGGATGTGTACCACCAGTATGTGTTGTTTTTCTTGTAATAACATCGAGTTTATTGGTGTCAGTGATGCCTTCCCTTTGTCGTGACCCAGGGACCTTCAATCTCGATCAATAGGCTGACTGAGGTCTTCATCTCAGTAGCACCTACCCCAGGGTCTGATTTTCCACTCACACCTCTTCAATCCCTCCCAGAGCAGGCACAGCTCAAGTCTCTGTAATATGTTTTTTTCCTCCTATATAGCTGCAATGTTCTTATCATGATTTTAATAATTCCTTCGACACTCTCTGGTGCAGGTGATATTTGTTTTTGTAGAGATTTCTATATGGTTTTTTATATTAGTGTAAGTAAGGATGGTTCTTCCCTTATTGTTTCCTGACTTGGTCCCTCGAGGGTTGCCCTCATACATCCATTCAGAAGCATCAGCAGATAGCAAGATTGTGCTGCTGATCACATCATTGTTTTCGATCTCTGCCGCTCTACACGTTTGACAGATAGGGAGTCGGTGTAGGGTCTGGTCCCGGTTTGCATCCATTGTATTTACAGTCTCGCATCTTTCGAAACTCTTCTGGATTTACGCATTTGTGCCCGTTCCAGATTTACGCCTTTCCCCTCATCCTGCAAGCTATCGCTGCCCTCATTATATTGAACTTTCATTGGTTGTTTGGTATCTATTGGTCAGAAGGGGTGTTCGTGATGTTTAATGATGATTTAGTCATACGATGAATTTCCACAGCTTGAACATCTGCAGATGTCCACCAGACACATGCCTCTAGCTATTTTCCCTGAGATGTAGGAGGTGAGCGTCTCCTTGATTAACTGCATCCCTCACACACCTATATTGTATTCAAATCGGCAAGTGTCCTTTTCGAGATCTGATTAAGGCCTTTTGGGGGTAATGAATGGAATGTCCAATTACTCTGCAGCAGAAGGAGCCCTCTGTGTGATCGATGGAGGGGTGAATATGCGCTTGCTAATCTCCAGTTTGTTTTGTTATATGGTCAAATAAAGGGATACTGTGGAGGAAATGGGGTGAGAAACCCATTGGATAAGAATGACACCCCTACGGGGCCTGCGCTGTTCATCGCTTTGGGTAATAATTCATGATGGGGGAATTGCAGCCCTGGTCATCTGTCCACATGTGTTTGCTTCTGATTCCCCTCCTCGGGCCACACTAAAAGCAAGAAAATTACTTATCCTTCCATTTAAATTCTGCCTCAAGGCTGCACCCTAACCCCACTGCTGGCCTGATGACCTTTCTCCATTCTTATTTAAATAGAGGATAATCTTCATAGCTAGCTGAAACAAGCACTCACAGTCTGCTTTTGCTAGCGGTCATTTATTTCGCACCGGGCCTCTCCACACCCACACTAGCTTGATCAATCTTATCTATTCTTTATAAATCAGGCAGCGAGACTGCGGCTCTCGGCCTCTTAAGATTGTCAGATAAATCCACGCGTCGTCTCCAAGGGTGTCGACGCCCCTGTCAGAGGGGAATGGAAATGTGCCGGGGGCAGGTCAGACCTCACAGTTGTTTGCGGGCGTCTTATAATTAATCTGGACAGCTTCCAGCCAACTCAGAGTGTCCTACAGCACATCATCTTTCACAGGGCAGGGTAGCGGGTTCGCCACGCTCCAGATTGTCATTTTGTGCTAACTGTCAGCTGCTAGCTGCACGTCCATCGGCACATGTTCTAATCCATGCTTTTTTTTTTAAATAGTAGAACTTCAATCCAGGTGGAATTATATGGTAATGTGGAAGCGATCTACATACGCCCTTGCAGAAGTCCATAAGGTGAGAGGGGAAATGTTAAAAATCGTTCGCATTACACCATGCTTTTCGGCCCTGTTGCAATGTCGCGGGTTTGTCAGAGCTGACAGGGCCGTGGGATGGAATATTCAGTTGTACAAATGCGCAGCTTTGCTCTGTGCAAGTCGCCGAAGCTCACCACTAATTAGGGCTCCTCCGGCTAGTTCAAAGTCCATTATAACTGGTTACCTCCACTTCAGGTCTTCGTTTGACGTCTGTGGTTGGAGCAGGACTGTTTTTAGTGCGATGAAAGCAATGTAGCTGTGGTATGTAGGGGATCTACTGCTGTTTCCCTAAACTGATTATGAAAACCCATAGGTCTGCTCTTCATCATTAAGGCTTTTGCTGAATATTTTATAAATACAAACATACATTTATTATGTATGCTGGTATTATCATTATCAACTGCACCAAGAAATTGTCACATTTAAATTTAAAGAAAATATTCTTTGATATTTTTACCTTTTAATTTTAAAGGTTTTATATATGTTGACCTAATACAGTCTCTTCTCATCATCTTTGTAAAGGTTTTCTAATACAACCCAAAGTGAAATCTTAAATGTTCTTAAGCTTGCGCCACTTTGCATGTTTGTTGCTTGGCAACCAGGATTTTCCTCTCTGTAAGATACATTAGAAATGCAAAGCAAACCTTCTGAAGTTCATGGAAAAAATCTAAAAAAAAAACTGTATTTATTTATCTTCTCACAGTCCAAGTGGATAGCTAACATTTAAAGTGGCCAATGGTGCTTGGAAATAATATCATTTTATTTTAATTATTTTAATCATATTTCTGCTATTAGATGCAGTATCGTTTGGTTATCTTAAGATGGGCAGGACCTTCCTAATTAACTATTTAATTATAAACTCCAATTAGCATTATTTAATTACTGCTATCTTAGAATTGTTATCTTGGTATATTAAATTGCATGGGGGAAAAACTGTTAGCCTGATTTGAGATAATAATTTAATGAAGGTATCAGACAGTATTATTCTCTACTGAGAAACTGTACATTAACTTAGAAACTAGACATTTAAACTTTGTAAAAGAGAAACACAGCAAAGCTGTTTCCATGTCCAGGTAATTTGATTTGTTGGTTTACTTTGTTGGTTCAGTGAAATATGGAAATGAATAAATATATCCGGTCTTTTCGGAGGAATATCCGCAGTGTACGGGTCTCTTCGTTAACATAGTGTACTTGTATATTTTTCCAGGAGAAAGAAGAACATGTATTTATACATATATACAGTGTACAGGAACATATTTTCATTCGAGTGTGTCCCTGCAGTGTGAATTTGACACTTACTGCTCTGACTGGCGTTTCTTGGGTTCTTCTCATGAGGAATTGTTTTTGAAGATCTCATGTGAGGCTTGGATGAGTCGTACAATGTTCAACGCAGATCCCGCGCTTCACTGTCTCTCTGTATCGCAGGATATGTCGACATGAGCTTAGATCTCAACTGCCTCTGACTTCCAGCAGATCATAAACGTCAGTGAGAATTTCATTCCACCCATTCACATTACTCAATATTGCCTGTTTCTAAATGGAAATCCCATAAGTAATAATTTGGACGTGAGAGGTACATTGCGGGTGCAAATTAGATATCTAGTGTTTTCCCAAGAAATAAAAACAGAATGCTTCTTTGTTTTAGGCAACAGGAGTATTTTACCCTTTTACCTAATAAAATCCATAATTGTTAACCCATGCATTTTAGTCGTACATGAACAGGCCAGGAAGATGTGAAGCTAATGACAGGAAAAAGGACCCAAAAACCCACCTTTCAACTGCTGTAAAAACATCAACATGATTAGTCTGACTGACAGAAGCCCACCCAGCCTTCCCAGTTAAAAACACATCTCTCTGCCAGCAACATTTCTTAAGATACATCTTAAGAAATGAACAGCACTCCACAAATCGATCAGCATCACAGTAGATATTAAACAAGGGCTTTTTTTGGACTGAAAGGGACTGGCAGACATCCAGAAAGGTCTCTTGTCCCTCTTTCTCCTTTCCAGCCATTCCGTTGAAAGGTCAAAAAACAAACAAAAAGGAAAGGGTGGGAATATGCACCAGCTCTGACTTACCTCCTCGGGATGCGGGTTCAGTTCTTACTCTGACTCCTCTCTGGGCTTCCTCCAGGTGCTCAACTTTCCTGCCACAACCCAAAGATTGTTGTATTTGCGTTTCCATCCATCCATTTTCCAAACCGCTTATCCTACTGGGTCGCGGGGGGTCCGCAGCCTATCCCGGAAGCAATGGGCACGAGGCAGGGAACAACCCAGGATGGGGGGCCAGCCCATCACAGGGCACACTCA
>JAODJX010000001.1:48493183-48505549 GCA_026776945.1 Isichthys henryi
CATGTGACCCAGGCGGAGACTCGAACGCGGGTCCCAGAGGTGTGAGGCAACAGTGCTAACCACTGCACCACCATGCCGCCCCTCCTGTTTATATCAGAAAATGGTATTAAGAGCTTAATAATAAAGATAAACTTCTCATAATCTATCCCCAGTGTTGTTTACTGCATGAACGTTAACCAGAATGTAGGCATTTTGTTTTGAGAACAGTTACAGAAGCTCTAATATCACTACATCATTTGAGGGGCCAAATGGACTAAGTGTTGCTGCTCGATCGTATAAGTCATGTCAACCTTGCGTTGTTTGTGTTGGCTCACTGTATCATCATCATGACACTTATATTTACAGAATAAGATTTGAACGGGCATTGATTTCACAAAGGAAACCATACCTTAAATTTCAGTCAAATTCTCTGCTGTGGAAGTTGTGTTTTTTTTTACCCCCGGAGGAGAGTCTTTTCTCCCAAACACAAAATCTGCTTCTATCTTTAGCTGCTGAGGTTTGCTGATTTTTAAATGAACCATTTAAACCTTTTTTTCCTTCTGCATTTCCTCTTATTCTTAACATGCTCTCTTCCCACATGCTTCAAATTATTACTACGAAGATTAAAGTCGTTAAATTAAAGATACTCCCTTTCTCCTACATGACACCGATAACCATGTGAAGACGGAATCTTCCCGAAGAACACTGCCTGAAATCCAATCTCATGGCTCCAGTTTTGTCTGTACCATGTGTAGAAGACAATATGGTTTCTAACTTTTGAACAACACAATATTAAATCGAGCAGCACTGTTTATATATTGTGGATTAAGGAACCTTGCAGATTCCTATTTACAATGAGGTCTGATACGTAAAGGGCTCTACTCTGCATGCATTGTATTAGTGTTTGATGTCTGGGTCACACAGTGAGCCAGAATGAGGGTCTAATCTGTCTTTGTATCTATGACTTGTACATTGACTTGTACATTGTCCTACATCCTGGTTTCCTTTTCACTTGATGCCAGATCACCGTGGTAAATGGAGCTTACCTTTGCAAAGCAATATCAGCACTCAAAGATCTCTAACAGGTCATTCATCAGCCTCTGCAGAGACTGCTTATACAGGCCCGGCATTTAAACCAGGACTGCGTGCCATAAGCATGCGACTCCCAGGCGCAATTGCGAGATAAACATCCGTTCATGAGAGACGAGCAGACGGTGAATCTGCTGACATGGACCAAAAGTTCCCTGGGAAAATTAAGCAATATTTCTCCCTGGAAGCGGAGATGTATGGATCCTGCTTGTGGGAACAGATTCGGGGTTAAGTCACTGGCCACCAATGGGATGTTGGTTTTATTTCATGAGGCTTGACCGCACGCTTCGACTTGTCATTAAAAAGCCACCTTGTCCAATATTAATGTATAGTTTAAAAATTATGGGTATCGGGGGAGATGCTAATGGAATTGCATCACCTTTGTTTAATCGTTTTCTAATGATATGATACTCATTTGTATGCACGTGTCATAAATGATGGAAACTGTGAATGAATTATCATCTGATCTTCCCTCTGCATTCTTCCTGCCAAAGATGTATCTAGAGAAATTAGGCTGTGACAGTTTTGGAAGCAATCAGTAGCCCTTAAGCTCCATGTCTTTTTGAATGCTGCTTCCATCTAATTGAATTTTTTGCATATTTATCGTGAAATTTCAACGATTTCCAGGGAATATCGTCTGTAACGTGTTTGGTCTATATTTGGTGTTTGGGGTCAGAAAACTAAGGACCGGAGTCAACAATTAAATGTGTACCCCAATAAATAATAGACAAATCAATTTTTACCACTGTGATACATGCATTGTGTTTACATGCAATAAATGTGCAGATGGAGTTAAGGTTGGCTGCACATAGGAAAACCTGGCTGTCCAGTCTTCATCCACTATGTTAGTTCAAATGTCTGTAAACAACTTTAAGGGTGAGGCCAATGGTGGAAAGCACCCAGTGGGGAAGATGGTGGCACAGGAGGTAATGCTATTATTCGGCTACCGGAGGGTTGCAGGTTCAAGCCCTAGTTCCTCCTGACCCCATCAAAGTCTCCTTGAGCAAGACACTGAACCCCAAATTGCTCCTTGGCACCTTGCATGGCAGCCTCTGCCACCGGTGTGTGTGTGAATGAATGGATGAATGTGAGGCATGAAATGTAAAGCGCTTTCAGTACTCTTAAGAGTAGAAAAGCGCTATATAAATACAGTCCGTTTATCATTTATCAAGCAGGTAAAGCTGATGCCGTACCAAGGGCGGGCAGTTAATCTGCTTCTCTTATTAAATATATTCAGCCGTGTGAATTTGCAAATATCGCAATATAAGAAGATCTGCCGAAGAAATAAGGGGGTGGATGAGTTACGATATCATGTCAAAAACTCAGGGTTGTGGGTTTGAACGGCGCCGGTCTTGTTTTGGGTTGATGTCTGGCTATGCAGGTTAGGAGATCGTGCCTCTCATCAGAACATCACTAGTTCAAATCCCATGGCTGGCAGAGTGATGCCCTGGTGCCCTGTCCAGGCTTTTCCTGCCCTGCCAACCATTCTTTCCTCATACCAGTGCCACACTGCAGAGGAGATCTGCAATGGAAAGAGCGAAAGCATCATCAAACATCAAAACGAAAGGGACAGGAGATGGACACACCCACATGCACGACAATAGAAATGACTAGAGCTCTGTCAATTATGTGGTCTGTCTCTAAATTTCATATTGCATTCTCTAAGGAACATACAAGCTGTGGAAAATATCCAAAAATATTCTGCATTGTTTTTTTTAAATTACTTTAGAGAGAGTTTGTGTGTGTGTGTGTGTGTGTGTGTGTGTGTGTGTGTGTGTGTGTGTGAGTTTTATGTCAGCTTAATGTTATTTTTCGTTTTTGCGTATTACAGTATCTGTGTATTGAAAACACACGGATAAATATGTCTATAGCACCCATGTGGTCAGCAGTTTTACCGAGAACGTTAAAGTTTTATCTAAACTACACTTTATAAAATGCACTCACAACTTAATCTGTTAATTAGGTTTTTGTTCCCCCTTTGCTCACCTTTGTTATCACCTTTTATCAGACTCGGCGATTTGGCATGAAAGTGGAGTTTAGGCTGTCAGGTCCTGTATTGGTTTGTTAGAGATTTGTCTTTTGATTCGCATATAACCAGTTTAGGTGTAAATAGAGTTCGCCACGCCACACCGGCCTTGGAAAAATAGCAATTCCGTATTTGCCGCATTCAAAAAAGAACCCCCCACCACCCCACCCCCAGGGTGTATGAACAGCCGCAATGATGGCAAGAGAAGGTTTCTCAATTATAACTCCCAGGTTTTATTCTTGAGACGGACCCCAGGTAACTGAAACAGGATCAAAAGGCCTGCAGTTCCCTTTCCTGTCAAGCCGTTTTAGAGCTTTCTGATTACAATTCGCCCTTATTTGACACCGAAGGGGAACAGGAGATAAGGGGAAAGGTGTTTTCCTCAGCCCTCGTATCGCACCACAGGAGAGTCAGCTGGAGTCCTTACGTCAAAACAGCTGTAAGAAAAAACGAGTTTGTTTTGTTTTTGTAAACCGCATCAAGGGCTACGTCCAGTGGGGAGACTTGACTGAACGCACCTAGTAGGACTATCTGACAGATGCAGAAGATTTCATCACATGTGGGAGAGGAATCCATCCCTTTAAACACATTTAACTGTGTCAACCCTGCTTTTAGTATATTAAGTTAGATGTTATTTTTGGTAATATATTCTTTAGTGCCTCTGGCAGAAGTTTCTCACTAATAGCTCATATGTAATGTATAAGCACACACTACACAATACAAAAGAATTCACCAATATCTGAGCTACATTATATCTACGAAGCATCTACATCTGCACGTATAATCATCCAGCCCTTCATACTACGCTTTGACAAGCATTAGAGCAATTCCGTTCCAGAATCAAGCTTTAATAACTATTGCCAGTCCGCTATTGTGGGCTCCTTGCGTAGGCTGAGCAGAAGATAGCTTATAAATGTAAATATTAGCTATAACGTGTAACCGTCCCGAGTCTGTAATTACTCACTGTCCCCGATCCGTCGCCAGTTTCATTTCGTGCCAAAGGGAACCTGTCAGTGTCAAACTGAAGAGTCTTTGGGTGTCACCTTCCTTTAAGAAGGGAAAAAAAGGGAAAAGCAGGCGTTTGAAGTTCTGTTGAAACTTTCCAGCCGTGCTTTTTGAAAACACGTTGTTTTCCTCCTACTTCACCCACTTAAGTGCTGGTAAAGTGAAGCCCTCTGGCATATTATGATAATTTGCGTTGGAGAGCGATGGAGGCTGTTCAGAGCTGGCAGAATGATTGAGGCTTGTTTCACGATATCACTTTCTTCCCCGTTGGTGTCTGCCTTCTCTCAGCATTGCATTTTTATATTTTCATTCTTATATTAAATTGGTTTTTTTATGATTAATTTCCAAATCACATGGTTCGTTACTCTGTCTACCCTCCCTGGTGTAAATCTGTATATTGAGTGGAGTGGGGAGGGGGACAATATGGAAAACAGATTTTTTTGGAGAAAAATATTAATTATTTTCTTTGTTTCTTGGGCAATGGCTTTTGGGCCGTTTCAGGAAAAGCATGTAGTTGCTACATTTAGGTGTTTTATGTCGACTTAAAAACAAGAATATAATATATTAAATAAAAGACTTTTCTCAAAGACTTCATGCGTCTGTTTAAGCAGACGGAAACCATTGTACATGCTGACTGGAGATCATGAATCAATAGTTGTTAACAGGATACAGCAACCTTAGCTTTAATTATCTTTAAATTGATTTAAACAGGAAATCAAATTTCCTTCAGAATGTCCTTCTGGTATCGATTTGGCCCAAATTATAAAAACAGTAGCTTTTAACCAGTGTAAAACTGCATATATCTATCCTTCAGAAAGTGCCACTGTAAAAAAAAAAAAAAAGTTTTTCAGTCTACGCATTTTCTTATCTATATATATATATATATATATATATATATATACAGGTATGCATCTAAGTCTGTTCATGAAAAAGCTTTTCACAACATTTTTTTGTATCACACCAGGACTTTCCAGACTCTTCTACGCACTCACTTATGTACACAGCATTAAATATTTACATAATGTTGCTCAGGCAATTTGGTGCCTACCGATGCTGTACTTATACCCTCTAACGTCTCATTCTGCAGGAAATCACATTTCTTTAGCTGTCTTCATCTGTTTGTGTGCCAGTGTGTCACACATTTTGTCTTATAATGTGCTTCTTATTTTTCTGTTTATGGATTTGACTCCAGAATGAACTAGAAACTTGTCAAAGCATTTGCTTCCTAAAAAAATGTCTGTGGAATCACTGTTTTTAACTAGCATTTTTTTTTTAAAAAAACTAGCATTGTTTTAAACTAGCACTGATTAGGCTACCTTATATTAAATCCCTTTTTGGTACAAAATCACGATCTTTAATAAAGCCTGGTTGTTGTCCACAGACTGAGCAAAGAAGTCTTAACGTACCACACAGGAGTGCTGGGAGACCTTTTCTAGGGAAGGACACACTGGCTACAGATGTATCATCTTCCCATTAGCGATTCACGCCTAACTAGGTCACCAGGTGAACTTAGATTCTATCCTAATAATAGCTTCTCTAAAGCAATTAACAAGGAGTGGGGTCTAGATAAGCATCCCCCACCTCTGGCATGGATCATCCATTAACAGTGACCAGCAGAATGTAACTGTGCAAGTGGTAGCATAATATAGGTGCATGGCCACAGGGGCACTGGTCCCGAACTAAAGGCTGATTGGCCTCCAGAGTGGCCCCTCCCCTGTCACTCACCAATTCAAAACATATCATTGGCTAATGATAAGGTTTACCCCTCTGCATGAATTAAGGCCGCTTATGACTCCCGTCTTAAAACAAAATCTGAGAATTGCCCCCTCATCAAATTTCCAGGACATACAAGCAGGTTTTGACTTTTTTTGGCCATCGCTATAGAAATCATCCGACGTAGAAAGACTTCGGACGACTATAGCCTCTCACACAATATTTTACATCTGTCTGTTACTTGTTCAGATGTGATCATGGACTGAACAAAACGATTGTGAACATAACAAGCAGAAAGTGCCAAAAGAAAGCAAGACGTGTGAATAAATGCACCAGCCATGGGATGCCAGCTTGTGAACCCCTTGTAACTTATGAAATGGAACAGCACAACATGTCTGATCACATGAGAGCAGTATTGGTGATTTTACCCCCTTTTGTGCAACTGTTTTCTGGCTACTAAAACGATCTGTAAGGCTACGTTGTTTTCTGCCAGCAATTATATGCTAATATCGGGCTAATCCCTCTCTCGCTGTTTACCCTGTAACATTTTAATTGTTTTAGGAAGCACTGCTGGTGTTTTCACCAGCAGTTTCTACTTTCTACATGAAACATTATTATTCATGGGTACATTTGATAAAATGATAAAATAGTGCTGTTCTGAATTATTGGCACCCAAAATGTTTCATTTTTTTCTATGTAATACAGCTTGTTACTTTAATTTAAATGTCAGCGTGTCCGTGAAAAATTATCCAGACTTATTTAAGAGGGGTTTTTAAATACACGTCCTTGTGATTTCATTATTTTCCCTTTGTACAGATTGGGGTGTAGCATTGTAATGGGGGGGGGGGTCTCTGTTTTATTTTTCAGCTCTTCTTCAGCTGTAGAATTAACCATGTTTCCTTGTGTAATTTTTTCGAAAATTACTTTTCTGTTCATCCAAAATTATTTAGTAATATTAACGAAAAATTGATCACTGTTCACCCTGAAACTGATACAGAGCTGCTGTGCTGCTCCTAGCTTGCAGGACAGCTGGTTGGTGGTTTAGTGAGTACCAGTGTTGCCTGGTTCCTCTGGGACTCAAATCCCATCTCTGCTATGTGTGTGTCACGCCCGGCTCGTCCGATCCTCGTGTGTGCCACGCCCCCTGATTATCCACGTGTGCTTCCCTGATCTTGCCCAGCTGTGTCCGATTATTTTTGCCCAGTCTCGTCTATTTCAGTCCATGTCTTGGCTTAGTTTTTGTCCGTCATTGATGTTAGATGTTAGTGCTATCATTCCGTCCCGTATTAAATCCCCGTTTACCCCAACTTCGCCTCCTTGCCTGCTTCCTGCCCGCCTGGTCTTTCCCCGCTTCCTGTTCGCCCGTCTTCCCGCGATCATAACAGTGTGTGTGTAATTATTATTATTATTATTATTATTATTATTATTATTATTATTATTATTATGGGACCAGATTTGCCCACAATGTGATAAAAAAACTGTTTACCTTATGGGGATATTTTTTGGTCCCCGAAAAAATAACCTCTAAATCAAAAAAATCAGTTAATGCAATCAAGAAACTAAAACAGCTAATCTTTTGTGCTTTGTTTGGTTACTTAGGGTTAGGGCTGCGTAGGGGTTAAGTTGCCATAGTTGAAATTAGGGTTATGCCCACAGAAAGTAATGGAGAGTCCCTATAATGATATAAATACATGCAATGTGTGTGTATGTGTGTTTCTGTGTGTTAACTAATTGGTGTCTCTAAATTTTCCATGGAGTATGACTGGGTGTATGTGCCCTGTGACAGACTGGCAACAATCTAGGGTGCAACCTTGTGCCCTGTATTGCCTGGGATCAGCTCTGTGCCACTCTTGTCCAGAATGAATTGTTAGAGGATGGATGGATGCATGGATGAAAGAGAGAATCACACAGAAAATTCTGTCATCTAGAAGTAGTCCTGTATTTGACAGCAAATTCGCCTGCAAATTGCCTTCGCAGCTGCAATGTGATCTTGTATTATTGAGAAGCCCTGCTTGAGGTACTGCTGCAGTAGCAAATGGTCGCTAATCAGTGTTTGGTTGCTATGTGAATTTCTTGCCAAGATAACTACTATTGATAGCAGTTACAGGTATGCCCTGGATCCTACAAGCATGTGGTTTCAGGTGATGTTACAGCAGGACAATTTCCAGTGGAATATATTCCAAATTGTGTAAAATTGGTCCTGCTGGGATGTAAATGCTAAATTAAGCAATGGTCTTAACCTTCACTGGATGCAATAATTTATTACAATATTTGGTTAAAGGTAGCTGAGTGAAATGCAGATTATGCTTTTCCATCTAATTTTTGTTGTTTATCCAGCCTGTTTCATGCATAGATTCTGTCTTTTGCAAATAATTTTTGATTAAGTGGACCCGAGAATCACAATTCATGTCAGAATACTCCTGATATTCATAAACCCAAGTGCACTAACTGATAAGCTGCTTTTATTTTTTTTAGATATTAAAACCATTAATGTCATTTGCACTAAATATCATTGCTCCTCCTATCAGTTCTGAATTACACCTTTGGTTGAACATGATTTGAATCTTCAAATTAATCAAATCAGTATTTCGTAAAATTTAATTAACGTTTTATTATCAAGATATGTGGGATGAAAGCGGTTGGCAAAACAAAAAGGGCTTTATTGAATAAATAAGGACTGGAAACTAACAGGAACATGAGGTATCAATAATGGGAGGACTGGAACAAGGAAAAACCCAGGCAACAGGAAGGATTGACGTCAATACTTGGACTGGGACTGATGAGACAAACAGGGGCAACAAGCAACAGGCGTGACTCATCAGGGCTACATTAGTGAGGACCCAGTACGGTCATGCGGACATGATGGACAGGGCGTAAAAGTACCCACCCCGAAGCATTCCATCTGAGCACGAAGAAAGAAAAGGAGAAAGGACTAACGGGACCACATGCCAGGGCAGACACACAGGGCCAGGGACAGGCGGCACACTGGACAGGACATGGCAGGACCGACAGGGTCTATGAAACAGACACCATGCAGGGGCTGCACTAGGAACCAAAAAGACAACAGGAGAAACCAATAAACCAAACCACACAGATGACACAGACCAAACACGACACAGGATCAGCCAATAGGGACAACAGACAAGGGACTGGTGCAGGAGGGTGCCGAGGGTACTGCAAGGCTAAAGCAGGAGGGTGCCGAGGGTACTGCAAGGCTAAAGCAAGAAGGTGCCAAGGGTACTGCAAGGCTGGAGCAGAAGGGCACCCCAGGTGTCCGACACTCAGCAGGAGAGCTGCCTGGGTGGGCAAATGGGAGTCTGGGCGATAGTGTGCCCCTGTCTCCCCCTCCTGGAGATGGAGACTCAGCCAGCCACTCTTCGGGGCCCCAGCCTACACCGCTGATGATGATGCTGGAGCTGAAGGAATGGCAGGAGATGAGGCAGTAGCTGACGGGGCACCTGAAAGTAATAAGGAGCAGCCAGGGTACCTGAAGGCAAACAGGGTACAACTAGGGCACTTGGAGGGAAGCACGGCAGAGCTGGGACACCTGGCAGTTCTCTGTGGGACAGTACGGCTGCTGCGAGACCGGATGCAGGTGACATGGCCCCTCTTGGACTGCGAGCTGGGGACTTGGACAGAGTAGCCCTCCCTGGGCTGGGAGCCTTGGGTGAAAGCGGAGTGGTCCTCTGTGGGCTGGGAGCCTGAAGTATGACCTCTGGGGCCATAGTGATTGTATGCTCTGGAGGAGCAGCAGAGGCGGGGACATGCTACAGAGGCGCAGCAGAGACGGGGACATGCTACAGAGGCGCAGCAGAGACGGGGACATGCTACAGAGGCGCAGCAGAGGCGGGGACATGCTACAGAGGCACAGCAGAGATGGGGACATGCTACAGAGGCGCAGCAAAGGCGGGGACATGCTACAGAGGCGCAGCAGAGGCGGGGACATGCTACAGAGGCGCAGCAGAGGCGGGGACATGCTATAGAGGCACAGCAGAGACGGGGACATGCTACAGAGGCGCAGCAGAGGCGGGTACATGCTATAGAGGTACAACAGAGATGGGGACAGGCTCTGGAGGCACAACAGAGATCAGAATGGGCATTGAAGGCACAATAGAGATGGGCATGGGCACAGCAGACATGGGGATGGAAGGAGCAGTCCTCTGTGGGTGGGACTTGATAGGTTGGGGACAAGCGGAAGCCCCTTCCAGTCCAAATTCTGGAGGCTCGGAGGCGGTTTCCCCTGGACAGGGCTCTGGAAGCACCAGGTCAGGTGTTTGGCAGAACAGCTTCACGCTGCTGAGAGAGGGCGGACAGAGCAGCTTCATGCTGCGGCAGGCAGAGGCATTTCACGCTGTGGAGAGAAGGTGGGCAGAGGGGCTTCACATTGCAGGGTAGTGTCGAACCAGGCCACCTTGGAGACGTTCTCGTTGTGGCGGTGAACCCTGTATGGCATCGATATGGGAGCGGCAACCTGCATGCCAGGAGACTTTCCGGGGTCCTCCTCCTCCTCGGGCACCTGTAGGTCACTCTCACTCTGCAGGTCAATTAGGGGATTGTTCACCAGCCATCAATGTCAGAGAGGCTCAGGCACAGGGAGAAGGTCAGGTGTGAAGGCTGAGATGTGGAGGTACTCACTAGGCGATCAGTTGAGCCCGGTTGTTCTGTCACGAAGTGTGAGGATTTGAAGGCAAACGCTTGGTAAAACAAAAATAGGTTTCATTGAACTGAATGAACAGGGACTGGAAACTAACAGGGCCGCAAAGGGATCAATAATGGTTGGGTTGGACTGGAGCAAGTAAGGGCTCAAGCAGTAGGAAGGGTTGACGTCAATGGCTCTACTGGGGATGACACACAAACAGGTACTTAAATACGGAGACTAACAAGGGCTCCTCAGGGCCACGTCTTGGAGGAGAGATGGGGTGGACATGATGGGCATGCTCTGTGTGTTTGTGTGTGTGTTACAATGTCTAAGAAGTATACTGGTGAAATGGGTGTGGAGCATTTTGAAGATAATGGCTAGTGGTCTGGTTGGGTTTTGGGCAGTGCCACCACTAACCACGCATCTGCATGTGGCCCCTGAGGTCACTTCACTAAATATTAAATAAACTGAGGAAATGCTGAAGCAACATGTACTGGTAGCCAGCCAACATGCTATTTATTTAGCTCATTATTATTTTGCAAATGTACTCACTAGCTATTTATTTACTTTTTGAAACATCGTGGGGTGGCAGAGTGATAGTACTTTTTTGGGTGGGCTTTCTGAAACAATAAACCAACCTCTGGGTCTACCCCCACCCTATTTTTATTGTGTGATTTTGCATAACGTGAGATATTTTCGGAGCACATCTGCCGCATTATATACGAAATGCCCGTAAATTCTGTCCATCCATAAAATTGTACCATTGCCTCAGAAGGTAAGAGATTGGATCCCCATGTAAGTTGGTATTTATTTTTAACAATACTGATTACTATTTTAGAAATATAAATATTTCTAAAAATCGCCATCCAGAATCAAAATAATTATGCAGAAATTCCATACAGGTGCTTTTATGTACTATAATTAAGACAAAAATTAGTGTCTTGCTCCTGCTCTTTGAAGACCTGTCAAGTTCACAGCATTATTTTCATTGCTATGTCTTCTTTAAATCCATGTTTCTTTCATTGGACGCCAGCGCTGAACAGTTGCCATCTGGAAGCAATTGTGTCCTTCATCACTGTCTGCTCATTTGAATAAAACTGTAAAAGAAGATATTTTGGCCTTTAGAGGAAACAATTGCCTGCCTTACAATTCATCCGCACACCTTATTCCTCCCTGCTGAGGACCGTAAACAAGGAGAATTTCTTACAGAAAGGAGTCACAGTTTACAGCTGGAGGAACCAATTCATTTTCATCTAAACTGCAGTTTAAATGTTTACATGAATCCTATTTTCCTGTTTTGTTCTATAAGATAAATGGGTGACCAGGTTACATGTTGGATTAATTCACCTGTTTCTTGTTTTGTTACTACATGCAAAAGCCTTGTTTTTGTCTCTCATGCCGGATAAACTGACTGATACCAGCATCCTCCTTGCTAAGCTATATTAGTCTAAGCGTATACTCATCCTAGGCGATCCGTACCATGCCTGAGCATATTTGACCCCCAAAGTCCAGTTTATTTGACTCGTGTGATCTCTCAGTGCTGTACTGTCACTTTTGTCTACGGCAGAGGTGCAGTGGGAATTTAGGCTGATGAGAGTATCCAGGAACAACTGGATGCAAGACAGAAAAACACTGAGATTTCTGGTAAAATACGGGACTGTCCTCTTACATGTGCAGCATGATTAAATTAAAGTCACCGTCTTCCATACTTGATAAATCTATAAGAGGACGGTATGTCATCGCGCCCAAGACGGCTCCAAATAGGCCGCAAAATAAGGACATTAATCATGAACTCCATTGTGCTGTGTGGTAGCACTTTTCTTCCTAGGTTTTCTTCAATGCAAAGAGTCACACGATGATGATGGAAGCGTGCTTGTGTGCGCAGTCCATTGGCGGAATGAGGGCGGGTGGGGGG
>JAODJX010000001.1:48528889-48539100 GCA_026776945.1 Isichthys henryi
TTATGGTTAGGGCAGGGTGGGGGTTAAGGTTGTCATAGTTAGCGTTAGCATTTTTCCCATAGAAGTGAATGAGCGGATCCCATAAGGATATGTACACCCTACGTGTGTGAGTGTGTGTGTGTGTGCCCGTCTGTGCCCTGCATCCAGTACAGAGTGCTTCTCTCTCTTCTGCTCTATACTGCCTACAGTAGGATGGGCACCAGCGTCTTATCATGACCTCTCCCCTTTATAAGTAACTACAGGATGGATGGCTAGATGGGATAAATTTTATGGTGTCAGTTATTGTCTTCTGAGGAATTATTCTGAATATTCAGTAGCAAATTATTTATTATAAAAAAAACAGAAAATTGGATTCCAAAGAGTAGTTCTGGAAGGGGAGAAACAAATCAAAGCTCTTAACTGAAGCTGCTTTTAGTGTCTTCAGTTGTGTTGCTTTCTGACAAAATCATCTTAGATGAAGGCATTTATCAAAATCTGAATCAAATATCTATCTATGAATATTACCTTTTTCACTTTACATTAAAAGAATACTCAGCTAATAAGATTCTGTCTCGTCTGAACTGCGTTGATATTATATGTTCCCCTTACGTGAGATTTGAAAGAATCTGCAATGGGCTTGAGAGAAGTAGATGATTTTGTTCCCTGTTGTAATTTCAGCCCCTGGAATGATTCCGGGTTTTGATACCTGAGCACGTCACCCTGGCACGTTTGCTGCTTTTCATCTAACGCAGTCACATTTAGCCCTGATGCTAGGTGAGGGGCAGCAAATCCAAGTCTCTGTTTCTGTGTTTCCTGCATTTCAAAATCTCTGCTTTGAATTGCGATAATGGGTTGCAGCGACAGGACCTTCTGCGAGCTCCCTCAAGTTTACTCGGGTACTTAATTTGTTTCCGAACGCAGAGCAGATGAGATGAATGTATGATGTGTTTTGTGAGGGGAAAAAATATCGAATCATTCGCTATCATGTATCATTAAGAAGACCTAGCCATCCAAGTTAAGAAAGTGCTTTTTTTTATAAAAGAAACAGGAGATTCCATGAGTGCTTGTTGAAGATTCTCATAGTTACCAACACGAATGTGGGTTTGCTTACTCAAGCATGGCTACTTCCATTTAATCCTTGAAGTGTCAGCAGTTCTCTGGATTTGGAGACAGGTTGGCTTCACTGCACATGGCTTTACGTTGTACATTGGGATCTTCATGTCGATAATTCAGATAATGCCACAGTCTCTCTTAGAGGGATGAAACATGTCACATTGAACAAGTGATGGATCCAGAGGGATACATTTGCTATGGAGAGAGATTCAGAGAGTGACTAATGCTTCACAGCAAAACAAGTTGCCATATTGTCCACCTGCCTTTCGGTCATGTGGTATGTGGACAGCCTTTTTCTGCATCCCATCCACCAGATGTTCTTCCCCTTCATACAGAGGCGGAGCCACAAAGGCACTGTCCTTAGAAGAAAGCTGATTGGTCCTTGGAGTGTCCCCTACCCTGTCACTCACAGATTCAAAATATGTCATTGGCTAATGATAAGGTTGGCCCCTCTGTAAGAATTACGGCTCTTTTCTGTCCCTCATCTTTAAAGATCCTAAAATTGTCCCTGCATCTATATAATATCATAGGGAGGGGGCAGTCCTGCATAAACAGTAACACCTTTTAAATAGGTTTGCTTTCTGTTTTAGGTGGACCCACTGATTAGGATAATGGTGTCCAGCCTGCGGGGCCCGTTTGTTTTATTTGGGGCCTCATTCAAAATGCAGATTCAGGGTCTGCTATATCAGAAACACTTTTATTTAATATTTAATGTAGAGATTGTTTGTAGCCAAACCTCAGGGTGAAATGCGTGGTGTTTGAACGGTGATAAACAGCGCCGCTGCCTGCATGTTCAGCCCGGCTGGTCATCTTAACCTCTAAACATGTCCTCAGTTTAATGAGAGCCATCAGGGCGTCACTAATAAGGACCAAAAGTAGGTTTGTTTTCTGAACTGAAACCCCTTGTGCTTTCTTACATTGTGGATTAATCGATTATTGGTTCAGTTAAATAAAAATGTCCTGTTTTTGTGCCATATTGAAATTTTTTTTAATTGTTTTTGTTTCACTTCGACCTTCTACTTGTTAGTTAAATATTCGCTTTGCATAGAATAAGTCTGCTGTTTGCCATGTAATTTTATGTATAATTATAGTGTCTTCATTAAGTTTTCTGAATACTTTTTCCAGTATATCGATGAGATTACTGGAGGAAACCTTTTGAATTTAGAATAAATAAACCTTAATTTTTTAGTTAGTATCAACAAGGAGACAAAGTAGAACTGATTGCACAGATATTGCAGACTACAGTATAATGACCTTATTGGTAATTCACCCAGGTTAATTTCTAAAGCAGCATAAGCGTAACAAACTTATATTTAAACTTTGAATGTATTTATGGAAGACTGCTGTATGTTGTTACTTCAATCAGCAGAGGATATTCAGGAAATTCGTACATTTGCTTCGTATAGTCACAGAATACATCGACCAGTCTTTTTAGTAGCTTTTATTTATGTTCGTAACACTGCGCTTTCACTGCAGCAAAGTCCAGCTGCGCAAGCGACGATTTGCTGTTTGCAATCAGTAGATCCGTTATTTCAGTTAGGCCAGCTCATCCCTCCACTTTTGTAATTCTAATCATTTGCATATAACATAAGAGGAAGTCAAAATTAATTTGTACAGTTTTCCAGACTTTAATTGCGGCCATATGTGCACATAACCTTTTATACTGGTAAGATTACTGGCATGGAAAAATTATGATAAATAAATGTTTAACTTTGACTCAGACAGATTGCAATTCTGGTAAATGCTTGACTTGTCACTATGGTAACAGGGCTGCACCCCCTTCCTGCTGACACCACAATGTGAGGGAGCATTGGGGCACCATAAAAAAAATCTCGTTACATCACAGCCACCTCCCCACCCCCAGCCCATTTCTGCTTGGAACTGGATGCAACAAACTCAAACCTCATTCAGCAAGTTTAAAAGTTTATTCTGGACCCTAATGGAATTTGGCTGTGCTATCGCTCTTTCTTATCATCTGATTAAGTAGCGCTTTTTTCTCCACGGAGATGGGCAGAGCTTAGGGAGGTTGTGGTATTAAGGAGCACGTGAAGGTGAGATGTAATCGCCGTCTCCTTTTGAGAAGGTTCTGGAAGGAGGCTTAATTGCACCTCCAAGTGTAGAAGATGTGTACAAGTAGGGAAAAGGTTTCTAACATGAAAATTCCCACCATGAAATGCACTTTTACCCCTGCATTTGTCATGGCATTGACATTTTGGATGATCTCCCTATTCTTTAAATTGACACAAAGGAAAAACTTCAAATTGCAAAGCAATTCTATGGCACCCTTCTCCCCAGAGAGCTGTAGCCACAGTGAAGTCTACAGATATTTGGCACTGACTTTCTAAAATAACTTCAGGGCTTGTATGCAGCATAAAAAAAAACTTTAGAAACTTTAGTAGTGCATAAATCGCAGCATTTGCTGGCAGGAATCGGAAATGGCTTCTTGAAGGAGCCCGCTGATCTCATATAGCTAGTTCTGCCATTAGCATTTGCTACAATGTCCGCTTCTCCAATTCGGGTATCCTATGGGACACCAAAAGCAGCTTATATCACGAATAGCGTTTAAAAGATAAAAACAGGTGTAACAACCCTCTGAAGCTTTTTCCAGTCCAGTTCCGAGAGGTCAATCAGAAACATTTGTCAGTCTTCAAGCTGAAAGGTGGTTTCTTGTGGCTAAACTACAACATTATAATTCATATAAGTTTTTTGAGCATCCAATGGGTGCTGAATATGTCCACAGTTCTTTAGAGACAGGGTTGTAAGTGCTAATCACAATGCAGCCTCACCCTATTCCAGGTTAATGATGGCACAGCTATTAAGAGGAGATGAATATTTCCAGCTAGCGTTTTAAAATTAGCACTGCTATAGTGCAGTTGTAGGCCGTGCTGCTTATTCTATTTTTCCAACCTTCCCCCGATGGTACCTGAAAAGGATTGTAGTGTTAATTTTCAATTTATCAACCTGGTGAGAAAAATCTCTGGGGGGGCTGGTGGGGGAAGATGTGCGTCGGGATCACAAAAAGATTATTTTCAACTGCAGGTAGCTAAATTATAGTTTAACGCCCTTGTGTTGAGAACTTTTTTTAAATGTGTATTGATGGATAGTATTAAAAGTGTATAAATATTCCCTTTCATTAAATTATTCAGCATTTTTTCAAGTATATGGTAGACCAAAGCTGTCTGGTTTTTTAGAGACACCCTTAAAATGCTACAGCTGTTATGTGTGTGGGCTGCTCCTCTATGCCTTTCATTTGTCTCCCCCTCGGGGACAAATAAAGTTTTTTGAATTGAATTGAATTGAATTGAATTGAATTAAAACATCCTTGTCTGTCATTGACCTTAAATGTTCCCCCATCCTTGGAGGAGCAGCAATGTTTTTTTGCACTTTACGTATCGTGAAACCCCTCCCCCTGTCATTGCTGCAAGTGTTGCACTGTGGTCCCGGTGAAATGCTATTTTGTTCCACTGTATCTATGTATAGATGCTACGACAATAAGCCTACTGGACTTGACTCTATTTTACCTGACTTGACAACTGAGCCTCCCTCTCCAAAAACCAGCATCTATCATTTAAGCAAAGTACCTTTTCGGCAACAGGTTACAAATGTGATCTTCAGTGGCATTATAGTTAAAAAGCTGAGCAACTGTTTGTTTCGGGCCCCTGCAACAGAATCCAGAACCATATGGCACCGGCAAGCTCATCCATGTGGGCTTCGCCACCCCTCCAAACGCCCCCAGCCGGCTCAGTCGACCAGTATTCCCACACACGCGGTGCTGAAGACAGCGACGCTCAGCTTTATGTCTTCCCATCGCGAGCCGTTATTGAATTACCGCCATGCACACGCAGCAGCTGTTCCTTCTGGCCGCTGTAGGCCGCTGTCGTTAATTGAACCGTAATGGGCGCGGCAGCAGGGAAGGTCAGGTCCATTGATGAACGGCCCTGTCAGCTTGGATAAGAAACCCTTGCGGTGGTGATTTATGCCCGCGGGCGAGCCACCGAACATACACGCGCACACACAAATGAAGCCATTACGCACTCATGGGAGCTTGAAACTAATCTCTTTGAATTGGGGCATTATGGAAAAAAAAACATGAAAATATAACAATTTTCTTACGGCCGCGTATTATTTTCAGTAGCGCCCTCAAGCTTGACGTTAGAATGACAGCCATTTATTTTTATTTCTGCAACTTTCAATGAGCGATAAGGTGGGAGGGAAATATACCATTTTATGACCCTTAAATTGCCTGCGATCATGTGACTTGGGCTCAATGGTCCGAGAAATGTTACTTTCAATCACGCGTGCTGCCAGATATCTGGTAGGTGGTGACAGGGCCTTAGAGGCCCATCAGAGACCCATCAATGTCACCTGGTTCACGTGCACCAATCACATTGTGTGCCTGTCTCCACAGCTGCTTAAATTGAGTGGCAATAAGTGCAATGGTATTTGTTTGGAAGAAAGAGGATCTCCATGTGGCAATGATAAGCTGGCTTCCAAGCTGACTGTTACCCCAAAAGTTCTCGAAGACAAAGTCAGAATGCTGAAATTTTAGCCTAGCCTGATCATACTTTCTGCTATTAGCCTTTGATGTGGGCATCAAATGCTGTTTGGATTTCAAGACCTCATAGGTAACTACATTTGACAAATGGGGCCAACATTTTTTGCCTGCTAGAGGGGCAATTTTCGTCAATGTAGCTTTTCCTTCAAAACAGTGGAGACCCACGCAAGGCTGTGAGTACACTGGCGGAACCAAAGACAGAAAGACTGAAAATGGCTTAATGGCATAATGTTGATTGTATTGTACCAAATGTAGGATTTTTGGGGCACTTTGCCATATCTGTTTTCCAGTTTGTTTTTCTTTTTAAACTCTGTGGAACCTCTTGATGCTCACATGTCCTAATGAGTCTTCTTGTGAATTTTAATAAGCAATACTCTAAGTAAATAATACTCCATCTTATGGTATAGGTGTTTCAATCAGACTTTGTGGACTTTGCACCTGGTCCCTCTGGTCATAAGGGTTTGCCACAGATTCCCCTGCTGTTGTCCAAAGACATGCTGTGATGACTAATTGGAGGCTTTAAATTTCCGCTAGTGTATGACTGCATGAATGTGCTTTACGATGCCAGCTGAGGAGGTCCATTTTTGCATCATCATTATAATAAAAGTTTTCTAATTCTAATAAAAAATTAGGATAGATATCTACTTTTTGGACAGTAAAATTGATAGTTGACAGTTGATACTAACTAAAAAAATAAGTAAAATTGTATTGCTTACAGTAAATATAGAAGATTTGGTAGCTGCATTGGGGCTGTGATAATTTCTTTTCCCTGGGGAAATGCTCAGGACAGACAGCGGTGTCAGTCTGTGTGTCTTCTCAGTCGTAGCCTGGGCACGGTTAACCTTGACGACGCCCTTGTTTTCGTAAACAAAGCGATGGGCTCAAGTCACCCGTTGAAAGATTTCATCATGTGTTTATTTCATTTGCTGCTATGCAGTCCTATTGTGTGCTGGTATGAAAACTTGGTTTCTGTTCAAGATAACATTGTATCTTGAATTATTTTGTTTGTGATATATGTTCGAAAGTTACAAAAATACACGTTTTGATTGTAAATATCGCCAATGGGGAGCCTTATTGCCTCCTACTACAGGGGCTGACGGATTTCCCCTGTTTTGAGGGCGAGGTGGCATCTTAAATTGCCCTGGTTCCAGGGGGTTCTCCGATCCCCACATTTGAGCACTATCAGGTCTCTGATCATCTGCACAGACACATGTACCATTTCTCACAGATACAGCCGCAGCCCCCGCTCTCTCGTCCTGACAAATATCATCTCTTGGTGTCCCGCTGATAGACTGAAAACAGTTTCCGCTTAACTGCTTTAAAACCAGTCTTAGATATGCCATAAAGCATGGTCATTCCATTCGCATCTCCCGCTATATTTTTTTGCTGCTACTACAGAAAATAAATAAGTAAACAATTGCCGAAAACATTTAGATCTTTCATTTTATAAAATGCCAGTGGTTTTGGTGAAACCTTTTTTTAATTACATTATCTCTGTAAATGTAATAAAATGTATAATATATGTGGATATCAAGATGCACATCCACACTTCTGTGATTAGGCTGAGGTTTCTAAAGATTAATTAAACACAATTACATTAGTTATTTATTTTAGAAAGGTCAAAGGATTCACGTGTGTTGACATTTCGAGTTTATCCAGTGCATAAATCTTCTAAATATTGACCCACTGGCAAAACAATGCAATCCTGTGTATTTAAATTTTTTTTTACCTAAATTCATTTATGAAGCCATATTGATGCAGTGTTTATGTATGAAATGTTTGGAAGGAAGAATTAAGGTTTTAAAACCAAAATTATAAGCGGAAGGTATTTTGCGGCAGGCAAAAATAAATTTGGAGATTTTTATTTTTGCATTTTTACCATGCAAAGGTTGCTTTACACCTAATACTACACATGCAAATTACACTGTGTTACACAGAGTACATCCATTGTTTACTGGCTGCTTTGATTGTGGTTAGATCACTGTTGTCTTCAGATACTTAGCATTTTTGATATTCATAAACCTTTGATAACTCTCTGCTTTCGCCTAATGCCATGAGATAGCTTAATTAGCATTTTTTAAAATCACATTTTAGGAAAAATGTGTAAAGGTGCTGTGTTTGAAGGTTACAGCCTGTCCAGATCAACGCTTTACTTGTTGTGTGCTTTGGTACAGGAATACATTGCTTGTAATGCCGCTGGTAAGTTTCCATCAACCTTGAGAAAACATCTTCGCCGTGATCTTTCCCTAAAGCTGTTTTCCTGGCTTCTGAATATATGAATTGAGTTGTTTTGGTACTGAATAGCAGGGAGCTTCCAGCATTTTGCACTCGCATACACATACATAATATATATGCATATTTGTATATGGGTATATATGTTTACGCCATCTATATATAGCCCATTGTATTAGGCTAACCTTACGAGCAATGTATTATTTACACACATCCCCTTAGTTTCTTACTTTTTTGCATCTGCATAGAACTGCCTTGCAGGGTTTGTGCCTCAGGTTCCCTGTATCTGCTGCAGATCCACGACCTCTTTCCAGTTCGTACAACCATCTGGGGTATTTGGGACCAGGTGTCGACGTGTCCTTCTTCCTACCTTTAGCAGCTAGACATTTCAGGAATAATCCTACCTTTAATCCCTCCCTCTGGATATTCATTACAGGGCCACTAGGGACTATTTCACTTCATTACCATTCCGTGTGTCCCGTTATATCATCGCAGTGGAGGTGATTAGACCTTATCAGTGCTCTCTCGGGGTTTCAGGTTAATTATGTACTGGTTAACAGAGGTAGCCAGACAGAACAACTAATACTGAGGTTTAATTAAGCTTTTCTCCAGTCACAACATTATTCTCCCTTCTTGTCCTCGATGTTTATTTTTTATGTTTTTTTTTTCCCTTATTTCTTGTCGGGGAACAGACGACTGAAATTTTATAGTCATTTTTTAGTATCCATCCCAAATGCACATTCTTACACACAATATGTTTGTAGAGTTTTGTAGATTCCTGGCGACTGAGGAGGCTTCTTCAGCTCAGAATTTATAGGATGCATCAAAAGCAGCCAATTAAAATTTGGAATGCAGGCATTTTTTTTTTGGAACAGTCTTGACAAGAGTGGCATCGGCTCACCTCAGACATTCTGATAACTGCCTCTCCGTTTTATGCAGTTTGAAGAACTGGCTGCTGACAGACCCTGTTCACCATGTGATGCATATTAAGTAAAATGACATGTTTCAGTTATGGCTTTGAATATTGATCAGGTAAATATCTGAATATAAATACTACAGAAATACAAATCAAGAGTGGGAGGCAGGCATCCTTTGGTGGTGTCTCTGCTAGGACCATTGACTGGATGAGCATAGCAAGTTTTAGGGTGCTCTTAATACACTCATGAACCCATTAAGCTGAACGAAAACCTCACTAATGGAGATGATGACAAAAATTAATAGCACTTTCTATTGTGCTTTATTGACAGTCAGTTTTGCAGCTTGCTTATGTAACATATTTATTTGGATTCTCAGATCCAAATTGGTAATGACAGTGATATATAAACAAAGAAAAAAGCAACAGGCATCCAGCACTGCTGCTGCATTAACTCCCATTATACATATTTCTGAATTTCAGATATTGGTGTGTATATATATCCCAGCTTCCTGGTTGGCAGTGTGCCCTGTAAGTTCAGTTTCGGCCCCAGAGCACTACATGTGGTTTTTACAGGTTCACGTGGCTGTCTTCTGGACACCAAGATTTCTTCCCCCAGTCCAGAAATGTGAGGTTTAGCTGAATTGATGTCTTTCCTTTGCCCTTGATATGTGTGTGCCCTGCGATAAACTGGCATCCTGATCAAGGTGTGCCCTGCTTTGTTTCCCATGTCTCTTCCTTGGGATAGGATCCAGGATAACTGGATCCCTGTCCTAGATGAGCATTTAGGCAAAATGGACAAACTTTTTATATATGAGGTCAACGTACGTCCTAAATACTTAGCATGTATTTTGTGTGTCAGTAGCTCTCAGCACGGTTAATTCTATATACCACTAAACTTTATGAATAAATGTTTCCTTTCCTCCATTAGCAGATCAGCAGCTATTTTCTATTCATGACGTTTTCATTCAGAAATAAAACCAACACCAAATTAATCTTTGCCCTTTTGATGACCTGAATATAAATGATTCGCTTACCAATACAACCAATCAGAAGTCATTAAGAAGCTTTGAGTCTTGTCTACTGTGACCGGAGATCAGATCCTGTCAAAGCTCTTTGTATACTGTCCTGACCAGTCTAATGACATGCCACTATCCAGATGGAATAACAGCGATTCTAATAAGACAACGACAACAATAGCAGGGGTGTCAGAAGCATTTCGAATGTGGGGGGGATACACTGGCATAAAACTAATATTATTTGTTAAATGTGGGGGTGGCATGATTGGTGCAGTGGTTAGCACTGTTGCCTCACACCTCTGGGACCCTGGATCAAGTCTCCACCTGCGTCACATGTGTGCGGAGTTTGCATGTTCTCCCCATGTCGTCGTGGGGTTTCCTCCGGGTACTCCGGTTTCCC
>JAODJX010000001.1:48539222-48551740 GCA_026776945.1 Isichthys henryi
CGATGGGCTGGCCCCCCATCCTGGGTTGTTCCCTGCCTCGTGCCCATTGCTTCTGGGATAGGCTCCAGACCCCCTGCAACCCAGTAGGATAAGCGGTTTGGAAAATGGATGGATGGATGATCTCTTTGGTACTTATACAAGGTTGACTGCTGAGCGTATTCCAAAAAAGTAAGCTCACATAGTGTTGATCCCACAAAGACAATGTCTCGATCATGTTGTTACTTACTTATGACCTACAGAAATGGCAGCGTTTTAATGCACTGTGCCTTATATGTAGAGCTTTTCAGTAAGATAGTTCTGAACATACAGAGACCGTTTGTCACCTTGGGCCATGCCTATACTTGTGGCACTGTTCAGAATGGTAGTGTCCTAGCATGCAAATGCCTGTCAACTGTATGGTGCGAGAAACGTTCGGTTAATGGGCATCTGCAGCATTGTCCTCCTCTTTCGGCATGAGAATGAGTAGCCGAGCAACAGCTCAAACACAATGCAGAATCCAGGAATCTTGTCTTTATTTATAAGGCTGGAGCTAGAGAAAAGGATTTTTGATCATCTGAACCGAACAACTGACGTGCTTCAGAAATTGTAACTTGTTACATTTTGAAACAAAATTTGGATTGAAGTAATGACCCTTGAAAGAGGTTACCTGCTTTGTCAGCGATCGTGTTCTTCAAAGCATTTCTTTCTCTTAGCTTTCAGGAATTCTGGGTATCTTTTGATGAGCCAGCTTATTTTCGCAAAGCTGTGCCTGCAACTTATATGTGGAGCTTTTCCGTAAGATAGTTCTGAACATACAGAGACCATTTGTCACTAGCAGTGAAATGTCTAAGAATTATTTCCAGCACTAAATCACACATCATTGATTATTTGTAGCTTGTCAAAATTAAAATGAGCGGCTTGTTTAACCAGGCACTAGCAGTGCCCTGTGGGTTTATCAGTTATATTTTATGAAACATTTAAGATCCCTATTAAATTATTCGAGTTATGCATCCACCTTCCAGCCACCTATCTATTACAGGGCAGTATGGTAATTTAAGTCATTAAGGAGACAATAATTATTTTATATAGCTGTTCTTAATATTTTCTCATTTTATAAGATTTTTTAACAATCCAATAAAACTGTAATTTATATGTCTGTACATAAATTTGTGAAGCTATTATCTTGAAAATAGCTTATGTACAAGTAACTGCCAAAGTAGTCATGATTAGATTATACTGATGAGTAAGAGAGAGAGAGTATGGACTAATAAAGCATGCATTTTATTCCACAATAATAAATGATGGTCAAAATAATGTCAATGTGACAGCCTTCTCTAGTTTTTATAGATGATATGTTAAATTAAATATTCCTTTGATCTCTGTATACACGAGAACATGATTTCCTAGTTCATTACTTTAACAGTTTGCAGAAAACCAACCGTTATCCACTTTCAGGTTGTTAAATATATAAAAAAAAAAAAAACACCACAAATGAACAAACTAGTAGATAATTATGCTAATGTCAAGAACAGAGTCCTCTCTCTAATTAAATTCTCCTGGAAGGATGTATTTTCTGTCAAAGCCATTTATCTTGGGAACAAGCCACATGCACCAAAGTAGCCGTATGTAAGCATACATTTAATTAATCTTTAAAAAGTGAAAATTTCTCTTGATGATTTGCTAAAATCGATTTAATACAGCATACTCAGATAATAATATATTTGTTGCTCAGCTTTGCTTCATAAAATATTTCCTGTCTAAACACATTTGCTTTGTGATTTGTCATACCAGTGCTTACAAACTGACTAATAGTGTATCTTCCATAGACACCCCCACTTCTCCAGCAACTAGTGGACTTATCTGTGTCTTTGTCATCAACATTATTGCCATAGATCAGAGAAGCGTCTTGAGTCATGTTCTGTCCTCCAGCTACACTCAGAACTCACAAGGGTTGTATAGAAAATCTGGCAAACAATGACCCCCCCTTGGTGGTTGTCCATCATGAAAAGTCTTATTGTTCTACCCAGAGTCTCATAACAACGTTACACATTCCATGAACACGGAGGTTTATGCCTTTTAATAATGTCATATTTATGCATTGAAGTTCACTTAAGTTGCTAAACAAAAAACAGATACATGAACATGTGAAAATGGAAAGCAATATGTAAATGGAAGCAGTCTCTGGCTGGACAGGATCATTCGACTGGGGTGCTCACTTAAATCTGAATCTGTGTTTGCATTTGAAACATCGTGCATTTGAAGCGATAACTGCCATTCAGTCTTCATTCTTTCATCTGTAATGCTTCTTATAGGTGTGGAATGTGCAATGCATGAATGCAGATAGCACATTTTCTAACCACGTTTACAACAAATCCTTTCGGTTTTAGAGATACACGGTTTCATTGTTGTAATCTGGGACTTTATGTTAATTGTGTTGTGTTAGTTGATCACATAAACAGGTGTGTAAAGATTTAGCAATGATTTAATAGTAATTTAGCAGTTTGTTTTGGACTATAACATAAATTTAGTGTTGCTGTTTTCCGATTCCAATTATTTGTGATTCTTTACATATCCTAGTTTTATGAGTATTGTCTGTTGCTGGGTTTGCATACAGATGATCCACTATCCGTCTTTACAGAACAGTGAAATTACTCCAATCGCAGGGCTTTCACTTGTTTCATACACATGCATCATGAGACTACAGGCTGATGATCTGGCTCATTCCTCTTTTATTGTGCTAAGAACATGGCATATTCAACACTTCAGGCAGCTCAGATACATATATTATTTTTTCCTTCACTGAAGACTGCGAGAAAATGTGAAATGTGCCGGCTCTACTTGGGACCCAATGATGGGGATAAGGCAAAGAACTTAGAAGCTTTCAGAAATCACGTGAGGCTAGCTAGATTTGAGAGTACTGAGGCATGGGATGGAAAGTCAATAGTAGTGGAGAAAAGAGACTGGTGAGCAGAGTGAGCGGGAGACGGGGGAACGGGGGCACGTGGTGTTAAAAGAACCAGGGATTCAGTCAGACGAGTTGCTCAGAACCAGGTTCATTCCACTTTTGACGGTAATAATTGAATTTTTCGGCTTTGTTAATGAACTGAAAACTCATAAATCCATATGTGGTTGGTTCTGGTAATTTCATTTCATGTTTCTGTTTAATTGTACAAATCAATGACTTAGGGTCAATTCCTAAACTGATTGTTTTGTTGTCCTTACAAATGTAGCCCCTAGAAAGTCCCAGACCAGGCACTGTGTGGAACAAAATTCTCCTCCTGCTTTCTGGTTCTGGAAACTCATTTTCAAACTACTGGTCAGTAGATAAACGACAGGGAAACCAATGGGAAATGACATGTCATATGTGTATGTGAGGAAAATGCATACAGATAGATGCATTTATGCCAGTGAATCTATTTTAGTTGAGGACTATGCCAGCTGGGGAGTTGAGATATTAAGTGGGTGGTGCTTTTATAACCTGCCCATGATAGGTTAAAAGCTAAATGGGGCAAATAGGCTGCTTGTCCTGAGCAGGAAAGGTGACCAGAATTAATTTTTTGCAGTTTAAGTTGCTTTGGATAAGACTGGTAGCTGAACAAATTAGCGGACACACAATACTGTACGGCAAACAAGCAAAATTCAAAATGACATAGAGTAGAAGCTTGTGATTCTGGTTAAAAGCGTCAAGCTTGCGCAAGCATAGAGCATTAATACTACTTTAAAAACTTTGACTAACCTCAGCGTGTATTAGCACTGATCAGTAGTACTAGCATCAATGGTTTTACTGAAGCTGACCTCTGAAAAGGGTTGGATATGCTACTGAAGACAGACCAGAGCTAGAGTTGCCCATAATATGAAGGATACCATGCTTTCCGCAGGGAAAACGAGGTCTGTTGCATGTTTTTTTCCTGAAATGCCTTCGCTTCTTCCTTCACAGCCTCTCCACTTCTAGGACTGGTCCCTGGAGAATTATCATTCTGTGGATACTTGACCCAGCCTCTGCCACTGGGTTATCTGAGCTGGCTGTCAGGAATACTGTGACAGGAGCATCCTTCACGCGCTGATCTTCCATAGAGGGAGTCACAGAAGATTAGCTGCCGGATGATGCGTCAGAAGGGAGACAAGGTTGCGTTTATCTCCCGGCCTTGTACAACTGAGCATCTGATCAGGCTACTGCCACCGGCACGAGGAGAAACAGTCCTGGATGCGCCTACCTGTCCCAACCAAGTGATGCCTGGAGATCTTCAGGTTCAGGTATGTTTGGAATAACACATCTGCTCCCAGTCGATTATTGCTTATTTGTTGATGCTCTTGTGCCTTGGATCTTTTATTGGCAAGTGTGTGCCATTGTCTACAGATACGAATGGATCTATTAAACAGAAGTGAGGTGACAATGAATTAAATAATACTACACACTCAGAGTCGTATTTATATAGCATAATGTCCTTTGCTGTCTAGCGTATGTAGCGTGTTTTTCTTTCACCTGTTGGTTGTTTATGGGTAAATCCTGTTTTGAAAATATATGTTTCCTCTCCCACTGTGTTGTGGTGGCAGATCCAGCTGTGTGTGATTTACACTGAATTGCAAATGAAAGCTGAAGCAGATTGTGGTTTCAGAGCTGGGGTACCTTGCAGAATTCCTCAATGGGTACTTTTCTACCGTACCAAGTACCATACTTTTGGGACAGTGCGTTTGGCAATTTCACTTTTTCATTGACTTCCGCTCGAGTACCAGTATCAAAAATTCCAGTACCAAAAGTCCCAAACCAGCTGGGGTACTTTTTTGGTACTGGGAAAGCATCCAGAGGGGACCATATCAGTGTGATTGAGAACAAACTTGGTTCCCCCTGAACCCCCAGTTGCTCCAAGTACCGCTTGACCTTGCTTTCTCAATTGTACGTCACTTTGTATAAAAGTGTCGGCTTAATTAGTAAATGTATGTAAACACTTTGAGCCAATCAGTTTAAGCACTGATGTATGACCATGTTGTACACAGACCTCTTAATTTTCTCACCACATACAGTTCATTGGTCCCTTTAGTCATGTTATACACATTATACATATTATGCATATTAATCATAACAAAAGAAGTGTTGTAGTCAAATTAATAAATATGGATTAACCAAACTACATAATCAAACAGGACTATAGAAGTCAATAGAAATGTGGGCTGTTTTCAAAGCTCTTGTACAAACAAAAGACCCCCATCCCTTTCTGGCTTTATTGTTATATGAGAGCAAAGTATTTGATCCATAGCTAAAGTTGTAAAAAGTATTTAATTATCCTGATGTCACTTTGTAAGCTAAAAGCAAAGTCCTGGCCTTCGAGCCATACTGAATGCATTTGACCTGCATAGATATCAGCCCTTTCTAGATTCTTTCCAAATTCTAAAGCTGCTTGCTTAGAAATTAAATCCAAATATGGGTTAAAAATGGATTGTAAGATAAGTTTCAACCTTTCATCGATTGTTCATCTCAAAACGATGAACATGATAAAAAATGTAAGATGTGAATTATTGCTCTCAGTTTCCTTATTATGTACCAGTGAATATGCTTCACTGTAACAGGATAAATTGTCTCTGTTTGCTGCAGTGTTCCTTGTGCGTGTGTCTAAATTCTAACAGTTGTAGGACTTCACTTATGTAAATTCAACAAGGCCTCTTTATATAACGACATAAAGAGTGAAATAAACTCCATTTTATTACAACAGCATCACTGGGAATACTGGTGCTGGTTAAATTAAAACAGTTTGGGGGGAAATATGACAGACAGAGTCTCAAAGTTAAATTAATATGAGCAAAATAAGCCAAGTGCAGAAGGGGCAGCATCTGGCCTCGTAATACCGTCTCTTTAGCCCTCTCCAGCTACGCTGCCTTCAGCCCTCACAGTGTGTGCAGAGCGATATGATCTCCATAGTCCTGAAGCTGTCAGTGCCAGTTAGTGCCTGTTGAGTCGATGCAATCAAGCATAAACTATTGGGGCCACCTGTAAACCGAGTCAGTTGAGGAAGATCTAAGCCCCATTCACAGCAAAGCAATTTGTGAAGGCTCCTTTTGAGAATGCTTTCCTCGGTAATAACCGGAATTTTCCGACAGGGTCCCTTTATTTTGGCCCATACAGCCGCTCCTGCCAGAGCTTATGCTAAACTCCGCGCAGGTTTTGTTTGACCCAGATGTTCTGAAGAAGAACATGATGTTTCGGTACTCTGAGGACTCTCAGGCCCATGTTGCTCATGGGGAGGGAGTGATTTTGTGGGTGCGGGAGGGTGAGGTGTACTGCAGGTAGACATGAATTAACACCTTGCTCAGAACTCCGGGCTCTACAAAAATAGCAAACATCCATCACTCCAGCAAGTTCCTCCACATTCCCCAAGCGGCAGGATATTTGATAAACTACGTCTAAACTTCGCCGAATGTGAACCATGAATTTAAACACTTAAAATGCTCCTTTTGACACATCCAGATAGGGGCCAGTTTGTTTTTCACCCGCGCTAGCTCTCGATGGACTAACGGTCGATCACATGATCCGTGGCTCCCGACGTGTCCTTCCGCAAAGGAAGGAACGTTCCTAGTCCCAAATGACATGCTGGTGACGACAGGTTCAGGCCACAGAGGGACGGGCCGGATCGGCTGTTTTCTAAGGACTCACCCCTCAGGGAATGTGATGGATGCCCGGATACGGGAGGGGCGGCAGTTCCTTAATTGCCGAGTGTTTGCGCGAGCGCGTCTACAGCCTGGATAAATCGCCATGTCACCCCGTGTTTATTTATCGCTGTCTGCACTAACATTCTGGCATCCTCAGTAACGACTGCGCCAAGGAGAGCAGGAGATTTTTTCCCCCATTTTTTTTTAATCCATCACTTTCCCTCTCTCTCTGAAATCAGATTTACGCAGCAATGAAACGCAGTGAAGGCGATGAGATAGGAATCAAATTTCCCTGAATGAAATCATCCAAAAACGAGTTTTGAGCAGTTGGCTTTACTGGGAAATCATGTTAAAATAATCCACATAGTATTTGGTTATCCCATCATTTTATTCAGCTGTCCAGAAAAGAAAGTTCAGATGAACGTAATTTATTACGCGCGTGCCACGAAATACCCTCAGAATGGATGTAAAGGCTGATTTTGAAAGATGGGGATTACAGTATGATTAAGACACAATATCCCCGGCCTCAGTGCACTGCGAAATATGAAATGCCATCTTTCAGATTAAAGGAGAAACCCCAGATTTCAGGATTTCCTTAGCAACAGACTAAAAAGAGGGAGTTTCCTATTTGAGCCTCTTCACTAATAACAAGTTTTGCTTAAGGTTGGAAGCTTAACTGTGATGCATCCTAACCCAACTCGTCATTGGTGATGACAAAACTATTGTGTTCTCTGTAAAGCACTTTTTTTTTTACTTTTTTTTAAAAAAGAGGTGGAAAGTGGAAGTATCTTCTTTGTCTTTTCAGCGTTTCAGGTTAAAACCGAAGTCACCAGAAAAACAAAACTTAAATTAATGGTCACAGTCATTCTGTCTGTTCATTTCAAATGTTCATGCTGACAAATGAAAAGTATGCAGGGTAACGTGTCTTCATTACAGCCAGACGGGCGTGCAGGCTAACCCAGCCTTTTGTCCTTAAGATAATGGGAACCACAGTAGTCCAGAAACTCAAGTTATTTTGAGGAACTTAATCGATCAGTCCTAATTAACCCGCATTTTTCAAAGTGAAAAAGTCATTAAAGGTTCTTATGATTAGTCTTTTTAAAATATTTCTCAGCTAGTTGTTTTTATTCTACCTTTGTTCAAGGTTTTGTTTGTACATTTTAGGGCAGTATTGGAAGCAGCCCTGCCTGTTTACTCACTAGCAATTTATCACATACAGTAACAGTTCCACAATTCATCTGAATGAATAGATGTTTCAGCGTACGATATGTTCAGAGGTAGAGATTTCAGGTCCAAGATTTTGTTTCAACCAATCAATGTGACTGTGACTCTTTATACTCAGCTGGTTGGCTGAAACAAAATCTTGGTCTGGATTTGTACCCTCTGGACCTGAAATCTCCACCTCTGGTTATGTTTCTGATTCCCGGTGAGATGTTGATGTGTGCTTTACTTTGAAAAGATTTCTTTCTATTCCAAGTGACCCTATACTTAACTGATGCTGTATTGCTTATAATATAATGTTTCCCATTTAGGTAAAGCAAAGCGAAATTGTATTGTGGTGTGTTAGCAATTACTGAATCTCCCATGGTGGTTAAAGGCTTCTGTAACGACTTACACGTGTAAGTAAATATTCTGTTTGACTTTGATGTGTATAAAGAGTCCTTCAGATGCTGGCCGCAGTCACAGAATACAATAGCAGCAATGGTGCCACAAATCCCCTGATATACGTTTCTCTTCTCCAGGAGTAAAAGAGGACGGAAAGTCAATTGGCCAGACTATGATTCTCAAGGATGACCTTGCTGCAACTGCCTTGACATGGCGGGTCGGGAATTACCTGCCGCTCTTCATGTCCCTGCTAGCCATTCAAATAAAGGCCGACCTTGAGTTCCCAAAGGATAAATACTACACGTGGAAAACAGGTAAGACCTGAGCGTTATCATTTACAGGCCAAGATCAGCGCCTGATTTACTATTGGCCAAATTATATCGTGTGACTTTACACCAACGCGACACTCTGTTTAGATTGGAATGTTAATAATGGTTTATTGGCTTCATTATAACTTCTTGTAGTATGTTAAAATTATTTTAAAGGACCTAGTATTTGTATCCATTTGTGTCAATTGTTTAAAGAGTTTTGCAAATCACTTTAAAATCAGTTTTAAACCCCCCTGTGATTCTAACCAGCTTCCTTGCACATTTCGATATAGCTTCATTTGTGCTGCTGAATTTGAATATTAAACACAGCTGATAACACCCCTTGGCCCACTTTGTTTCTTAGTGATTATTACAGCATTGTCTCTTAACTCAGAATAAACAATATTCACCTGATTCAGATCCCATATTGTACATGCATGGCCTGCTCCCTGTACAGGATAATTAGAAGTTTCATTTCGTTCTCCGCAGTTGGTTAATGATTTCGGTTTCATTCGCTGCTCCCACGATAAAGAGATTGATTAATTTCCTTGGAAAGGGCACATGTTCCAGGAGATGTAATCAGAACACCACAAGCAAGGAGGAAGACAGTGACCACAAACCTCAGGCGAGAAGCCGCTTTATGAAATAGAAAGTTTTTCCTTGCATCTCTTCGCAGGGAGAGATGTTTTGGGTGTCATTTGAATTCTAGAGTCGCGCCCTGTGGAGAGATTGCGGCGGGTAGCAAGCGCCATTCCTTGTCTTTGAAGCGTTATGGGTAACTGAAATGACTGTTTAGATTCTTGTCCTTTTGTTTGCAGTCCTGTCGTTTGCCCTATTGATTTTCAGACAACCCAAGAAAGTGCTTACAGGCAATGGAAAAGGCGTCAAGTCACATGCATGGGCAAATGCTTGTCATGATGGATTTAAGGATGATACAAGTTGACTTGGTATTAATCATTGGCATAAACGGTGCCATGATTTGCGTCTAGTGTCTGAGTATACTCCATTCTTAATTACAATAATTTTTGGCGAATCACTGTAAAACATGACATGTTCTTTTGAGACTTAATTAATCTGTTTCCAGATGAATGCTGTGTCATCACCAAATGATACAGCACGTAAAGTCTGCCATGTTAGGTATACAGTATTAGCATAGAGGTTTATGTTGCTCAGAAATGTGATTTATAACAGCCTGATTATGTCACTAATACTAAAGATAAGCATGGATGGTATATGTCCATCTACACGGTATTCCTCGTACACCTACAATCCCAGAATGCATCTGACACGGGCGATGTAACCCCGCCTGCACAGGCCTCTGCCCAACCTCTACTGACTCGCAGCCAGACCCCCACAAAAATATTCTGAAGCCTCCCTCCAGAATGATGTCTGCTTGGCAGCCAGAGAAGGGATGATGGGAAGGGATCCAGTCCACCCACAGATACTTACATTTCCTCATGTGTTTGATACTTCTGGCCATAAACACACCACCTACTCTGAGGACACATGTGACAGACATGTGAGGTTTCGCATTGGTGCAGATAAGTTTGTAAGGGAAATGCGGACATTTTGGGCGGGATAAAGTCATGTGACGAGTTCGCTCACCCACTGTACCTGTCTCTCATTCCCCTATCATTATGTAACATGGAGTAGTAGTTTGTCTGAGAGCTCAGCAGACAGTACAGTAGCTCCTTTGACATTTTCTGTATCTTCTTTCCCCTCTGTTGGCACCAGCTTGTCTCTTTCATTTCCCTTCCTCCCACTTGGTTTCATTAAAACTACTACCACTCCATTTCCCATATGAAGTACTGTGAAATGAAGTTTTATTTCAGCAAGTATAGGTACATTGGAACGCTTTTGTTTTCACATATCCCACCTTGATCTCCTTTATAAACATGGTGAAAGCGAAGCTTAGTGTCAGCGCAGGATCAAGCCATTTATCTGGCAGCCTTGGAGTGTTTCGGGGGGGTTAAGGGCCTTGCTCAAGGGCCCAATGGTGAATGTCACTGTTCTGCTGAGGACAGCATGCAAACTGGTGATCTGATCACAGATATGGAGGCCTCACCTGTTGTGTCACACTCCGCCCCCCTACTTATAAAGTGCTCCCACCCTGCCACTCTCAAGTCACACGATTTCTCATTGCTGTCCCACCATGAGCAAGTCTTACTCCACATCCTACTGCATACTACATGCTCTGGATCAAGATATCCTGCTTTCCCTGCTGCCTGTGATGTTTCTACTATCTGTGGCACCGAACCTGCCCCCCCTTTTCTCTATGATGTCTCTCCTTCCTTTCCTGATGCTGTTCCACCATTCATCCTGCCGTCAAAAGCAGCAGCAGCACCCATCTGCCATCACCTACCTGCCCCCTGAATTGAGACTCAAACCTTAACATTTTTGACTGTGTAATCTTGTTCATTTGACTTCCTCTGCCTGCCCCTGGAGGTCGGGTTCCCTCTATGGTTCCTCCCAAGGTCTCTTCCTTCTAGGAAGTCTTTTCGTTCCACTGTCACCTCTGCGTTGCTCACTGGGGGCTTTGGGTAGGGATAATGTAAAGCGCTTTGAGACAATGTAATGTGAAAATGTGCTATATAAATAAAATTGAATTGGATTGAATAGTGTCTTTCTATGAAATGCACCCATTCCTATACTCCACCTGAATTCTTTATAAGAGCTTAATATTTGTCAATCCTCCCTCAGCTACCTGGCCCACAGTAGCCCTGACTAATCTACTCTTAGATGAGTTGGCTTCCCTTGGTCTCAGAAATATTTAATTATGACAGTCGCACACAACTCATAACTAGATTAAAGGTATATTGGCACCCAGAGTCCTCTGAGCTGTAGGCATGCAGAACTCTAATGGCTGATGTGGAAGTTCATGTAGAGACATTTAATTGAAGATGGGGGTCAGATGAGCAAGTTTATCCAACGAAAAATTGTTGGAATTTCAATATATTTAAGAAATATTTTTGAACTCTTCTATATGGATTTATCTTTCTGATACATGCTATAATCTCAAGTACATGCAGACAGAATTGTTGCTTTGAGCATTCAATGTGTTTGGTAGCAGCTTTGAATAGCTCATATATCCAAATTTAATAATACAATTAAAACACGATCTCTGCATTTTACAGCACAGAGTATCTATGCTGGAAAGACATATATTTTTAGGGGTGGTAAGATTCATCACTTTGCACCAGTGCACCGACGTAAAAGTTCCCGATGAAGCCGCACCGATTTAAAAAGTGTGCATCAGATTTGCAATGGACTCGAGATATATCGTTTCTAACATCTTTGCATCAGTAAACTCCAATTTATTAACGTATAACATTGACTTAAATCGTTTTGCTTTAATAATATTGTATTAATTATTTAGCTCACATCGGGTGTTATTAATGTTTTCAGAGGTCATTATGCATCCAGAGCACAGGAGGGAAGGTCTTTAATCGTGAACCTTGTTGTGTTTAAGCTGTTGCGTGCAAAAGGCAGCCTTCTTTTGTCCCTGTGTTTGGGAAACTAAAATATGGCTCCTGGCTCATTTGACTTTTCAGGGAATGCATTTTATCCATCTGCATGTTTATAACATATTTGCATGTTTGGTATTGAGCCGGGAGGCAGGTTATTTAATTCATTTAAAAGATTTTCATAAAATATAATATGTTTAGTGGTTCTCAAAATTATATAAACATCTCAGCAAGTTGTGGCACTTGCTGCGGTAAAGTTAATTAGCAGCAAGTTATTTTAAGGCAAATAAGTATAACTAACCAGTAACTGGTTAAATATTACTTGTTATTTTGTTGTATTTGCCCATGTTTAATGTTTGATTTGTGAAAATTGTAAAACTGTTCTGCACAAAAGAAAACTCTCTTGTGTCTTTCAAGGGAAACAGATCACCGACTTGTTCTTATGGCTTGTCATCTTCCTTGCTCTCCAGTTATTTATAGTTATCTGTTTATAGTTATATTGACTCTTATATTGACTCTA
>JAODJX010000001.1:48552524-48563966 GCA_026776945.1 Isichthys henryi
CAACAAATCAAAACACAAAGCAGAGTGTCACAAGGGGAAGGTCCCGGGCATGGACTACAGATCCCTCACCTCGCCACGTCACAGCACCAACAAATCAAAACACAAAGCAGAGTGTCACAAGGGGAAGGTCCCGGGCATGGACTACAGATCCCTCACCTCGCCACATCACCAACATACCAAAACACAACACAGAGTGCCACGACATGAAGGTCACGGGCCTGCCCTGCACATCCCTCCCCACGCCACGTCACATCACCAACAAACTAGAACAGATCGCAAAGTATCACTATGGGAGGGTCCCGGGCCTGGCCTACCCTGTCCACTGGAGTTATCAAGCGGGAAGCAGCACACAGCCAGGGTCACAAAAATATTTAATAATTAATCATAACCCTATTCCTTTATTATTTAGAAATGTTCCCTCATCTCCAGGTCTCCATTGGTATCAGTGGCCAATTCTCCACAAGTCCCTCGGTCAAGTGTTGCACAAGTTGGAGGTGTGTCCAGTGATGCATCATGCCATATCGTGTTTAATCGCACTGCATCGCCATAGGGGTGAATCGTATCGTATCGGAAGAGAAGTTGTTTCATACAGTACGTGTCTTTAATCTGTTGCACTGTTGGCAATGCATCAAAATTTGTCACATCACATCAGAGATGGAGATGCACATCCCTAAAGATGTTTATTATCCATAATTATGTTGCTTTTCTATATGCAAATTTGAATCACAATATCGACAACGAAACTGTGTCTGAATTTTTTCTTAATATTTGAAATTTAGAAATCTTGGTTTTCTTTTGATTGTTATCTTTTTTCCCCTCTCTTGAGTCCCTAGTGAAATGATGAGTTCTGCATATAGACCAGCGTTCCCCTGAGTTATGAAACAGACTGCTGAAATTTAAGAAGTTTTCTACTATATATCACAGTTTTATTCCAGAGGCGAGAAATTTATTGATGGTATGTTCATAAAGCGGTTCCACTGGGATAACCTACTGCAGTCAGGGATTATAAATTCCCAGACAAAGCTCCTGCTCTGGTGTCTTGGGGGAACAGCTTGTTCCACAGTCTGGACCTGAGTATGAGTCTGATATCTTGGGCAAAGGTACTGTAGAAGCATGTAATTTATCTGAAGTCAGACTCTCTTTACATGCATAATACGCTTTTAAAGTGGCTTTGCATCTGTTTCCTTATGGAATTTTAAGGTGAACATAGGGCTGGATTTCTGCAACATCTATACACCTGTAATGACATCATGAATTATCATAAGGCTGTAAGAAACAATGCGGCATTAAAAGGTATTTATATAGGCATGGATATGTTGATATCCAAAATGGGGCCCTGTGAGGGTTAGGACTCAGGATTGGAGGTTCTCCTTTGGACCCTTAACCGATGTTGCTCCAGGGACTGGCTGACCCTACTTTCTCAATTGCACATTACCTATTTCCTTCTTGCTAGAAATGCATGTAATAGATTGAGTGAAATTGAATAACTCTGTAGACCACAGTTTACGGTAATCTCTAAATTGGTGATGAAGTTCCACCCGAGGCATTGACTTAGATGACTAAGATGTTTTCAAGTGCGGATATTAAAAGAAAGACAGGAAATGGTGTAAAACTGCAGTTGTTTGGTCCTCTTAGTAGATGTTTACAATTGAATCAGTTATAACTCTCAAATGACATCACAGTAAGACTCAACTGTTAGATCTGAGACATATAAAATGTCTTGTGTGGTTTGTTCATTTTCTGTCATCATGTTTTATGTGAAATTGTTGGTGTAATTTAATATTTCTCTGTTTTACACTGAGATATTCTCCTAAGATTCTCTGCATGTTTATTTAATAATCTACCCCAGACTCATTACAAATTAAATGAGAGCTTTCTACTGGTAGAGTTCTCTCTCAGGTAATAATTCCCAAGAATGCGAAATCAATAAAAGTTTCTTTAAAGATGGAAGGCTCATCTAAACTCTCTGTCAGTGTATCACTCTGCTGCTGATGGTAGCATCCCGTCGATAGACCAAACCCCAGCCAATATACATTGCTGATTTGTTGATTTTACTTAATTCAGAGACAGCTGTCATATTACTGCACTTTGTTCCAAACCAAGAGGAAAATCAAAGGTTAGTGTAAGGTGCACTACAGTCCGATACGATCACAGTGTTTGCTTGGTTATGTATTCCACAGACATGCATTCAGCAATGAAACTCATGTCTTGAAATCAATGGGTTTATACCAACGTCGACATGTTTCAATAGATTTTAGAGCCGGAAAGCAATTTCTCTGCAAATACCCGAGGTACGCTTTTGGATTCCTTAGCTGCTTGCTCCTCTTTGGATTAATGATCAGACCGATGGAGATGAGTGATTTGGAAATATATATATATATATATATATATATATATACAGTCGGCAATCATTTTGTTCATGATCGTCATTGCATACTTAGCACAGGGAGCATGTGAAAAGATCAGAATGATTTCTCCATGAAGTTGCTAAGATGTCATTGGCCTCCCACCCAAGTGGCTTCCTTCTAGAGTAAGATGTCGGTGATCTTCTTATGACAGATTAAGGCTGGTCTTTTCTGTGGGCACCTTCAACATTCCTGATCCCCATGGAAACTCTCCAAGGAAACCAGAATGTGTGCTTTAGGTAATTTCTACACATTTTCCCAAATATAGATTTTCAGAGTAACTTCTGTCTTGGGAATTTGGTTTTTTTTGTTTACTTCCCTCATATGCAAACTGAGTCTTCTGCATCTGAAGGGGGGGTCAAGAGAATTAGTTTTCATGTAATATTCAGCAAAGTAAGTGAGGGTAAGAGGTTAGTCGCTATGCATATGATTCTAATTTTAGAACAGGACTGAGATGAGATTACATATTTTAGTATAAGAGAGCAGTATCAGTAGCCTATGAGATGTGACTGGCTGCCACAGGGGCACTTAGAGGTTCACGGAAGGTTTCCTTGAAATGTGATGAATCTGACATCAGAAAGTATGTTATGTATTGTTTTAAATGTCTTCCGGTAATGTGATGCAAACAATAAGTCCATGCATCCATTTTCTGTAGACACTTAGGGGAAGATGGTGTCGAAGGAGGTAGTGCTATCGTTCAGCAACTGGCGGGTTGCAGGTTTGAGCCCTGGTTCCTCCTGATCCCTTCAAAGTGTCCTTGAGCAAGACAATGAACCCCAAATTGGGGAGCAGGTTGGCGCCTTGCATGGCAGCCTCTGCCACCGGTGTGTGAATGGGTGAATGTGAGGCATGAAATGTAAAGCGCTTTGAGTACTCGTAGGAGTCGAAAAGCGCTATATAAAAATGCAGTCCATTTACCACTTATCCAATGAAGAGTCACAGAGGGAAGCATGGGGAATGCAGTGGAGAACACCCTGCACTGGATGTCCATCCATCCTAAGTCACTTGTTGTCACACACCAGGACACAGAACGAGTCTCAAGTTGTTTGCCACATGTTCCCTGCAACATGCTCAGATTGTTATGCCAGAGGGTAGGGGACAACAGTGGCATCAGTCTGCTGTCCTTGGGATTCAAACCAGTCATAGACACAGGTCCTAATCTGCTGAGCCACACATCGCCCCCCCTGTGTATGACACAATCAAGGCAGTGAAATGGCGAAATCGTGAAATATAAGAATGAGTAAAGAATAAGTAAGAAACATATAATGGGAGTGAGGATGCTCATAGACCACTGTGTGGTAAAATAAAGAGACTCCTAGTTGCATGTCTTTGAACCACAGAAGGGAAACACACAAACTTCAGTGTGAGTGTAAAATATCTGTGTGATTCATGCTGCGCAGTCTGCCACAGTCTGAAGAAGAGGCGTTATTGGACCTTCACCACCTTCCCTGAGCAGTTAAGGGATGTAGAATGGCTAAAGCAGTCAGCCGTTGTACAGAAATGAGGCTGTCTTCTGGGATTTGTCTGGTGTTTGTGTGTGATCGTGGCCTAATGCCTATTAGTTTAGAGGGGCAGCTATGGGCAAGGCAGCTGGAATTCTCTCCATTCTGCACTTGTCAAGGGAACAATGCAGGATAGAGAAGAGCAAGTTAACCATCAACGAAAGAGGAAGTGTAGAAGCAGGGTATCAGTGCACCAGCACCGTGAACCGGGGACAGGCGGCGTGATAGGTGTCAGGTCACAGCGGTGTTTTCACAACCGCACTTAACTTGAACTGTTTCACTGCTATGGCTGCCAAATGATAGTCACCGTTTTCGAAATGCTGTTTTAATTAACTGACATATTATGATTAATTACTTTAGTAAAGCAGTTAATTTTAATACTGCATTTTAAAAAGCCATTAAAAAATAGCTGTACTTTTTATAGAAAGGTATCAAATTTTTATTTAGTAACAGTTTAAAATATTCTAAGATAATGGGAAAAGAAATTCTATAATATGTAGCATTTTAAATGCCGAATTTCATTCCTTTACTTCATTGTATTTTCTTTCTGCTTATTATTATGGTCCAACCCTTAGAATCCCTACTGAGTAGCCAAGGATCAACTGTTATATATAGCTTGCCAGTTAGCCTGAGAGAGGTGCTTTTCGCTGCCCCTGTGAAAATGGTTCAGAAAATCTAACACTTTGTACTGTCCTTATGTAAACTGGAAGCATGTTTTTATCTCATTTAATTGAAACTTAGTTTCTGGTTTTAATGTTTAGTTTTGAAGTTTATAATGATACTAATGTGACTTGAATAGCAGATACAGTTATCAATTTTACTATGTCATTTTTTCTTGAACCATGAAATATGAAAATATCAGTAAAGATTTAGTAAAAATAGCATTTTAAATCCCTTGGTACTAAGTTGCAGGTCAAATATACATATTTTTGCATATGAAAAAATACAAATTGTCTGACAGATTTACTGTCTTGTAGGTTTGAAAGAGAACAGGTTCCTCTTGAAGAGGTTGTTCCTTTACAGTCTAATTTTAAATATCTCTGACAATTTTTGGCTAAATTTTCACAAAGCGTTCTCCTCAACCTGTCAATTTAAACTTGTTTTTTGAAAAAAAAAAAAACAAAAAACTTGTTTTTATTGAAACACGGATATGACACAGCAGGCAAAGGATTCTTCAGATGTATGGTTTTAAAGAAAAACATCCACATCAGAACTGATATTGCATTCCAATGAGTTTCGCTGGAGGAAAGTCTGTTCGCGTTATGAAGGAACTCCCCAAGGAAACCGGAATGTGCGTTTTAGATCATTTCTCCACATTTTCCCCAAATCAGGCACTGAGCTACGAGCATAACTAAAAGTTATAGTGACAGGCGGTCATTTTTTTGTTCTTTTTGGGTGTGGGGGGGAGGGGGGAATTGATAACGTGCAGTTTATTGAAGCATAAATATTATAATTCTACATTCGTGGTTAACAGGAGTAGGTAATACAGTGGCTTGCCGGTTAAGCCTAGGGTCTTACACCTCCAGGGCTGTGAGCTGGATTCGTGACCCCAGATCTGTGTGCATTGAGATCAGATATTTTCCATTTTTAGATGAATTAGTATATTTAAATTGCCAGTTCCTTATGTGAGTGACAGACTAGCAATTTCATCTGGGCTCCGTCGCTTTTCTTGTCTATCTTTATAACTGAATCTTGGTGCTTCGGTAAGAGTATATACTTTAAATTAAATTTAATATTGAAGGTTTAAGCTTTTAAATACTTTGCATAAAATTTTTGAACACATAGCTTGAATAATGCTGATTCAAACAGGGTGCAGACCACTGATGTTTCCATGGCAATTGGTTATGTACGTGGGCGGGAGGGGGGGTGATTTTTATGTATTAGGTAGATTTTCTTCACATGGAAGTTGGTGTCTTCAGTAAATCAAACTGACAATGTTATGCGTGTATAAATCCTAGATGTACCAGACAGCAGTGAGTACTCTTACTGGGGAGGTAAGTAATTATGTACTTGCTGTAGGTACCTGTCATTTTATCACACGACAAATATCAGGCACAAAAACAAAAAAGCGGTGAGTGAACACGATACATATTTTTTTTCCATAAATAACTAGGACTACTGAGGCAATTTACTATACGAAGCTATTCGCTATGGAGAGAATTTCTGTAGGTTTTTAATCTAAATAAGTCATTGGGATCTGTTCGGACGATCTAACCCAAACCACAAAGCGGAACTAACAGTTATGGGCGTTTCCAAATTCATTTGTTCCACATGAAAACCAGACTTTGCATCAGCGCAAAGCGGAAAAGGTTTGTCCTAAACTCTCTTAATTATTCAGAGGCATGTATTGGGGGGGGGGGGGTAACATGCAATGAACCAATCACAAAGGTGAGTCACTCCACCTCTCAAAGGCAGCAGGGCACGATCTACTGCGGATTGCTATTGCAATGGCGCATTTGCCCATTTACGATCGATTTTCAGCAGAGGAAACGGACGCGCTCGTGCGCAAGGTGAAGAGGCATGATGACGTCATCTACGGGAGCTCACTGTTCCACGGAAGCCTGTGGAAGGGAAGCAGGGAGAAGGGTCCAGCTGCAGACGTCTGTAGAGTGGAGCTCCACCGGAAATACGTCACTCCACAGGAAACACGTGACCTCAACTCTGTGTTACAGTGAATAAACCCTAACATTAACCTTAACCCTAACCCTAATCCTAATCCTAACCCTAGCCATAACCCTAACCCTAACCGGAGCTCCACTTTACATCCTTAAAGATCATGTATTTCCAGTGGAGCTCCACTCTACAGGCGTCTGCAGCTAGGCTCTCCTGGAAGCAGGCGTGGCAAGAGGTAACAGTGAATGTCTCCTTATTTTCTGCCATAACCAGTTCAACTGCGCAGTGCCGAAAGCGGTATAATGATGCGAGAACACGCAGGTAATAGAAGCTCGCTGCTGAACGAGAGCAGATGCTGGGAACGGGGATTTACAGTAATTATGCTTGTATGTTCTTTATTTAAATTTTGGGTCTGCATATATAAATAAAAGTATAATCTTTGTTCAGACAAAACACAACATAAAATTTTAAGGTGTTTTAAAATGTTCAAATAAAAGGCAGTTGGGCTGTTATTTTTCTACATCTCATAACTTAGATTCCTACAGACGATTCAGCTCTTCTGCCAGCTGATCCCTCCTTGCCCGCGTTGCTGCCGACATACACTCCTTTGCACATGCAGTACAGCATCATGCCTTCTAAAGTCCAGTAATGTGTCCTTATTTATGTCCAACAGACATCATCACGCATGGCCATGATATGCAACATACTGTACAACATGTCACGAAGAATGCTGAGACCTTCTGCGGGCTGTACTGTAATGTTCCACGCGACTTATCTAAACATCTGAAATGCATTTTAGCAATCCAAATGTCCTTTCAGTTACAGTTCGTGCTTAATTCTGATAATGAACTTGAAAGGTTTTTTTTTTTTAAATGATACGGTTTGTTCTTTACTTATTATACGTATATTGTGTGTTTCATTACACACTAGGATTACGTGAGAGGACCAGATGTACTCTATAAAAGGGAAGAGTGACTGCATAGTAAATGACTCTAGACGTGGTTTTTGTTCGTTAAGCTTTGTTGAACTCCATGGTGATCTAGCTGTTACTGTGTCAGGAACAGTTTTGCCTAACCTAACATTAATAAAAGCGAAGATCTGCACATCTAAACACAGCAGCAATTTGTTTATTAATTCACTTTATCAGTTCTCGCTAATACAATTAACTTGCAGCCCCTTGATGCAAACATCTTCCACGCAGGAGCCATTCACCAACCTCCACCTCTTTTAATTATGCTAAATTGGATAAACTAGGATTATGGGATGGAAAACGGCTCATTAATCATAATGGAAGTACAATCCCTTTGTACTTAAAGCAGTTAGTTCCCATGAACCCAATCAACCAAATCGAATTTTATCATGCTCAGTGACCAACCTGCCTCAACACACACAAACACAATCACGTTTGAAATGATATATATTGTATTCTATGTTTTCCAAGGCCGTTCGATCTTTCGATTGCTCTGGGGTCATGTGACTTCCCAGCCCATGGGAGAGCTCTCTCAGTAGAAGAGGGCCCTGTGAATGTAGAGCTTTGAAAAGACCCATTTACCTGATTCCCTGATTAATTACTCAGGTAAGATGAAAAGCCATCAGTGGCACCATCTCAAGGCTGGAATAATAATCCGTCCATTTTATTAGCAATTCAAGGGCTGTGGAATTCAGTCAGATTCCCATCAATGGAGAAGGCAGTTCTCACAGTTGATTGTCATTGTGTGTTTGCAATTAAGCTGTGCTATGATATACAATTGACCATGCACTGGAGTCAAGTTGCAAATGACAGCCTCTTACTTCCATCAAAATAGAAATTAAAAGTTTTTAAATGCTTTTGTAGGTCCGATCAGACGTGAACCATCTTTGTTTGGTACATTGTCTAATTATCCTTGCAGGATATTTTCTAATATTCAAATACCTGCCTTTTTAAAACTCATAAAAGTATTATGCTGTCGTTCTGCAACCTTCAGTAATTTAGACATAATGGCAATTTCCTATTATTTGGAAATCACTTTTCCTCACTTTCACTTTCAGCGCTTTAACGATGGTCAGACGGGTATTATAACTGCCTCTGTTACAGCTAGCAGGTACAAATTACTGTGTCACCTGTCTTGTTGCTAAAACTTTGAATTCAACTGCTTCTGGTTTCAAATGCATTCATACTCCATCATTTTAAAATCTCCGCATAAAAAAGGTACTGAGCTACTCATATGTTTTATTGTATTTTATAAATTGTTTTTTTTTTTAAATAAAAAAATCTATTACTGCAAACAATTTATATGATAATGAATGTCTTTCATAGGAAAGATGTTCATATACCAGCATAAATCTTCAAGCTGTGGCCTAACATATTGATATTTTTTTTTGAGTTTCTAATCTACAAGTATTTTCCTAAATTATCTTGCAGAATGGACGAATCTTGTTTTAAACTCGGTCCAGCGGCATTTTGCAATTTGTAACTTTTATCTAAAATTTACATTGTTTCTGACCTCACTTGTCCTTATGAGTATATGCACAGTTTCACTAAACTGCTGTCAAAATATGTATTGGTGAAATAGATTTTTAGCTTTTTCAAAGTTATTCCTATTTTAATCTAGATATATAAACATCAGTAAAATCTTGTAAAGGCTTAAATATTTAAACATTATTCCATAAATTCCTGTTGTGCCATTGTGATCATTTTTATTGAGCTATAAAGTTAAAGTGTGAGTTAAAGCATATTTTGGTTTAAAAAAGTATGAATTAGAAATTCAATGACAACTGGGCAGAAGACGAAATGATACCACCATTTATAGTGATCATGTCTTGCATTTGAAATCTGACTGCTGTTATATGAATGTATAAATAATCAAATAATATGAAAATAGTGTACCTTCCTGTTGCCAATAGATTTGCTTCCAGATTGTTAGTTCGTATCGGCTTCTGTATGTTTGGAGAATTCTTCCCAATAGCGCATTCTGATGGGGGGGCGAGTTTGCGGGCAGTGCTAGTTGACTAATAATGGTCGAGGTGCTGAGCTTTACAGTGCAGTGGAGGCCATTTGGCATGAGATGTGGGTGAATCCATGACACCTAATCCATCCTGCTAGCTGGCTCCTCCATTAATCTGGGAGGGAGAGCTCTGAGAAGAGACTGGGACATCTGTATTTCTCTAATGAACGTTAAGGTGAGAGGTCCGATGGCTTTGTTGGCCCTGTGTGTACAGATGAGCATTGCGCGTTGGCGCCGGTGTGGTGAAGCTAATCGTCGTGGCCACCGTCACGTCCATCGGCTGAGTTTAACCTTGGTGGCCAGTGTCCTATTCTGCCTGAGGACCTTTCCTTGTAATCAGCATTCGTGTTACAGACACCAGCCTCGTTTGATACATTTGTATCCACATCAGCAAACCTGACGAACCCAAAGCCATTCAGGATGATGCTGTGTGAATGAAAAAGCGAGAGTAATGCATGGGCTTGAATACTGGCCAGGTCTCCCGCCCTCTCACTCTACTGTCCCTCAGGGTGGCTTTTGTTATTACTGCGATGCAAGGATTCCGGAGTAACAACAGCCGGCTTTTCTTACCCCATCGATTTAGCGTTTTTAAGTCAATGGTAATTGTCCCAGAGCCGCTCTGGGTTCGGGTAGGTGCTATGAGGGACGGATGATACTGAATGTTCTGGATGATGAGGTACCATGATATTCTATGAGTAATGGTTCCGAATTCCAACCAAAGTCAGTCAGTTCAGCTAATCTATTGGCTACTTGATCGGATAATTCTTTGCCTCATCAAGCAATACACTGCTGAGTGGTAACAATTGTGGTACGAACTGGACATAAGGTAGCACACACATGGCTAATATTTTTGATGATGATATAAAATGATAAAGCAAATAAAAGATTCAAAAATTAATTGATAGGTAGAGCTGTCAAATCAACATTCCAGCTGTGTGCCCTTTATATAAATGATATTTTGGAGATATTAAAAAACAACAGCTTCTTACGGCAATTTTTTTTCTCCAAGAATGAAGGTACCTCACTGACCTCTTCTGCCTGTGAGCCAATGAAGATGTTGAAAATGCCAGATTAATGTGTGGGGAGAGTGAGCGTCATGCTGGGATGACAGACGGAAAAGAGCAAATCTATTTAACCCCGGCAGGTGACATCCAGTGGGGGACCTGGCTGACATCTATAAGTAATTTGGTGGAAAAAAATTCCCTCTCTTTTTCGGGTCTGGCTGCACAGTGAGCGTCCAGATTCAAGGAGACGTCTGAAATTTAAAGGCAGTGTAACAAATTTAATCATAAAAAGTGACAATCTGATAATAATAAATCTAATCTTCTGAAAGGATCTCCTTTTTAATCTGAAACTGCAACATACTTTAATTAGATTAAATTAGATTAGATCTGGCTTTGTTACTGTAGTGCAAGTACAAGTACTCAGAGAACGAAACGCAGTTTGCCATCTAATCTGAAAAGTGCAAAATAATGCAAAAACGTTTGGAACAGCTGTGCAATATTTACATGTGTGATAAATCATTCATGAATGTACAGTGGTACACATGGTGTGATGTAAATATTATGTAGCCTATATACAGCATATGTGATATCATGAAAAAAGAATTCAAAAAAAGAATATAGAGTATATGGCTTTCACTAAATGGAAAACATTAAAACATGATTGTAGAGTTGTAATTCATTAAGAAATACAATAAACAGCTGCACAATTAGTACTTGTTTTCTCACCTTTAGCTTGCTTCCTGTGTTAGGGAGGACTGATTTTAATGAGCTACAGTAGCTAACCAGGGTCTGGCCTCGTTACCGAAGTTACCTTCGCCTTTAACTCAGAGCCTTTAGAACACATGATCCTTCACCATCAACATCCATCCATCCATTTTCCAAACCGCTTATCCTTACTGGGTTGCGGGGGGTCCGGAGCCTATCCCGGAAGCAA
>JAODJX010000001.1:48575410-48591098 GCA_026776945.1 Isichthys henryi
ATTGCTGCAAAAGGTGGAGCTGCAAAATATTAAATTGAGGGTACCATCTCTTTTGCCTGTGCCATTTTCATTTGTTTGATTATTTTAAATATCCACCTGAATCAATAATCAAAAGCAAAGTCTGATTTGTGTTAAATTTTAAATAAATAAGTGATGTCATTAAACATTTGTCATTTTCAAGTTATTTCAGAGATAGCTGTGTTTTTTGTGGAAGGGTACCAACAAATTTGTCCACATCTATAAGTAAACTGTGAACTCTGTGTTTTCATGAGGTCTCTGTTATGCACCTGCTAGTCATTGCGGGAGATTTTTATATCCTGTGAAATAGGTGAATCTTAATCGCCACCTTGCCAATGACGCACACGAGCTGGGTGTTGAGACCTGCACTACGGTTGTGTGAGGCTGGCTGGGAGTAATTAAATTGTTCTTTTCCTACCACAAAAAGGATTGATACAGTTGTGTTTAACCACGACTCGTAAATGCGTTACGTGTCACATGGAATCAACGGCCAATCCATCTGAGTGTGGAAACGCCCTGGCCTCATTGTACTCCACTTCTCAGCAGGGTGGGCTCCACCATGACTGTGAAAGAGCTTTTTCTGGATGGACAGAAACACACAACACGCTCTTAAGGGCTTCATTTTAACGTTTAGTTATTTTTCAAATATAAACACTTTGCTCTCACAATGTTAACCTACCACTGGAACCTTAATCCACAACCTATGATAAAGATTCATCCATCCATCCATTTTCCAAACCGCTTATCCTTACTGGGTCGCGGGGGGTCCGGAGCCTATCCCGGAAGCAATGGGCACGAGGGATAAAGATTCATTTCATGGTAAAAAAAAAACTGCTAAATACCTACATAAATAAAAATTGTCTACGGCTGCTGTGTTGGTCACATTTTTAATAAAAAAGGGTCTCTGCTTATCAGCTCAGCCTCATAAATCTGATTAAACCTAGTTCTTTCGTGAGTGTTCCACTGTATAAAAATACTCCAGCTCAGTGGGAGGGGGCAGTGTTACCAGTCCGGTGGGGGCCCACAAATACAGAAGGTTAAGATGGGAGAAACTCAATAATTTTCTTATAATTTAGATGTTTTCAAGCAGTTTTAGGTATTATCTCAAATTGACTTATAATGTAGTCATTTCCACAGCCAAGTGTTTTGGTATATTTAAAGATTAGATGTTTATTGCCAATATATTTTAATAAGGTGTCTTAAAGTACAGCCCAACATAAATATTTTGTATCATAAAAATACAGGTTTTATAATTATCTATGCAGTGCTTCCTGGGATAGCCCTGAGTCCCTCGGCCAGTGACCCTGATAAGCGGGTGTCTTAAAGTAGAGCTGAACACCAATAGAATATCACAGCATAAATAAACCGCATTGTTATTATAAAAGTCATTGTAATTATTTGCTTGTGCCCTGTACATCTTCGGATAGGCCTTAGGCACAGCAAAACTCTAATGGATATGTGGATGGATGGGTAGATATCAGCTGTATATAGAAGGGCGGGGCCACAGCCCCCTTCTCTGTCATTCAGCGATTCAAAACAAATTCTTGGCTTTTGATAAGGTTGGCCCCTCTGTGTGAGTTATGACCCCTATAATCCCCCCCACCCCCAGCGCCCCCACCTTCAAAGCATCCTGGAACCTTTCCAGGTTAATATTCATTGGCAGGTGTTCAGTGTGGTTGTTACCATGGTCGAGTGTAGAGATGCATCATCAGAATCAGCAACTTGCCAGAATCCCGGAACTTTCTACTGAAAGTTCCTTCGACTGTGAGAGGGTGGTGGTATCCAGGAGGAACGAGTTACTGTCCCTGCCTCTTTCATTACCATTGGCAGTGAGCACCACCATCAGCATTTTATAGTCTCAGTTTTTGCTGTGACATTAATTCTCTCTGCTCACGTAGCCTGGACAACCACACCAGATAAAAATTCTACCTGAGTTCCAGCAACCGGGGCTAAAGCTATTGTAGGCTCCCAGGAAAATAGTTCAGCCTGGGTCCCAAACCCAGACATGGACTCAATGGGTGGTATGTGGTTTTCTGGCTTAGGACTCTACCTATGATCAGAAGGTTATCAGTTCAAATCCATGTGGCTGGTGGAGTGGTGTCACTGCTGTGCTCTTTAGTTAGGCCCTTATCCCCAGTTACTTCATGCAGCACAGAAATTAGGGGCTCCACCTAGAGCGTAAAATGTAACTGTAATAACCATATGCAATATGCAAAATATATCCAGTTTCCCTACAGGGATAAATAAACCATGGCTATTACAAATAACCATGTTCCAGGGCCCTTATCATCTGTGACCCCAGAATCTGAATTGCTTCCATACATGACACCTGGTCCAGAAACGAACTCCATGGCCATAAAGTATATCGTGACCCAAACGTTAAAGACATCATTTAAATTGTGTAATGAACAATCTCTTTTAAATAGTACAATTTAAGACTCATTGTTATGTAATTGTCTTGAATATCTATTTCCCACCTGAGTAGAACTGTATTCAGTTTTTCTAATTACAGTCTAATTAACAAGTAAGATGACAGAGAAATAAACATCTCACACACACTGTTGTGCATCCCTAATTAAATTGTTAAAAGGTAGTGAAGTGTTTTATATAAGACTTATATTTACAGTCTTGATAAAACATCTGCCCTTGAGGGTTTTAGGGTTTCATGAGGGCCATTAAATAATATATAAAATGTATATTTCATTATGCAGAGGTTTAGCTTCCTGTTGAAGGGAAGTTAAGAGGGAAGTTCCCCATGGCTGTCAATCTCTCCGGCCGCATGAGTTGTGACTCTGAAGGAACTGGACAAATTCTCCAGCTGCCCATAAACATTGATGTTATAGCTATAAAAGACTGTCAGTCTGACAAGAATGTCTGTATCGGTACAGATTTTGGCAATGTGAAAATAACTCCCTTTATGGGTGTGTTTTAATATCCAGTCGTACTCATTTTTTAAGACCTTCACCAAGAGACTCATAAGGTTAGACTGAGTTAGATGCGGGGCAGACCTTCCTCTTCCAGCCATCCAAATGATGTAGACCTGCACTACTCCACTATATATTTGTTGCTTCCATAAGGGTGTTGGGCAGATTTACCCTGTAAATGTTTTCTTCCCCAAAATGACAGGTATCCCAAACAAATATAGTATTAAAGCCTTTCCAGCTTCACCTAATGATGTCATATAACAAAACTTCACCGGTCAGTATTTTAGGAACAATTCCTGTTTGTTGTCTGTTTATCTAATGCCTGTCTAATATTACGCATCACAAAGATCAAAGTTATGCTTTTAAAACGTATGTATGCAAAAGGAGTCAGTTATATGAAATTATACTAAAATATGTTATCACCCCTCCACCCGCAGCCTATGTGTCCAAGACGCTTCTCCTGTAACACATCAGTCCTGTGTGATGCCCAGAGACTGTGAGACATCTGATTGGTCGCCGTGGAGTTCGTGTTCAAAGACCTGTCGGGCCGCAGACCTGTCCCCAGGATACCGCACAAGAACCCGCTATGTTACGCGGCCCCCGATTGGCCTGGGGGTGGAATGTCCCTTTCTTGAAGAAAAAGAGGCCTGCAACATCTTTGGCGACTCCCTCCCCAGTTGTCCCATGTACGTATCTCCTTCCTGATTGGCTCGTCATGACACACGGTGTTAATTCTCCCTCTCCTCTCGTGATAATGATGTGCAAATAAGCTGTGCTGCTCTGCAGGAGAGAAAACGGGCTAATATTTCCATAAGGCTCGGTGAAATGCATTCAAGCATCTACATGATTAAGGAAAATTGTTTTATAAATTACTGTTGTCTTATTAAAACCTCCATTCAATTGCTTTATGCTACACATTTTTCATAGTTGCTGCATTTTCATTAACTGAGCATTCCTTGGAACTGCAAAAAATGATAACAATAATATTTTAAAGGTATGCAAGCACATTCTAGTCTGGTTTACGCTTATATAGCATGCAGTGCTCTCTGCTTGAGTGCTGGGGAGAATGCTGGCGAAGAGCCTCTGAAGACTGTTTGATTCCAAATAAGCCGTCGTTAATTGTTGGCACGGTACTCCATAGCCCGTTAGTCCAGTTGTCCCTTGTCTGTCATCAGCGGCCACTTCCAAAAAGCGGAGCGCCACTGACCCCGTCCTTCTGTTTTCCTTCTCTGTCGTTATCCGATTCCGCTTCCCTAATGGCTGTGAGAATTGGGAAAACTCATTGTGTTTCTCTCAGGTACGTCTGGAGGACCACAGACTGGGCCGACTGCCAGGTGCCCCCCCTGCTCAGCCCGCAGGATCAGCGTCATGGCAACCTGAGCTTCTTCTGTGGGGGTGGCATCCAAACCAGAGAAATACACTGCGTACAGCTTTCTGATAGCACTGCCCCACATAACAGAAAAGAAGGTAAATATTAAAAAAAAAAAAAAAAACCTGCCTTCTGTGTGTGTCGGTGCGTCTGCATTTACCTGTGAGAGCTGTGAAGGACTTAAGCCTCGTCCAGGGTGGATTCTCCCCTGGGGGGTGACTACAGCGGATAAGGCTGTAAGTGGATGTGTCATTGTGGCCCACTGCCGTGTGTGGTGGATGAAGGGAGAGGAGATTACATGCTTACATGCTAATTCTATTTTCACTATAAAGTAACAACCTGTTAGGTAAGCCAGCGAAATAATGGTTCACTAGGTCAGGTTCAGGATCAATAACTTGTAATGTTTTGAAATGATGCAATGCGATCATCGATCTAATGTAAACCTCGGTTTTCCCCATTTGTCTCAATTGTCTCTGGTCATGCTTTAATGAGTCTGACTCCTCACACGGTTTGACCCAGAAGTCCATCGGCACTGTGGCCCCATCAAAGACACGGTCATCCACCAATGCCAATGGGAGAAATCAAAATAAAAAAATAAAAAGAAGCAATGCAAACACGCTGCTCCAAGTGTGGAATATTAATGAAGGTCTTTACAATCAATGGCTTTCAGGGATTTGGATCAGTGGAAGGCAGCAATGATGTTTGTTTTAGACTTGGCTTACCTGGCTTATGTTTAATGCATAGAGATCAGAGCCAGTGGTCCAGTAATGGATAACTCTGTTGCAGTGTTTCCCAATTCGGTCCTCAAAGGCTCACAGCCGGTCCGCGTTTTTGATCCCTCCCAGCTTCTGGTAGCCTGAAAATGTGAACTGTCATTCTCATTTTACCCAGTGTGTGTCTGTTTTTGCAGGATGTTTTCAATAAATTGCATAAAAAGTTATGGAGGAATAATCACAACATTATTTTCTTTGTGCAATTGGATGATGGCAAAGGTCCTCACAGCATTTTTTGGCATTCTAATTGCAATTGCTTTGAATCCAGCAACAAGCAACCCTCAGTGTCATAGTCTGTGAATAGGCAACAATGTGTTCTGAGTTTGAGAATGTCCTCTTAGTATCGTGGCCTGTGAATGGGCAATAATGTATTATGAGAATGTCCTAACAGTATCGTGGCCTGTGAATGGCCAAACTGTGCCGTCAATGTCTTTTTAATGTCCTAGCATGCGAATGGTCAACAATGTGTGCTGAGAATGTCCTCTTAGTATCACAGCCTGTAAGTGGTCAAAACCGTGTCCTGTCAGTATCTCAGTGGACGCACAACTGTTTGTGTGTTTTTGATGCCCTCACTCTGTGAACCCCTGGAATCAATGCTCGTGAGTGAACAGCATTGTGTCCTCCTCCTGTTTACCTCCAGTGTCACGGCCTGTGATTGGACGGCTCTGTTCTGGGCCTCTCCCCACTGCTGTTCAGCACTGCTCCATCCCCTGCCCGGAAGAGTGCCTGCTGTCACCGTGGTCTGCCTGGGGACCATGTCTGCATGACAATTGCTTGGAACCTCAGGGGAGGAAAGGTACAGTGGCGAGAAAAAAAAAGAAAGCATCGTATGTTGAGTATTACATCAAAAATGAGGCATATTGGTCTTAGGTATTTATTGTATCTTTGAGGGGCAAACTAACATTTTCAGTCATTGTGCTTGTCTCTGTGCTGTCAGCGATCCCAAACATGGCGCCGTCCGCCTGCCTGCTTGGGTGTGCGCAGACAGGAGGAGAGATGGAAGTAGATGTAGCAACGTGATGAGGGGAGACTGTTGGTGACTCAGCAGCGTCTCCTGTGACCATGACTTTGGGATGGGTTTTCGGTGCCCTGCTCTAATTTATTGTCTCCTCGCAATCAAAACTGGACCAGAGGTTTTTTCATTTCCTCTGAAATTAAATTTTAATCAGTATGGCTTCTGTTAGTGTTTTATTTTCTTTTTCCGAGAGGTAATAAGGCTAAGGGTTGCTGGTAGCTGTGCATTACATAAGGAGTTCAACCCTTAGCCAGTTCTCAACCAGTTGGAAAGCACATTTAACCTGCTCTTTAAAGGTAAATGGAATTTAAAATAATGTACATTAGTATAGCTGCACTGTGTGTCATTTGATACTCAGTGTGTTTTCTGGTGTGAAAGCAGAAAGCCTTTCGACATGGTCATCCAAAAAGATGCTGGAACGCTGCATCACAGACACAGAAACTGCAACACAGCCCTGGTACGTGGCTGCTAGTCCTGTTTCAGTCCCATTTGGTGTGTGAGTTTTAAAGAGTTCGCCGTGTTCTTGTGTTTCCCTGGAAGCCCCATGCCAATAACATCTGTAACAGGCAGCTTCTCACTGCTATTAACAAGCAAGAGTTTCACTGCACTCATGAGGACCACAGCAAGCTTCTGTTCCATATGGAGGTGGCTTCTGAGAAGTGGAACCAAACAGTTTTTTTTTTTTCATGAATACGGGTATTATTTTTGGTGTATTATTGTCACCTTCTGCTTCATTACTCCTGTATCTGTAAATTCATGTTCTCATGCAAACGTATGGAACATAAGGGGTAAGAGCACTGAATTCAAAGCTCTTCTATGTGATCAAGTGAGAGGAGAAGCAGTGACCTACAGTTGGTAAGGAACAAAACATGTGAGCTGAACCACAAAGTCATGCTCAAATAAGACTGTGAAAGCCAGAGAACCCTTCAGTTATTCATTTCCAGGGAGAGGGGGTTCTCTAGGACTCTTTTTCACGATTTGGGGGTGCGGGATGGATTGACTTTTGGGCCATGGAGCTGGTCATGTGACTTTGAAGGTAGGCTCCTGAAATCTTCAGAGAAGGCACCTGTCCACCAGATTCTGTATGGGTTCTGAATTATTCTTAAAGGCTATTTCTGTAATAGTGTTCCTACTATAAAATGCACAATTGTTACTTTTGGGAGAAATCTGAGTCTCACACTTAATACTCATCAACAGTGCCATCAGGAACATAGAGAAACGTAGGTAAAGAAATGGTAAAAAAATAAAAAATTTAAAAGAAAAGTAAACTGATCAAAATGGACTGATTAAAAGCAAAAAGTTTTGAAACATTCCTTTCACCGTTCATAACCAATTACCCGGTACATGGTTGTGGTGAGTCAATCCGAGGAATCATAGGGCAGAAGACAGGGGAGAGCCCCGACTGCATGCCAGTCCATCACAGGGCACAGTGACACACTATGAGCAAATTAAACAGGCCGACCCACCTACCCGCACATCTTTCCACTTTAAGTGGTAACCCATGTGACAAAGGAGAACACAGAAGCTCCATACGCCGAATCACGGATGAGACACAGATTCAGCTCTGCGGGGATGAGATCACAGTGCTAACAGCTGAGCCACCATACTGTGTGAAAGCCTCTTAAAACACTAGTGGGTTAATTATGTACAAAATATATAACTCTAAGCCCAGAACTTGGGACTTTTCAGCTAAGCCTTCTATAAACCTTTAGTTACTAATTCACCGAGTGCCATAAAGTGTTAATTAGCCATTACTTTCTGAAGTAAGGTGATGCGGTAATTACCGTAAAAGCATTTAGCTTGAAACAGAGGGGACACATAGTTTCATGAATTAATGTGTTAAGCCAAAATCAAATCTAGTGAATCAAGAACCCAAATGTAACTGTTGGCTTTACATTGCACCGTGTTAAGCTGCACGGAGAAAGTACACAGTGCAGTTTCAACATAGGGAACCAAATGGTATGTGTTTGCACAGGCCTGTGAAAAATTTAACTATCCAGTGACAATAAACTTTTTTTAAAAAAAAAAAAAACAATTAATCATGTACTAAGTTGGTTGGATATTATCAGTCTTCAAATTGGGTGTAATGTTTACGGATGACGCAGACATCGGTGACAAGATGCAGACTTTGTATGCCCTTGCAAGGAGTATAATAAAAACTCGCATGCAGAAAGTGGTTAATAAATGAACCAATCCAGTGCATTTAAATATGTAGCGTTTTCTGCTGGCTGAATTACATCCATTCCCCAGTGTGCCGCAGGTGTAATTGTACGGATTGAAACATCTTTAACTAACCATGGACTTTCTAGCCCTCAGAGATTTATTAGGGGAAGCTAGAATGGAAGGGAAAAAATCTGGTGGGTATATACACTTACAATGCCAAGTCTTCCTGTTCCAGGACGTTGATGTATTACTAGTGTTGTAGCTCATTCTGCAAGTATCTGTAGAAACCCGTGGTAATTATCTCTGGAGCTCCGCCCACCACAGTCCCACCAGCCGGGAATCTGGAGGGGAATCAAATGATGTCTCCACGATGAGATGGCGATATCTGCTGGAGAAAAAAAATGAAAAATGTTCAGTATTAAGTAACAGGGAGATACCAAACATGGTTCAGGGAGGTTGTTCTTTTTACTTTTCCTTTGGCTTCTTGTATTTGTTCATTTATTTATTTGTTCATACGCCTCATTCTATGCTTTTTATATAGCTCATCGTATACTATAGCAGGCAGTGGGGGGGGGGGGAGAATAAATCACATCTATCATTTAAGTGTCATGCCTACTTTACTGCCACACAGCAGATCTTTGGTTTGCGTTGGCTTTTAATTTTATTTAGCAGTGAACTTGACACAAAAAAGCAAACTATTCACACGTTGTGTCCTAACGAACATGAACTCTTTTTTTTTTGCTGCATTTTGGCTCAGTATTATTTTGGACTTCTGCTCCAAATGCATGTATTGTTGGTTAGCAAATCACGCTGTTTTATTGACTGCTAAACATAACGGTAGCGTTGGCTCAATGTCATTCCGCCATTAGTGGAGTCATTTTAACATGGGTGTAACCTAACGTGTGAAAAGTTCAGACATTGCATGGAGTATCAGCTGGTGTTGAAATGCACTGAGGATATATGAGTGGTGGTTACAGGAGAGACATGAGCAGGGGTGGCTTTGTTACTTCTGGGGCCCAATTCAAAAGGTCACTTTGGGGCCCACCTAGTGTAATGACTTTCTGAGGCCAACAGGAGTCCCCCAAACTTTAGGGAGCCTATGCAAACGTATGGTTTGAGTGGCGGTAAACACTGCCGCATATGAAAACCTGTGTATGGGCTATCCCTTATAGCGCTGCCACACTCAGCCTGGTAGGCCAAGTTGTTCCTCACGCTAATACTAGGTTTCCTCTTCTCCTCACAGGTTTTAGGCAGAGACGGCGGCACGTGATGCGTGAGCCCGCCTACACATCCCGCGGCTGCCCCCACCTTGTGGAGTCCATTCCGTGTGAAGATCCCGTTTGCTTCCGATGGCACGTGGCATTTGAGGAGCCCTGCGCCCTCAGTGAAGGGGCCTGCGGGCCAGGCATCAAAAGCCAGAGCTTTGTGTGCGTCACCGCTCAAGGTACGGCACATGGCGGCCTCTTGTCACGCCTGCTGGGGGAGTGGTTTTGGATTGGAACGGAGCTCTGGTAGAAGGTGTGACCAGGATGTGTGGGAAATAGCACCAAAGTTAGCGCTGTTTCTCGTATTCTTCAGATACAAAGATGTCGTGCAGTGAAATGCGACAGCAGGGGTTATGCGAGATGACTGCCGCTCAGTTTTATGACTGATACCCCTAATTACATGGACAGTTGAGATGTTTCATTATTGTCATAATAAGTTATGGGTGTGATTATTAAGGAAATGGCATTGGATCCTCATTAATCACCTTATAACTAAGTTTGGTGCAGTATGGCATGATCTCAGAAATTAATAATTGCCTTGAAAAACGGTCCAAAAAGAAAAATGCCAAATACTCTGTGATTATTATGTGTGCATTTCCAGGCTAAATAGAGCATCCTTATATCTCGATCAGGGGAAATGGGGCATTAGGCAAATGAGGACAAGCTAAAACGACATGGGATCCGCTCCATCACTTCTCAGAAGGACGCTAAAATCACTCACGTGCTCTCTCTTTAATCCAACTGGTTCCCAGTAGACGTGTGACTTAGACACAATGAGGTTTGTTGGGCAACTCCCATTCTTTGGATAAAACAAACGTGGCCTTCCGAACACAAGAACTGAAAATTGCGTAACCGAGTCCCCCAGTAATGATTGCAATTACTGTCAAAGTTACCTTCATTATTTTTATAATGGGATCATTAATAGTTGTGATTAAATTTGACAGTAAGTGTTATGGATTGCGATTGAAATTTGTTGCTAATACCAGACCAGACAAAGCATAATGACACTCCTGGTGTCTGGCCACGGGGAATCACGGACTGGGGAAGCCAGAGTAGGGGCCGAAGAATCGGGGAAATGAGGGATTTATTAGGGACAATCAGGAACACAATGAACAGAACAACATCAAAGACAAGACCGAGGAAAGACTACCTGGGAAGCACTTAAATATATGGACTCAATTAAACAAGACTAGACACAGCTTGTAAAACGGGGATTCCACAGGTGGTTAACGAGGGGGCGTGGCACATATGAGGAGCGGATGATTGGGGCACGACACCTTGTGGCAACGGTGAACTGCACGCTGCGTTTCCTGGGGAAGCCCTGTATTGTTTCTGATATAATTGTGCTCAGGAGAGAAGTGCAACCTAGTTCAACATTCGGTATCGATTTGTTCCTAAGACTGGAGTGTGTGTGTGTTCCTGTGTGTGTGTGTGGCTGTGCATGGGGCCCGCGTGTGAGTCCATGTGTGCGGAGGCCTTCCCACACCAGCTCACGCCCTTTAGCTGACTTGAAACGGTAAAAATCCAATCTTCTGGGAAGATGGAGGTAATGGGCAGCAGATTCAGGGAAAGACTGAAATGTCACCGTCAGCTGAAAGATCTTATGGGAAGTTGCCTCTGCTGACAGCATTGGCAGATTGAATATGTGGCTCAGATTTTTTACATTTTTTTATTAGAGTCATAGTCCAAGTCTGCACTCCTGTCTTCTTCCCTGCAATGTACTTCCTTCACCAAGCAACCAGGTCATGCCGTGTGGGTCGCAGGGCTGTGATTAAACTACCTGTACTGTACAGTAAGAACAAAGACCAAGGTGGCCTATGTAAATTCATGTCAGGGATTTGGCTACGGGTAGGCAGGGGATGGGCATTTTCCGCCAAATTGGATCATCTGCCCTCCCAACAGAATGCCACCCCCACCTCCCAGCTAGATAACTTTTACAGTAATTCTTACTGTCAGCCGCTATTCTCACCCATCCCCTAGTGTTGTAGTACATGATACATGGTACAGTCTTGGTCATGAGACCACTTTTTGCAGTCTTAGTCTCATCTTGGAATCGACTTTATTTTGAATTGGTCTTGCCTCTCGGACATGGAGGACTTCAGGTTTCATTTCGAGACAAGTCAAGAACGCTCATAAAAATGTCCCAATATGTATCATAAAGGGACCTTGGGTCTCTGCGATCATTACAAGTAGGCCGGTGGTCTCCGGGCGAGAGGGAACACAGAACCTCATTTTAATGACAAGTAATTAGACACAGGTGAAGGAAAGTGCTTGTTACCTTAATTCACCTTATCCTTGACATCCATGCTTTTCAAGCCATACAATGACAAAACTCTAACATTTATCTCCTGCTTATGAAAGTAAACCAAAACATTGACTGCAGGAAATATATGCTAAATATATTGTATGTACATACAGTCAATAAACTAGGCACATTTATACTCACGTATGATGCATCAGACAAATGCATTGAGCTTTTCATGGTGCATTTTCAAAGGTACCAGTGTCATGTATCACAGTTTTATTTTATAAAAATGGCAGAGAATACTGGGTATTTTTGTAATTTTTGTCAAAATGCATACTTGGAGGGTAACAGTTTGGCAGCATTGTTTGCTGATCTGGCCACATCGATTCATTCAGTGGACTTTATCGAAGGCAGTTTAGCTGGGCACCAACTGCTGCTCTATTCAGTAAATATTACAAGCACTGTATTCTTTCCGTGTTCGCCGTTTCTGGAAATGAAATTCCGCTTCTGCCAGCACTCAAGCAAAGATTTTTTTTTTTAAGGATCAGGGAATCTCGTTGTGGTCCTTTAGTTTTGTTTGAAGTGCCATAAACACATGCGATACCACTTGCAAATGTTGTCTTTCCCGAGCGCCCCATGCGACATTCGCTTGGAAATGATGGACGTTTCAAACGTGGTGGGAAATGCTGAAGCTGCCCACACGCTCGCTCGAGAAACTCATCTGATTATTATTATTATTATTATTATTATTATTATTATTAAATTAGAAGAGGAAGTATTTATTACCTAACCACAGAAGAATTCCTATAGCAAAACTGCATTCCTCTTCCTGAATTCACCTTCAATCAAGGGCCCTCAAGAAACCTTCATAACGTTTTCATTACTTAAACTTTGCATAGGAACTCTACGTACCACCCTGATCCTCTTTTCCCCACAATCTAATTATTTCAAACAAAAAGCCAAACTGTTTCCGGGGCCCTGAGAGGATATATTCCTCTCCACAGATTTGGGTACCTGAACATTTTATTACCTCTGGCAATATGTTGTTGGGTGAAGTGCCGTCAGCTGCCTGCAAGCTATTGAAAACTGTAATTGCAAGTGATACATTGTGAACAGCAGGGGACATTTGTATTGTATTACTCCTTCTCAATATACATGCAAGGATGCCTGTAAGAATTGTGTTTTATTCTTCCCAGAGAATATACATGTACCATTTTCTCCTGAATGTATATTAAGAGCCCGAACTCCTTGATTATTATGGGCGATTTTAATGACCCCGCTCTGAAAAGCATGACGCAAATGCAAGTAGTTACCAGGCCATAGAGGAGAAAAGACCGTATCATTGTTAAAAATTCCCTAGACACTGAGATCATCCTTGTATACCACTGGGAACTATGTAGTTGTTACCTGCATAAAAGCAAAAATTTTAATTAGATAAACCAATAATAAACACAGTTTGTAAGACCACTGAGGCATCTGAGAGATACCATGGTTGCCTTGATTGCTGAAGAGTCCTTGGACACTGTGACCTTCTGCATCACTTTCCTTGAAGAGATCTGTATTCCTAGTGGAGCCATTGTGTGAAACAACAAAGACCAAACCATAGTTCACCAGGGAGTCAGGAATAATTGCTCTGGAAGGACAGCAAAAGACAACAGGATGATAATCTAAAACAATGATTTGCCATAAATTCCATTGCTGACCTGAAAGGCATTACCAGTTAAAGGGAAGCTACGGCATACTGCAAACCCAACCTCTGCTTAACAATCGCTGCAACTTTTCCTGGAGATCTGAAAGCTGACAGATCCCACACCCCCCAGGACTCTCACAGCCCCTTCACCACATCATCGAACCTTCAACAGCCTTTGTCACTCTCTCCCAGCTACCACCAGCCAAATGACAACCTTGCAGACCAACTCAGCTCAGCTCCCGCCCCCCTTATTAAACATCAGGAGCTCCACACACTTTTGAAGAAACAGAAATGCAGGACAGCAACTAACCAGTAAAAGTGCACTGTGCTGACCAGCAAGTCCCAGACACAGAAATATTGAACCTTTGGTTCACCTGCTTCAACTCTTCCATTATTTTTCTGGTTCCAGCGAGGATGAAATCAAGCCAGGGACTACAGACTTATTGCACTTTTAAAAACATTTAAACATTCGATTTTCTCCTACCTCAAATCCAGCACAGAGTTGGTCATTGACCCCCTAGAGTTAACATATAGGCCTTACAGGTCAATCAATGGTCAATACTGTACGTTCGCATGGATCTTCACTGTCCCCTAGGCACATGCGCTTGGACCCTGTTTGTGGATTTTAAGCTCCGCTTCAAGCTGTATAATTTCCAAACTGTCCCAGATGTCTGCGATTTGCCCCTGTATGTCAGTGGATCAATACCTTCTTCGCTAATAGGAAGCAGTGTATTCTGTTAAGCTGCTATTGTACCTTAACAGTGGTGCAGGAAGTCTACCTGTCTCTCCCTTGCTGCACACTTTATACACTAACGACTGCACCTACAGAGATTAATTTAGTGTATTAAAAGATGAAGCTGGCAGATGACAGCGTCTTCATCAGCCTCGTCACAAATGATGATGAGACTATGTACCGGAGAGAGGCATCTTTGTGTGCGAACAAAAACGTGGAGCTGACTGGCATCAAAACAGCACAAGTGACTTTCTAGAAACACCCCCTGTCATGGTCTCTTCATTGAAATTAATAATGCAGTGGCCATGGCCCTTTGTTTATTTTTATTTTTATTCTTGAAGGCCATCATCTGCAGCACATTCACATGGGTTCAGAACCTCATCGCCACCATGAGGAAAGGTAAAGTATGGAGAAAGAAAACCACCATCACCCAAGACGATTTGATAAAATCCGGTGTGGCTAACATTGAAATTCAAGCCCTTCAGCACTTCCTGGTTTGGCTCATATATGCTTATTCGAAGGGCAAACGGCAGCATGCTGAGAGATCTGCAGAGAAAGTGGCTGGCTGTAGTCTCCCCTCCACTAAGACTTTGCATAACATCAGCGTAAAGAAGTGTGCTGCCCACCCCCTCCCACTCATACGTTCATAACCTGTTTCTAATTCTCAATTTTGGAAAATGCTTAAAATCAGAACCAATCATGGAAATCACAGTCAATCAACACCTGCGCTCCTCATTTCCCTAAATTCCTCATCAACATGAAATCCTAGACCAATTATGCTCTTTGTATGTAGCAATTCCTACCCAGACTGCAAGTTTTTGCATTAATTTGCACGAATACCGTTTTTTTTTTTTTTAGAGTACATGTTTACATTGGTTACTTTGGCGTACTAGACTACTTCAAGTTCTGTTTGAGATGCCTTCACCTTCATTTGTATCTTTTTATTTAGCAGAGCACTCATGAATACATTAAAACTAATTCTATGTGCAAGACAATCAACATGCTTAATAAGGCAGGTCATGTAGGACTGTGATCTTTTTAATAAGAATGGTTTATAAGTAACAATTTGTATTATGCTTGTTTTGATTTATGTGGTGTTTCATGCACTGCCAAAGTCACTACCCTCTGACATTCCTATGGTTTTCTGTTGAGCTGACAATTTTATTAAATTCCTATTAGATTTCAGACCAATTCAGCAATCATTTGACCCTTGGGAGTTTATAAACCGTAGAATTGAGCAGTAATTAGGGCTGATGTCAATAGTGGGATTTTTGAAAATGGCGGTTAGACCCCTAACTAAGCAGTATGTGCTGCGAAATCAATCTGCTCATATGTGTCTCATTTCCTCACCCGAATTTGAGATTATTTGTTAATTTATTTTCAAGGAGTTTGCATGTTCTCCCCATGTCGTCGCGAGGTTTCCTCCAGGTACTCCGGTTTCCCCCCACAGTCCAAAAACATGCTGAGGCTAATTGGAGTTGCTAAATTGCCCA
>JAODJX010000001.1:48591198-48607007 GCA_026776945.1 Isichthys henryi
GCCCATTGCTTCCGGGATAGGCTCTGGACCCCCCGCGACCCAGTAGGATAAGCGGTTTGGAAAATGGATGGATGGATTTTGAAGGTTTTAATCGTGAAAAGTCTTTAGTTTAATAGTATTTCCCATCATGTGACTGATCCTGTGCTGGATAAGTTAGGAGACAGAAAGACGGATGATTGGTGGGCTACATTAAAATAAAAGAGAACCAACAGTTTATAGCTTCTGTTCTGGTTCCTCTTTGCTGCCGTAACAGTATTTCTGTGTTTTGTGAAGTGCGATTCCCAAATGCATTGTGGTGTTAATACCTAGTAAACTTCACCAAACAAGCGTTTCTTTTAAACCCATTGATAATTAGCATGGTGCAATACACATCTCTTTTATTAACATGAAAGCCAGCCCAGCCATTAATCATAGAAGGCTTCTTGAGGCTTACTTGTGGTTCTCTACAGGCCCTGCTTTACCTTAGTGGGCAGGGCTACACCCTTTAACATGAGCTTTGGGTTTCACAAATCTCTCCCCAACAGTGTATCTAAATTGGTGTCAATGATGGATAAGTACAGCTGACTTCATGAACGTGCACAACTAAAGATAAAATAGAACTGTATTTATTGCTGTGTTTCTTTCTTTATGTCCCTTTGTTACAAAACCTTCCACAACCTTTTATTTAAGGAGCTATTGTTCCTCTTTGATACTGTGCTGGATTCTCTGAAGGTGATTTATTTCTTACTCAAGTAAATCGTTCTGGATAAAAAAATTTGGTAACACTTTACTTAAAGCATTTTACGTGCATTACACATACAGATGCCTTCATAATGTATTATAATGCATTCATAAAGTATTATAAACATGGCTGTAACTATTTATAGAAAGGAATAGCACATTATAGCCATGTTTATTATGCATTATGAATGCTCTCTGAAGCTGTCATCTATAATGCACTATAGATGCCTTCATAATGCATTATAATGGCTTATACTGACCATTATCATGCATTATGAAGGTATCTATAATGCATTATGATGACTGCTTTAAGTGTTGCTGATATTTGTTATATATACTATTTTCAAATGCAATTAACAAGATGCATCAGTAAATGAAATTAATGGCAATTAATACTTTTCAAATATTCAATTTTATGTCCAGTCAAAGTATAATCAATCCACGTGGCAGATCCCAACAGTGGAAAATGTTCATATGTGCCGAATCCAGGAGTTATCCTGAGAGCAGTTCCTGAGCCTAAGGAAAGGCACTTTATGGTTATTTACATTCTTTTATGTAAAAGACATCTATTGTCTTCTGTCAGTTAGTTGGTGAATTATGGTGGATGTCCAGGGAGTGGATATTATTGTGTGCCAGAAGATCAATGTGGGTGGTGGGTTTAATTCTGTTCAGTCATATCTCAGGCACTCAAGTCTTGCTGCAGATGAGCAAAATCTATACAGTGACAATCTCCTGATTACTCCGCCTGTTGTGTCAATATTCCATTATATATTGGCAAATAAAACCATTTTTGCTATTACCCTTAAGGTGTATGGCAGTAAAGGCAGCCTTTTCACCTTGCAAGACAGAAGCTATAGGAAGTTGAGATGAATGCACCAGGATCAGGAGCATTCCCGTGTTTTGGAGACCTCTTAGCTTTTTTCACTTGCTTCTATTTTTCTTCCAGTGTTATCTAAGAGTCCTCTGGGGTCAGTGAAGGAATGTCCAGTAGGAATCCTAAATACACCCCCCCACCAGCTGTCTTGTTAGCCAGCGTAGTGCTCAGGCTCTTGGGTAGGCGAAGCCGTTAGCTTGTGGAGACAGGGTAAATTAAGTGGAGCGATTCTATCAGAGAAGCGACATGCTGGAGTGTATGGGTCCCTGCAGCCTGGCCCATCTCCCGTTACAGCCCCTGGCAGCAGACCTGTTAGCCACTCTCAGGTGGCGCACTTAACTATCACCGAAACATGGAGGCAAATAAATGCAAACGGACAGTCGCTTTGTGGGAACCGTTTGTAGTGACATTTTAGTGTAGTAGCCTTAAACTCTACTTAAACAGTGGGAAATGACCAAGAAAAGCCCGCAAGGAAAATGTGCAAAGAAAGTAGCGTAAAGTTCAGAAGAGAACATCTCAATCATAGTGTCCGTGACTGTACTGTAGTCCCACTGTACCCACGTGTCAGTTATCCAAAAAAAAAACATTCAATCTGTGTAACAATATGTTTTTTAATTGTTCCTTCATCCTTTGAGGAGTATAAAAAGCATGATTTTCATTGCTCTGTTAACCTTTGATGCATGATATTTTTTATTGCTTTATCAACTCTTGAGTATTAGGCTAAAACATCCCTTTTATTCAAGAGTTCATTACTGAACAGTACTGTATAATAATGCACAATTTGCTTTTATTATTATTGTTTTTTAATGTTGGTAATGTGTTACTGTGTGCAATTTCTCAATAACCATATATAAGTACAGGAAATCACGTTCTATCGTGGTCTGTGGATGGTTCACTATTTTCGGTTTCGCGGTTTTGGCTATCTGCGGTAGGTCTTGGAACATACAGTATCGTCCACGGATATGAGGATGGCTGTAAGGTGTGTGTAACCATAATCCTTTGCTGCCATTTTAACAATATGCTCATGATGAGCTTTTCATATCTTTTGTCATCTTTTTCATGAACTTGAAAACTGCATTGTATCAGTTGGGTTTTTTTTAGGTGAGGTTCTTTGTGTTGCCTTCTAATGGAGTATCTCTTGGGAGTGTCTATAAGCTTTGTGATTCAGGGGTAAAGGTTTGATTATGAGCTGAGGAACCGAGAAAGTCAGTCAGTAGCTCGCGGTGTCATTTGTGTTCCATAGGGTTTCAATTCTAGACAAAGAAAGAATTCATTACTCGTGTTTTATTCTAACCATCCATCTTCCGTAAGCACATAGTCAGCACAGGGTCACGGACAGCCCATCCCAGAAAGCACAGGATGCAATGCAGGGGACAGCCTGAAACCTTTATTTTTATCCCTAAGTACAGATCTGCTGATCTTCTCGTATAGATATTTCCTGAAAGACTTCTGTAAAATCTTACTGAAGGCTAGTACTTGTAGTACAGATGAGCTGGAAGTAGCATTTTAGTTTTACGGTTAAATTTTAAACATGTGGTTTGGGTGGAGAAATTATACACGCACACTCAGGTGAGTGCAAAGCTTGAGTAAATTCTTATTTGTGACAAATATGAATAGACTAATTATATCACCTAAGTATTTGTGGTTTTCAAGTCAGTGTTATGATATATATAATATATGGAATTCTTTTGGATTAATTATTAATCATTGAACACCTGCACCTGCCGGAAGATATGTTAAGTGAATTAATCAGACCCCAGGTCGGATACATAGAGGGTCACAGTCATAGAGGTACATGTCAAACTACATAAACTATACTTGTGTTGGCACAAATAGTTTGTCACCTAGGCGAAGTGTTGAGACTCCAGATCAGCATGTCGCCCAGCTGGCTTGTTGCCACTTTCCTGTTCACGGTACTCAAGCACACCAATACTAATGCTGCACTTTTGCACCAATGAACCTGCATGTGTTACCAGGGGAAAGGGTACACAGAATTATCCAAAGCACAGTTTGATATTTAAGCATTAAGATTTTTCTCAGAGCCCTAGGCCATTATTTTGATTTGATTCCAAATCTAGTTTATTAACAAATTTTCTGTCTGCATTGTGATTGATACATAATGACTGTAATGCTGAATCGTTTGTGTTTTAATTTGAATAAACGTGACAGTAGTCTGCTGAATGACCTTTCTTTCTGATTGGCTAGCCTGCCAATACAGTGTTACAGTGTTAATTCTGATGGGCCCTGGAGTTTTCCCTTTCATTCCAGACAGTTATATAATGACAAGTAGGATTTGGGGATAAGGGTTTCATATGCATTGTTTCTTTATAACTTTTCAACATTCACTCTAGATTATGTTTGTGCAGCTCACTGACAATGTCAAGCAATATGCTGAATAATGATTCATGAGGAGATTAATATTACTTTTCAACGTTTAAAAATAGCATGTTGGGTTTAAAAAGCTTTTTGAATGAGGTATTCATTTGCATAAACCATAGTATAGTTCCAGTCAGAATAATCTGGTGATGTTGACATCTTAAATGCTGTTTTGTATTTGTTTAATAAATTTGAATGCTTGAATAAATGCAAATTACTTTTTGTAATTTCATATGTGAAAAATCTCCTATGAATCAACTTTGTGAAATATTCCGTGTTTTATTACATGTTAATCCTAAAAGAGGACATTTTAATATTATTTAATATAAAATGTGAATGCACTTTCTGAATATCCGCATGCTGAAAGCAGAAATCTTTGACATCAGCTGACAAGGGGATATTAAAAATCCTCCAGACAATTACCTGAAAATAAATAAAAGAAGTGTACAAGTGCATCTGGCGCAAATTATGAACAAATGTAATAACTTTCAGAAAACAATATTTGTTTTCTAACGTAATTTAAATGTATTGTGTAACCTTCTTTGGGTTTCCACCCGTCCCTGACAATATGGGAATCGTCTCTTATTGGAAAACAAAACTGCTGTATCCCATATTAAGGCCTTTGTGTGAAAAGGTGTTTAAGAATTAAAATAAAGACTAAAAATATAAGTAGTCAAAACAAGCAAAGCAAATACACGTGTTCTGTTGAGTTAATTGGTAAAATCTGGCTCCATATCTGCCGTATGTCCGTAAGAACACAAACCATATATTAACAATCACCTCAGTTGTTTGTATTAAACACAGATATCAGCAACATATCAATATCATTTAAGATAAATTACATTAACACACAAGGGTAGCACGTGTGATGTGATGTTCATTTATGCATGTGCTGTAGTTGCTTGGAAGCAGTTTTTGTTGGGTAGGAAAAAAGGGCGGAACACCTTTACTGCAATATATAACTTTGGTTTTGTGGGAAGCATTAGGAATATTTAACGTAATACCTGCACGCATGAAATGTTTTTAATTATACAGCTTATTACAAAATCCCTGACTCTCTTGAAAATATTTTCACCGCATTTTATCCCCATATTCAAATGTGAAATCTTCTGGTCTTTAAAATGATGTTGTAGCTCAACAGATGGTTCTCTGCTTTTCAGTAGGTTTTTGTATGTTCCACACTCTCAGTCTGCTTTTATTGATCTCATAAGACAAAACAGCGGTTAGACAAAGATCACGCTGCAGAAAGGCATTGAAAGCTGCTAAATCAAGCAATTCTCAGAAACATTGAATAGTCTGAACCTTGATGTTTTACAGATGGTAGTTACTGTAGTGGGTAACACCACCAGTTTAATAATCTTATTATTTAAAAGAATATTTAAACGTGGTTGCTGGTCAATAATACAGTGCCCAAATGGACTTTAAAACAGCTCTAATAAGTTATACAAAGGCAACATCCATCCAATTTTGGCCATGTCAACATTTTCCAGCATTAAAGTTCTTGGAATTCGAGTTCCCTCTGTCAATGAAAGAGTATAAGATGGAAATTGAACTGTTTATTATAATTCCATGTTTTAAATCTGCTGTGAAAATGTCTCCCCTAATAGCTGAAATGCACGCTGTTACTTTGCGGATTTTCCCTATCTCAGGTGGGCTGGAGAGGTTAATTTGAGCTATCTGCATGCACATTTTTATCATGTTCTCTGAGGGCATGACTTATATTTAAAAAAAGTTACTAGAGCCATGTGAAATTGCGGTGGAAAATTCAACTTTTTTCCTTTTTCATTATTTTTTTCTCTCCTGAAGCGAGAGTAGGTGTGCATTATACACATTTTCTGTTTAGCTGGACAACCACTGCTCACACACAGGATATGAAAGAGTTCCTAAAGTAACTTTTAACTCCATTTGGCTTATTCAGATTAGGCCTTTTTCGGCTTTTAATATAATGATCTGAATTTATGAATTTATAACAAAGGATTAAATTGCTTTGTGGATTCATGCAAAAAGGAGAATCTCCATTTACCTTTAAGGGTTACACATAGCCTATATGTGTTTCATTTTATTAAAGCGCTATTGGTGGTTTCTGCTTTTTAGTCACGTATGGTCGCATTACAGGAGGCTGGAATCATACTGGAAAATAGCTTGGTGTAATTAAGACGTCTAGTTGAGTGAGCTGTGACGTGGACAGCAGTGTGTTCTTCTGCATTATTGACTTTGAGGATTCACCATTTCAAGTGGATCATACAGATTAACGGTGGTGGCACAGCATTACTGCCGCTTGGGTTAGTTAGCACCGCAAACCTCCAAGTGTCCTCCCCCGCCCACCCCGCCCCGCAAAAGCCGCACTTTATTTCATGACAGCTTGTATCTGCAGCCTTCACGGCTTCCAAGGGAAGCGGATGGTAATTGAATAAATAGCAGCTTAGCCCTTAGGTTGCTGTTGTCGAACCCTTAAACTGAAAAGCCATGACTCATTCGAACATGCGGTTTTGGAGCTAAATAGCAAAGTCTTGTCCTTCCCAGAGATATTTTGACAAATGAATACCCTCCCGCAAGGATATAACTGATCTGACACACCACGTAGCATAATTACCAGCACTTTGTTTGTTTGTTTGTTTGATTATTATCTATTTGTTGTTCGGGTCCAATGGGACACCACTGACTTGAAAAAAACATTGTGTCTGAGTTTTTTATGTTAGTCACTGTTCCCGCACCCAGTCAATGGGCTGTCATCTATCCTCAGGTTTCTATTCACTCAAGACAGACAATGCTATTTTAATTTACATTAATACTTTATTAGTATATATTGTAAGATACGATTGCACATGCTGTACCATTTTTGGGTTTACTTCCAGTACTCTGTACAGCCAGATTCTCCTTATTCAAAGTTCCAGAATCTCATCACGATTGTATTGTCCCTTATTGTCCCCAAAGTCAGATATTTGCTGCCCTTTGCTTCTTTTTGTTTCACTCGAATAGGAAATGAATGGTTTTGTGTTTAATGACACCGGTAAGTTGCAAAGATATTAAGTTGTTTTAATACAGAGATGTCAGCAACAACCAGAACAGCTGGAGGAGCAGATTGCAGGTTAGGTTACACCATTCTTCTTCATACTGACCGTTAGCAAACCTGCAGGGTACGTGTGTAAGACATCGTCCCACTTGGCTGAAAATGGCCGATTGTGGACTGAGAAGTCGCATCCATGGTCTAAGGGCTGAAGGTTGGGACAGCAAATGGTCGTGGGCCAGAGGGGTTGCATAGGAGATATAAAGATACTTACCTCCTAAATAACTGGAAAGGAAAATATTCATTCATTTTATTTCTCATTGCAGAAACAGGTTTCTGTTACCTTTGCGATTCAAAAAACTCAAAATAATGTTATGTGGCAAGTTATGGTGCTTCTGAAATTAAATGTGTCATAAATGAAAGGATCATTATCATATATGGTTATATATGTTTCTCTGGAGGAAAAAAACATCAGTCTCTTTCCTGTGATAGGGAATACAGTGCAACAGATGCTGATTCTGATCAAAAGAATTTTTTAAGAATTTCAGTGCATGACTAGAAGATAACAAGACCGAGAATGACTTTATGGGAATTTTATCTATTTTACTGTAAAATAGCTGGATTAAAAAGACTATTTCCTACACTGAAAAATATGGCATTATCACTGTTAAGATGCTTATTTTCCTTCACAATTTTTTACGCATGTTTTAAATTCCCCCCCCCCAGAAATAATAAAAGCTTATCTGGGATGATCTTTTTTTTCTCTATGGCCAACAAGTTTGTTCTAAATGAAAATAGAGGTCGGGGTTAAGCAAGGTGAATAGAGGACAGCGATTATAGTATCACTACAGATTCAGTTCCAGAACATCAAAGTGGACAATACCAGAAAATTGGTCCCAAATGGAGGATGTACATACATGTCTAAGCCTGCTAGGATGTGAAGTATAATGGCTAACTGGATATGTGTTTGTTTAGTAGTTGAGTGCCAGTATTGAGCCTTGTTTGTTGAAAATCATGGTCATTGAAAAAGGGAGAAAGCAGCAGGCTTGTGTGTTAACATGCATTAAAACTGATGATCATTGAAGGGATAGTTCACCCCAAAACTGAAAAAAGATGTGTTTCTCTCAAATATAATGGCACTGAATGACATCCTTTCTGCAGTTTATAAAGCACCAAAAAATACATTCAAAAAATTTGTGGGGAGCTCATGGTCGTATCTTCTGCACAGTGATACAATTGGTGTGTGGAGATACAGTAGGCAAAAGAAAACAGTTCCTACATTAAACTGCTCACTTCAAAGTCTGCAGATTCACATGAGTCACCGGTTCATGATTTCTGGTAAGAGACATTACTGTTCAGTTTTTCTGATGTACTTTTTGGAGCTTTAAATACCACAGAATGAATGCCATTCAGTTCCATTATATTTGAGAGAAGGCTGACATTACTATGATTTATATCTCCGAAACCAGACAACTTCCAGCGGAACAACCTAAATGACTAAATAGCAATAAAGCCTCTCTAAAATATATCTCCTTTCAGCTTTAGGGTGAACTGCCTCTTTAAGCATTAAACTTCAACGACAATTATGCTGTATAAATGGTTGAAGTAAAACTAGGTTTTCACATTTTCTTGCATAGTGAAGCCGGTTGAAATTTTTCTATCTTCAGAGTTCATTATTCTTAAAGCTCTTTTCAGAGTCCTTTTTTCTTGTTGAAAATCTATTATAAAATACCATGGTCATCATAATTTTGAGTCATGAGTGGTTCTGGGTAGAACAAACATCTTTCAGTTAAGTGGCCTCACGACTCCACCATGCACTGGTACGTGTACCTGATCTAGAACTCTGTATCCCATCCCACAGACTCAGCGGTTCCCAGTGAGCGGTGCTTGGAAGATGCCCCGCCCCCAGTGTTACCCTGTGAGGTGTCATGCCCTGGGGATTGTGTGGTCAGCTCCTGGTCAGTGTGGTCAACGTGCTCACACTCCTGCTCAAGCAAACATGCGGAAGGGAGGCAGAGTCGCTTCCGCACCGTGCTGGCTCTTCCTGGAGATGGTGAGTGTTAGAGAAATATACATTATTATTATTATTGTCATTTTGTTAGTTGCTATGTTTGAAAACAACGCTCTGTAGTTACTTTATCTTAAATTAGCAGTTCTGAAGAAACTGTCGCTTGAATATTGCCATCCCGTATATGGTGATAAGTAATCTTAACTGTCAACTGCATATCCTGTATGTGAACCACAATAAAAGGAGCTACAAGGGAAGTGTTTCTTCAAAGTTGGCAGCGTCTGGCTGAGAGGCTGAAACCTCAATGTCGAGACCGGACTTCCCTTGCAGCAAGTGAAAGATCATTGCAGCTGTCCGTGTTGTTCTGTGTTCAGAGATTGGTTGGTTTTCAGCGTATATTTCGGGGAAAAATACCCAACAGTGAGGACCTTCCCGTTGGCTTGTCCTTCTCACACTGTCCTTGCAGACTAGAGATTAAGAACATTGAAGTGTTTCCCATTAAATTTCTAGGAGAAACCTTCTGTAATGCCATCATCCAGCTGTATAAATCGCTAAAAAATTGTATGTTTCAGTGGAGGGATCCATCAGCTGTGCAATTAATTGTCAAGCAAATGTAAAAAATTATACATTAGAAACATACAGCATAATAATAGTTTATTGTTGTTCCTTCGGTGATGGTAGTCTTCAAGTGGCTCAGGAATTGCATCTTAAGGTGTTTATGAGGTTTTGCATAAATGTCTAATGTTCGCATTCAGAAATCCATTTCTGAATGCTGTCTTGACATTACGAATACCTATATTATTATACTGGCCCTGAAAGTGCACTTTATCATTGATGATATTTTCAATCAAAAGTCTTCTTGAAACTCACCCGAAGTTTCTTCCTCAGACCAATTAGTACATTACTACCTGGGGTATATTAATTTGAGGTTTGCCCGTATTTCCAGGGAATAGTATATAGCTCAGCTGGTTAGGCGCCTGTGTCTGTGATTGAAGGTGGCTGGTTAAAATCCCAAGGTTGCTAGAGTGATGTCACTGTGGTACCCTTGACCAAGACCCTTAACCTCAATTTCTCCAATTACGCCGTCTGACTCTGAATCTTTGTATGTTTCTATGTTGCCTTGGACAAAAGTTCCTGCTAAATATGTGTAAAAGTGTACAGAAATAGTGTAATTTCATTGAATTGAATATTAGCAGCACAGGTATCTTTCAATCAGATTTAAAGCAAAACATATAGATATATAAAGTATCTGCAGTCTTACTTATTGCATTATATTAAGTGTAGGAGCCAAATGCCTCCTAGAAGTTAATGTAACAGTAGATATGTAGTTTTATTTTGTTATTAACTTTCATTTTGTTTAATGATGTGCCTAATTTGATGCAAGTTATTTTAAGAATGTATAATCACTACGAGTGGTATAGTCACTGTATGTGGTTTAGTCACTACGAGTGATATAGTCACTGCGTGTGGTATAGTCAATGCGTGTAGTATAGTCACTGCCTGTGGTATTGTCATTATGTGTGGTATAGTCAAAGCATGTGGTACAGTCATTGCGTGTGGTATAGTTACTGTGTTTGGTATAGTGCTGCATGTGTTATAGTCACTACGAGTAGTACAGTCACTGCATGTGGTATAGTCACTACGAGTGATATAGTCACTGCGTGTGGTATAGTCAATGTGTGTAGTATAGTCACTGCGTGTGGTATTGTCATTATGTGTGGTGTAGTCAATGCATTTGGTACAGTCATTGCGTGTGGTATAATTACTGTGTTTGGTATAGTACTGCATGTGTTATAGTCACTACGAGTAGTATAGTCACTGCATGTGGTATAGTCACTACGAGTGATATAGTCACTGCATGTGGTATAGTCACTACGAGTGATATAGTCAATGCGTGTAGTATAGTCACTGCGTGTGGTATTGTGTGTTGTATAGTTACTGCATGTGGTATAGTCATTGCGTATGGTATAGTCATTGCGTATGGTATAGTTATTGCGTATGGTATAGTCATTACATATGGTATAGTCATTGCATATGGTATAGTCATTACACTAACAAACGTAAAGGGGGAGGGGAGGAGGAGCATTGAGCTTTGGGATAAACGGTGGCTCACGTTGATCCGATCGTGTTTGAACATGTTTGAACCGTGTTAAACAGTGGAAGTTTATTGTTGTGATATACAGAAATCTCGGAGTTTGCTTATTTTCGATTTTTGTTTATAGTTTAATAAATGTTTAAAATGGAAAATATAAGTGGAACACAAGTCGGCCACAAGTCCCCTCTCTTGGATTTAAGGCTGCAGCTCTTAAACTGAGACAAAATATCGAACATCAGGAAGCAGGAGTTGAAAGCAGAAAAGGAAGAACTTGAGCTCCAAACCACTATTGTCACCTCAGATGCCAATTTCAAGGTATTAGAAAAGTTTTGAAAATCATCGCCTATCCCAAGTAAGTCCTGCAAGTGAGATGACTATTGACTATGGATTTGTACCAGCACATAGAAGTCCAGATCCAATAATTAACATGGAAAGTGGAAATTAAGAATCTAAGCCATTTCTCCCCCAGCCACCCTGGAGTATATCAGTCTATAGATGCAGTAGAAACGCTATGTAGCGTTATGGCACGCCAGAATGACATTTGCTGCCATTAGGTAACCCTATTTTCAGTGGTGATCCTCTAGATTACAATCTATTCATGAGCCTTTGAGCATGAAGTAGAATCCTGCACTGAGAGCTTTAAAGATCATCTTAATCTTTCAGAGCAGTTTACTAGTGGTCAGCCTAAAGAGCTGTTACAAAGTTGTCTTCATATAACACCACATGCAGGTTATCATAGAGCCAAACAGCTACTCAAAGAGCATTTTGGGAATGATTGTAAGATTGCTGGAGCTTTCATGAGTAAGGTGGACACCTATTAAGCCGGAGCATGGAGAAGCTTTAAATGCCTTCTCACTCTTACTAACAGCGCGCTGTAACACTATGACTGAATTGAGTTATGTGGAAGAACTGGATAATAAACATAGAGACTATTGTGACCGCGTTTGGATCGTGTTTGAGTGTTTTTAAACCGTGTTTAAACAGTGGAAGTTCATCGTTGTAATATGCAGAAATGTTGGGCTTTGTTTATTTTTGTTTTATGTTTATAATTTAATAAACGTTTAAAATGGAAAACAAGTGGAACATGAGTCGGCCACAAGTCCCCTCTCTCGGATTTAGTTTCCCCGTTCAGGGAAGCCCTCACATGAAGTATTGATGTGATACACATTTAGGTCTGTGAAAATCTTGCAGCAGCCTTGCAGTTAATAAAATTTATGCAGTTTTTTTTCCTTGTTTTTTTTTTTTTTTTAAATGTAGGCAGTCGTAACTTGAATTTGTCAGTGTATATAACAAGTGTTCACTTATAGTCAAAGGCATAGTCCTGGAAAATATTTATTGCAAAACATTGTCTTTTCAAGGCAGGAAATCCGCAGCTCTGCGTGGGCAGGGACACCATGTTAGACATCAGCACTGAATAGAGTCAGCAGCTGTTCCCGCAGACACATAAGGCTTAGCAATAATTGCCAATTAGTCCCTTTAAAATATATGACATTGAGCAAATCCCGCTAAGCAAACGTTATTACAGAAACATTAAATCAGTGGGTTTTTGGATTTCACCTACGTTGTGGTCCCTGCCATCGTGGAGAGCGTTATCTAAGGAAGTACGGCTCCTTCAAATCCAATATAGGGGCTTTGAATTATCCTGCGATTGACTCAGAAGCTCTGACATAAATCACATGCGGTTTGATTCAAATCGTGTGAACGGCAGTGTAATTAAAGGGAAAAAAATACGATACAGCCTGGGGACCCCCCCCACTCCCCCCCACTCAAAGTCACTTCCCGCCTTAACTGTCGACACGTTTGTGCCGCATGGAAATGGCTTTTTGAAGTCAGATATTTTTCACAGGCCAGTCGAATGTTATTAACGCAGCAGTTCCCTATTAATATTCACTCAATCTGTGGTCTCATTTTTTTCCTTCTTTTGCACAGTGCATACTAAAATATTTAGCAGAGTCTGTGTCGGTGGAGTGTCAGGGAGATGTCAGGGACGCACATAGTTTGAATAATTAGTTTAATTAGAAACTACAAAGAACACACCGGCAATTGTATAGTTTATGAACGAAAACGTGCTTCGCCGAGGCACTTGATGTCACCAATTTTCCCATGAAGGAATTCCATTGGTCTTCCTCAAGGTGTGCAATTAGGCTTTTTGTGTGAACAAAGCCTCTTGTTTATAGGTAAGTGGAAAACAACAGAATTGTATGAATATATATTGGGGAGAATTTCCAGGACAAGCTCTGTCCTGTCAAGGAGAATGTCAGTGATAATATATGGAAGAACCCAAAATGTCATTAAATGCTATGAGAAAACGAGGGGGCGTATGCCTGGGTGTCTTGCTGTCTGAGACATTGTGTCTGTGGCTGTTTTTTGACGTAGGTGGGAGACCCTGCCCGGCAGCTACTTCCCTGGAGGAGTGGCGCTCTTGTAACGAGCACCCTTGCATAATATTTTACTGGGAGGCTTCTCCATGGGGCCCCTGCATGGAAGACTCCTCCATGACCAGTTTCAACGCCACCAGCAGCTACAACGGGCAGCCCACCTGTGCTGTGGGGATGCAGACTCGTAAGGTGTCCTGCATGAAGATGACCAGCGGGCAGGTGATTGCCAAGAGGTAACATGCTGAACTACCGTATTTTGAAAGTCTAATTTATTTATAACGTAAAATTGTAAAACCATGACAATTTTTTTTGGTTTGTTTTTCCTCTTAATATCTTCAACGTTTTGGATTTTAAGCCACAAAAGGAAATGATGGACAGTCCCACAGCTCATTTACACTGGCTACAATTAGTTTGTTGACTCGCTGAAATGACTGCCTTTTTTGCTAATATGCTTTTTGAGAGGGAGGCGACTCTAAAAGAACATACTTCTATTTATTTTTTCGTGGTTCTTTTACACAGGTTGATCATTGGTTGTATTTGTAGTAGTCTCTATGTTGTGTTCGCGGTCCGGCAGGCAGGCAGGCAGCGGGGAAAGGACGAGGCAGACAGGCGAAGATCCAGACACAAGGGTTTATTGCAGGGAACTGGGGAACACACAGCGCAACGATGAACTAACATCAATGACGTTTTCAGGGAAACTAACTCGGACGCAGACTCAAATACGCAGGACAAGCCGAGAGTAACAGGCAACAGGCGATCACAATCAGTAATAAACAAGAGGTAACGAGGGGGGCGTGGCATCACAGGAGGATCGGACGAGTGGATTGTGACACTCTAAACATTATAAACTAAACATTTACTTTCCTGATTTTTGCCTTATTCCGAGAATTGTGACATCATCGTGGTTTCGACATGCCGGTGCGCTCTGGAAACAATCCTAAACTCGTCTCTCAAGCCCAGTTCAACAAGATTTTTAATTAACAACTTATTTCTTATTTCTTTAAAACTCTGACATTTACTTTATAAATTAATCACCCACAACCGATTCCTGAGAATTACTTTACTGCTGTTTTACTTTAGGAAATTTCTATAGTTTATTACCTTACTCGCTTATTAAATTGTTTTATTTCTGCATAATACTGTATAAATGAATATGTTACAATGAATAGTCCCATTTATTACACAGCCTATTACTCAAATCCTCAAGCTTTTCAAAATTATATCTGTCAAAATTCCATACAATATTATAACAATATTAATATAGTTTGTTTGTTGGACACCTTTGCATGTATTCTTGCAGGGTCTCCATAGTTCCTTTTTTAATACTCTTAATTTATTTTTTATTCATTGTTCATGCTTCCAGGAAGAGATAATAAAATGTTTTTCTCTGCTTTTTGCTGGTACCTGGGACTCATTTCAATGGTCCATTTGCAGATTCAAAGCAAATTCAATAAGCTGTAATAATGAGCTTTCATTTCTGACAGACACTTCAAAATGTCTGATTTTGAATCATTGTTTTGCGCTGGGAGGGAACCTATTAATTTGGGTTTTTATATATAAAGCCAACTGCATAATACAGTATAAATGCAAAGTAGTGTCTGTCACTGTACCTATGGAAGAATACATAACATTCACTAAGTAGTACCATGCTTTTAATTCACTTGGTCACCAAGGCAACTAAACACTGAAAATAAGTGACAGTAGCCATTGACTGTTATCCTCTTTGTTTTAAAAGGTAAGCAAAGCTTCAGCCACGGTCTCTTAGCACTTGCGTTTGTAGCTTCCTCTGACCTTTTGAACCCATCAGCTCAGGGTCCGTCTGTGCTGGCAGATATTTCATCATTTTGCTTTCAAAGCAAAGTTCTGTCTCACTTTGTTAACTCATTCACATATCTGTGATTGTATAAAATGGAAATACATGCAGTACCAAGCGACTAAAATTGTAACCAGTACAAATTGGGTGTACTGTATACACTCACATATTGATCAAAGCTTTTATGTACTCTGTGTATAATTGCGTATAATTTAAGATGAATATTAGTTTGAGGCAGGGCACAGTGCACAGTGTCTCAGTGGGTAGCACTGATGCCTCTTGCCCCCGGGGCTGGAAGTTTGAATCTTGCTTCTGCCCTGCTGTGTGGAGTTTGCATATTCTCTCTCTCTCTCTCTCTCTCTCTCTCTCTTTCTCTCTCTGTTGCTCCAATTTCCTCCCGCAGTTCACGGACATGTGGTTGTGTTAGCTGACATCTTTGATATGCTGGCAGTGTATGCTTTTATGTGCGTGTCCTGCGTTGGACTGGCATCCTGTCCGTGGCATGTCCCTGCCTTCTGCCCTGTGCTGCCCCCAAGCT
>JAODJX010000001.1:48607067-48629735 GCA_026776945.1 Isichthys henryi
TGGATTAATTTGAGGGAAATGACTGTGACTAATGGTGCCATGATCAGACATTTAGCCTGCTTAACACATTTCTTTTTCAATTAAATTCGCTAAGATGATACGAAATCAACAAACTTTATTTGGAGATACAATTTGCAAATGTTCTCATTTACATTATTGGGACAGAAGAAGGTGCATAGTTTTCTTTTCCTTTCTGCATTACAATTGCTGTTTACTGCTGTTAATCTGCACCAAATAAGGCCTGATTAGTGGATTTTACTGTCCACGGGCAATTTGCATTATGTGTCCCCTAAACTGCCAACTTTCCAACAGTGTTTCAATCTTTACTACATTTCACTCTCCAGTGAATGCACCTTAGTTTAAGAAGTTGTCTCTCTGAAGTATCACGAAAGACTTTTTTTTTAAAGTTCTTCAGTTATTTGTTTCTAAGTTGTAATTGATGCTTTGCACTATAATCTGGAAACACAATAAACATTTCCTGAAAGGTTCCTCTAAGTTATTGCAACAGTATTATCATCTTAATCTTAGGCTGTGTCTCCGAAAAGGATTGCTGTCCATCACTGGTAGCACTCCAACTAGTGCATTATGGGAAGAGATTTTTAAATGGCTTACATACTTCCAGGTTTAGTGAGCATAAAAGGGGGTGGACATTAATTGGTTTTTTTCTGTGAGTTCCCAGTCTCCGGCATTTCAGTCTGCTGCTCTCATCATTTTCCTGGCGGACACTCATTGGCCTGATTGCTTAACATGTACTACAACGGCACAGCGCTTGGTCTAATAGATACAGTTCTTATGGCGGTTATACTGTGCACTAGGCAATTTGCGTGTAAAACAGGCTGATTATGTTGTAATTTGAGAGCAATGAACGGCCCCTACTTCTCTTGCAGGTGTCCCGAGTCCTCCAGACCGGACAGTCTCCGGCCCTGTTTGCTGCCCTGCAAGAAGGACTGTATTGTAACACCATTTAGTGAATGGACCCCTTGTCCCTCCACCTGCCTCCCAGGTACTGCTGCTGAAAAGCTCCAATGCTAATGATCACTGTATTAGCCCAAGATGAGCTGGTGCTGTCATAGAGCTATTATCTTAAACTGACTACACGCCAAGCCGACTGGGAACACTAGCATCAAGCAAGGCTAACAAATGATCTGCTCCTGTCAGTTGTGAAAATTGCTGGGATACACCTGTATGACTAGAGGTGACGGTTGACATACAAGCCGATCACCATTTAGCGTTGACTCATTTCACCAGCATTCTCCATCAGCCAAAACAGAGCCGAAGGGGACCGGCCATGTCCCACCATATCACACTAAGCCAATCAACAGGCACTGACTCTCACTGACACGGCGAAAATCTGTCAAGAAGTGTCTTTATCCTCTTCTCACTAAAGTGGTCAATATTTTTATCTATTCATTTTTATAATAATAGAGAAGGTCTTAAAAACGATGAAATAAGAATTCCTCATAGATTGTGTTTTGGTAAAAGATGTGTGAGGTTTAGACCACCACAGATGTTGCACCTAAAAATCCTCCACACCTGGAACTGGGAAAATAAAATCTGTTGTTTTGGTTTGTATTATAAACCAAAAGTATTGTGTTCTTTGCTTTGGAAACCTAATTATTATTCTTATTTGAAGACCGTATTCATATTGTCAGACAATATAAGCTTCAGTAGGCAGTGGTGGCTTGATGGTTAAGGAAGCACACTTGTAATTGGAAGATTGTTGATTCGAATCCCCAACGAGTGAGGTACCCTGAGCAAAGTACTGCCCCTAGGCGCTGAATTAGCTGCCCCCTGCTGTGTCACGAAACTCACATATGGGTTAAATGCAGAGGACACATTTCGTTGTTGCACACTATGTGTTAACAATGATTCTGCTTCTTTGTTTTACTTTATTTCCGACTTGCCAGTCAGTGAAAGTACAGCCACGCAGTCGAGACACAGAATTATCATTCAGAGACCAGCTAATGGGGGAAATGAATGTCCCAATACTCTTTACGAGGAGAGAGAGTGTGACTCACTTCCTGCTTGCCCAACCTACAGGTAAACAAACGCAAGACTATTGATTGTTTTTAGTAATAGAGAGAATTCTGTTTAAGCTGATAAATCCTATCAAGTCTGAATTTCTGTGCTTGGGGTGATTTGCATAACGTAGTCACCAAAAAAATCATGTGTAGAAATTTGTAAAGACTGGGATTTAGATGCAATTTTGGGTTTCCCATATATCAGACTTTGTTTGTTCTGTGTCATTTTGTTTTCTCTGGTTATCCTCAAAGGTGGAAGACTCACAGATGGCAGGAGTGTACTCTTGTGCCTGACACAGTCCGACATCGAACACCAGGCACTGAGGAATCATGTGGCCAAGGTCTGGAGGTCAGAGGTGAGAGTCACGAACTCCATTTTGACCACTTGTCAAGCTTGCAATGTTCCCTGTACAACACAGAGACAATATTAAAACCTTCTCAGTATCACAGCTGTACCCTGCAGAAGTTTATGCTTCGAGGCTGCAAAACAAAGCAGGCATGTTTTAGGGATTAAAATGAATATTTGGCACAGCTGTTTACCAAAAAGAACATTTGCAAAATGCCAATATGACTGTTGATGATCCCCTCTGCCCAGTCTAGTATTTATATTTTGCAACGTGACATGCTGAAGGGTTTATTTAATTATAAAACTAGCGAATCTCAGTACCATGAGCATATTTCCGCAGTTATTTGGATCATGATGAGTTGTGATTGATTGGCCTCTTGTGATTTTATTAATAACATGGTGTATATTGTAATATTATTATCAAGTAGAAACAGTGCCAGTCCTGACAGCTTCAAACACATTCACTTTTATTACTGAGTAATCTGTCTGTCCCTCTTCTAAGCACTTATGCAGGTCATTGTCCTGGGTCCTAAAGTTGGAGGTTACAGTTCAGTCTATAACAACTTACTGGTTTAACGGTAACCATGGATTTAAGACTGACAAATCATGTCTAACACATATATAATGATTTACTTTGGATTTCGACACGGGATTTGGTGAAGCTCCATGTACTGTAGAGGGCATAGTCCCAGTTTTTTAAAAATCGCAGTCAGAAGCATTGTTCTTGATGGGAACTAAATTGGCTGTAAAGGCAGTGTTTTGATTTTGAAGGAGTCACTTCTAGCTGGGAGAGTATGATCAATGGAATACTGCAAGGTTCTGTATTGGGGCCAATTACTCTTTTTAATCTGCAAAAATACAGTTGATTCTCAAACACTCAAAAAATTGGTTTATTTATAGTTTATTCAAAAATAGGTTGTCTGGCACACACAGAATGCAAATAATTCACAAAATGATTCTGACTTAATAATGACATAAACAAACACATGATGATGATAGAAGTTAGTTCATTTAGGAAGGATTCACTCAGTGGATAATCTTCTGAAGATGCAGAGACAGAGGCAGCCTGACCAAGAATTCGATTTTCCTAAAGGCACCTCTTTGTCTGAAGTAGTAAAATGCAATTCGGATGCAATTTAAGACTCAAGAATATAAGGAATATAGCTGAAGCTCTTCCGTAAGCTCTGCCTCTCATACAATCATGCGTTCAGCTCCTGTTACTTTGCTTCAGTGTGTGTTCTTGACTAAAGGTCAATAAAGAAGTTCGCAACCTAAGTGTAAAAATTCCCGAGAGGCAGTTGATAAGAAAACCCAGCTAATTGTTTTACCTTTAACAATGTATTAGTAATTGGAGATTTCTAATGGAAGCTGAGTGGGAAATATTTTATGTCAGAACAATGCAAGAATTTCATTGCACATTACTTGGAACAGGCTTTTTATTCATGTAGCAAATCCCGGGAGAACATTTTACTACTGCTTGTACTGTACTGTGATGACCGTCTGCAGAACGAGCGAACAGGAAGCGGTAACGCAGGGTCAGGCGCACGGAGATCCAAAACATGGGGGTTTTATTGCTGGGCAGAACGACACGGTGAATATGCCTATTGATATAAATACAGAATACCTGGGGAAACAGACTTAAACGTGGACTAAAATACACAAGACAAGCCGGAAATAGCATCAGACAGCTGGGAACAATCAGGGTTTCACACGAGGTAAACGAGGGGGCGGGGCACACAGGAGGATCGTAGTAGCAGGTCATGACAGATGCTTCTTTCAGTAAATTCATGTACACTTCATACAAACTGACTCGATCCACTTGTTAACCTTTGAAGCGATTTTAATTAAAATAAGGTAAACGTATTAAAATTCGAGCTAAAACTTTTGAATACAGGAGAAAGAAGTTTAAATGCATCCTTATTAGTATATTGTGAAAATGGATTAGTTCTCATCAACAGATCATTAAGCACTGAGTAACTCATTTAATCAAAACTGTTTAAAGAAAACCGAAAACAATTTCATTCTGCTATTTATTATAATTGACCACTGTATAAGTACTTGGAAAATGGATGAATAGATATATTGATTGATGATTTCAAAGCCAGCTGAGTAACTGGAATGTTTAATAATCCCGGCTATTGGCTTTTGGAACTTGGCAAAACAAGATTTTTGTTTCTTTTCATCCACATCAGTTTGTACCACCATGTTCCTGGAGATATGAAACCATCTGAAAAATGTGTAACTCAATTATTTGTTGTATCTGTTTTTTTTTTTAAATTGACTCATGATGTGTAGGAGTCATCAAATACTACGAAAATTTTGAACCAATCAAAGCTTCCAATTTTCTACTCATTATTCTGTGAACTCCATTGAATCTGCAGTCCTTAGCATTAATTTCACACAAGGTCTACCAATATAGAATTTATTTATTTCAAAGGATCATGGTCCTTGATAAAAATAACCATGGTAAAATATCATGTGATAAAAAATGTCTGCTGCTCTGTATTCTGTGATAGCGTTTCACCCATTGATTTGGTTTATGTACAATTTATGAAATCTGGACTTGCCCTAATAAAGAATGCCACATGTGCAAAGAATTAATCAGGTGTAAAATCTGCAGTCCATGCTTAAATGCGTATTATATTTCCTGGAGAAACACAGAGAATCACCTTCTCACTGGTTTAATTTGATTGTGTTTTATTGAGCTTGTGTGTAAGAACTTTCCTGGAGATGTAAATTAGCAGGCTGGGAGTTGCTGCATCAGCGTAATAGTGAATAAATTGCTGTCTAACATGGAGATGCTGTAAATTGCAGTAAATGAACCAGCCAGAGCAGTGGCTCGGCAAACTAGGCAGTAGGGGAGGCAGTGTTCATTGAGTGTGGCCCGAAAGGGCCTCGTTAGCTACAAGATAGCAAGCGTGCAGCAGGGGCGATAAAATATTCTTTGAGTAGATCTGCAGCTTTTCACAAGCAACCTTTTCTTCTGCATATAGAAACATTGACCCTGTATATTTAATAGCTGATCCTGTAAATGCAGCTCACATATCTTAGTAATGATGCTGTTTTTGACTCTTGACGTAATAGTTTTCTGAGAAACTGAGAATGTTCAGAAATAGACTTGTCTAGTACTCTGTCCTCGGCTGTTGAATCAGAGGATTTGTTAGTGACTTTGTGTCCCAATCAGGTAGTCTTGCATTACCATTGTGGGTGAATGCCACACTGAGAGGTATGTTTGGATCTGACCGATCTTTAATCCACAGTATTTATGGGTCATAAACTGGGTTGATGGATTAGGATGATCTGCCCGTGTCACCAGTTCAAAGCCCATTGTCAACAGAGTGATTTCACTGTTGGCCCATTGAGCAAGACCCTTAACCCTTTGATTGCTCCAGAGACTGGCTGACCCTGATTTCTCAAAGAACAAACAAAAAAAAAATGTGTGTTGCTTTGGATAAAAGCATCTACTAGATTGTATAGGAATTGAGTTTTATATCAGTTGATGGTTTAAGGTATCTGTTTTATGAAAACCTTTAGCCTTTAACCCTGTCACTTGTGGCTCTTTCTGGGATTTGATTGTTTTTTACTGTCATTTCAATTCTGGAAGTACTGCGTTTTTCTAAAATTACCCAAAGGTGAATTTCTGCTCCATTTAATGATGACTAGTTGCAAAGTCTTCTCGCACGGTGACAGAACCACCAACGTGTTTGATGAAATAAGGTTCTTGCTGTCAAATTCACATCATGGGAGTGAATACAGTGGAAGTTAGTCAAGCAAAAAGTTTTTTTTTATTGGACTCATCTACTTACAAAAACATTGGTCTAGAACTAGAAGATATTGGAGTATTTGTAGCCAGCATTGTGGTCTTCATGAGTAGTAGTTTCCACCTTGTTACTGTACCCTGGGAATCTTTTGCCTGATGGTGAACTCAGGCTTTTTGTCCTTGGCATATGCCTATTGAGTTACTGAATTTCATTCTGTGCTCTTTTACCAGAAAAAGTTATTGATTCATGTCATGAATCCATGTATCGGAATTGGACCGTTTTATTCTCCATTATCATCTCTCCAGCAGGCAGTTATATGGCTGTAACTTTCTTCCTTTTAATCTGATTCGTATTCAGTTTACAGCATGTTGTTCTATAAATGTCAGCGCAGGAGTGGAATGATGTCAAACAGCTCTTGTGAATCCATACGGTGATGATGCAAACAAGCTGTGATAATGACACAGGTGCACCATGAGAAAGCCAACATTGGTGGGGTTTTTTCAGACTTAAAATCCAAGATGTTTAGAGTAAAACATATAGACTCATACTAATCCTTAACTTATTTTTCTGCGAGTTCAGTCATCATTCAGAAGACAGTATTCCCTTTTTTGGCTGTCTATTGTTTTCTGCCGCATTCATTACGTGCGTATTTATATTTTTTAAAAATGAATATAAGTTTCATTGTGATGTAGAGTTAAGGATGTGATTTCAGTTTCCGCCTTCCTGTTATTACTCTCGCAAATGATGGAATTACTCCCTGCCTCGTTACAAATGTGTGTTATACAGTTAATAAGTACAGGGGGCTTCTTTATGTCAGAGGGAGGAATCTGGCAAGGTTTCACAGCACAGAAAGTTCCCGGCAGTGGCCTTTTGTAGAGTCAGCAGATCCCGTTACCCCTTCTAAGAAACAACATCATTATGGATGATCTCTGTCACAAGCTGAGGCAGGGATAACATGCTAGTGGTTGTGAAAGAGGATCATGCAAAAAAGTTCTGGAGAGGTGTGTAGGGGCAGCAGGAATAATTGCACTAAAATTAGGCAGCCTGGCAAAACCATTTAAACCCCATGTCACCCTGAGAATTGATGGGTTACAGAAATCCAGCTATTTCAACATTGCAAGAGTTAATAGGAATAACTTATAATTGTATGACAATTTTAAATTGTCATTGTATTTTATAATGGGCCTGTCATTATGTGAGTCTTGAGCAATTAAAAATGTTTAATGTTGCATGAACAAATTGAAATGCTATATATTTTATATATAGAATAGCGAAGCTTATCTTATAACTGAGCTGACTATTAATTAAGCAATGTTTTTGTAATTCACTAAAAAATGGCTACCAGCTGACCAGTCGAATAAAAATGATATTCATAATTAAAGAACATAATCTGTAACCTAGAAATTAGACTATAATTTCCCTGAATCAATATGCAATAGTATCAGTTGGTATTTTTTTCCACTGGCCCCTGCTGTTAGCTGATTGGCTCCCCAGAGTGCACCCTCCCATGCCACTAACCCATTCAAAGCATATCACTGAGTAATGATAAGGTTGGCCCCTCTGTGAGAATTGCGGCCACTCTTATGCTCCCCACTTTAAAGAAATCGTAGAATCGCCCCGACACAGATGTTTAGCAAACTAGGACACCAATGTCACACACAATAACTAAACAGTGGTTCGTCATACTGGTTCACACAAACCATAGCAAATGTTCCAGCCATTGCTGAAGCCAGTGCGACTGCTCACACAAACACTGGTGACATCATTACCTCTGGGAGCCTGTCACGCTGCCCGCCCACTGTCCCCTGTCTGCCAGCCACACTACCTGGTTCAGCACTGGAGTAACACTCTGCAGTCGCAGTCAGAGGGGCAGAATTTAAAAGTCAAATACAAATCAATATGCTTGACTTAAAAGCGTGTTTTTCGATTTATGATTCATGAAGAGCAATGGATGTGGGCTGCTATCTCAGATAACTATATTACTCTCAGAGGGAAAGTTATGTCCCTAAAAGCGGTTGTTTAGTGTCATATCAATATTTTGAAATTATTTTATAAACAGATTATTTACTGTATGAAGGGCACCTTTTATGCAAAGAAGCTGCTTGTTAAATTAAAACACCGCTAAACAGATTCCACTTCCCACAGTGTTCCAATTTTGTCTCGGCTTCAACGTAATGGATGATTCCTGGAGACTGCAGTGTGTGGCTCAGTGGGATAAGCACCTGTGGGTACAATTGGAAGGCTGTTGGCTCGATTCCCAGCTGGGCAGAATAGTCGCTTGCTGTTCAGCCCGTAATCTCTGCACACCTGTATATGTTTGACAAATAATGAAGCATCATTTCATTTTCAAGCTGCTACTGGTCTGTTTTAACACTGTCAGTGTTGACTGCCTTACACCAGCAACACTCATGCCTTCAAGCCCCTGGATATAACAGAAACGCTGGAGCAGAAATATTGCTGTCATTTGCCGAAATTGGCCAACATTTCGTGATTATTCCCTTGTTCATCATATTTTGGGGTTGAGAAGCTAAGAGTTTTTCTTTACTTCCCTTAAGGACATATTTAAGAACTGTGAATTATGTACTTAGAGATAACACACAAGGCATTGGATATCGATTTCTGTATTATCAAGGGGTGCCTTTGATTTCGCCAGTGTGACAGTATATTATCTGAATGCTGTGTTTAGTAATGGTGCCTGAGCTGGAAACTACATTTGGAAACACATAGTGGTGATCCATTAACAAGATATATTCCTTAAAAAGTAGCTATTTCACACCCACTTAAAAAGTTAATGGCCGTACAGTATATTACTATTAGGGAGTAGTGTTATCCTTAAAGATTAATATTTGCATTTAGGAAAATTAAATTGCATTTTCTCCTTACATTTCTATGTCTGACATCATAGGACAAACTTAAAATAATCAGAATACTTATTGTTTTTTATATGGAAAAATTTCAGAAACATATGCAATAATTCCTACAGCATTTAATAATATTGTAGGTGAGGACAACATTGAAACTATTTATCTTTTAACAAGATGATTCTAAAGAGCATTTCATAGCTGTTTTTCTTATAATGTCTGAAATGCATCATTTTCGGGCTGGACGAATGGGCTTGATTTTGACGAGAAGCATCTTTTCCCTTCTTTCATTTTAATGACTCGATTTTCTCATGGGATCTGCTTCCTTGCTGGTTCATCTTACCTAAAGTGCCTCAGTGAAGGCTTTTTAAAGCTCTTAGTAGCCTCTGATGAAGCCAGGTGGTCCTGTCTCCAGACAAAGACACGCAGCATGTCTCTGTGTCGAAATATGTCATCGTTTCAGGCGATGTGGCAAATTTGCAGCTCCAGCATGAAGGGAAAACACATCTGGCGTAATAAATGCATTGTTCTCATGAGTGACAATGAACCCTGCGATTCCTAAGCTACTAATTTACTTGCATGAAACCCTGAAATTCACACCAAGGTGGATGCAAGAGCCCCACCAGCATTCAGCAAGTGAGAGTCGAAAATAAATGTATTTTTTTATTCTTTGATTGCATAATGATTAAATGGTGGAATTGACAGTGATTTTGCATTTTATTCTAGAGTGGAAATACTGGAGAGGATAATATAAAATAACTAGTGTTTTGGTCACTTCCACTACCGGTTGTTCCCCGTGCCGAATGTGGGCCAGAGGGCTGACGGTCTCTGCTGTCCCGTCAGGTGTGATGTGCATGCGAGATGACGACCAAGCAGCAGAGATGGCCGACTGCCTGCAGTGGGCTGGTCCCATGCCGTCGCGGTTCAGGCCTTGCCGGGTTCCCTGCCGTGATGACTGCAGCCTCAGCCCCTGGTCCGAGTTCACCGAATGCCTGACCTGTGGGGGCTGGAGAAGTCACAGGCGCATGCTGACAGGTAAACACACCTCTTCTGGACCAGGTTGATCACAAAAATACACACAGCACATGCACAAATTTGTTGGTCCAAATCCTATGCTGAGAGTGACTTCACCTTTGCACCCCTAAACAAGGCCCTTAACCTGAAATTGCTCTTGGGATAGACACACTTCAAAATGTCTCAGTCAGTCTTTCTGGTAGCTTATGAACATGAATAGACCTTCTAAGTGGTTTACACAGTTCTTGTGTTGCATTGTTCCTTCCCAGTTTCAACTGGTGTTTAGCATTTAACTGAGTCTCTGAAGCTGGCCCTTTCCTTCGGTCCTTGTGATTCCTCTTTCATACCACACCTTCTGTTTGGTCTATGCATAACCTGGGTTTCACTTGTTCAACCACTGTAGCTTTCCGTGTCCAAATTTTCATCTAGTCTTGGATCCTTATTTCATCCTCATGGTGGAACTCAGGTAGTGGATGAGACCATCTGTCAAAATATGTATTTTTTTGCTTTGTTTTATGTTCATCTTTCCACCTTCTCGCGTGTTCACCTCCCTCTGTTCTCAGAAGGCTCTCATCAATTGGCAAGTCTGACCTCAAACAGCGACCCATCAAGAGCTGAGCAAAAGAAAATCTGCAGTGAAGTGGAATGCTGTAATAAGCTAACAGAGCTTTATAAAAATAACCTCCACTATCCTCCGTTTTATGCATTAATTCCCACCGACTTCTTCCAATCCATTGGACTGAGGGGGAAAATAGGCTAGAACTTTCATGCATTCGCTAAAAAATTGTGGACCATTGTCATGAAAAACTTTATCAGATACACTGTGTCTAGAAAAATCAGAATTCATTCACGCAACCACATTCTCTGCAGCAGTTCTGCTCAGACTGCACACTTCAGGGAACAGTGAGTAGTAATCCATTATAAACAAATAATCTTTAATGTCGCTTACAAACAGATTAATTCTCACCTTCTGATAAGACCTCTGAAGACTAGGATGTGGATGTAGTGGATCCTTACGGTGACTAAGTTGGGATTTAAGACAAATTGGACAAGAAGACACCAGTTCTGTAATTTCTTGGTTTATCCTAGGCCAGAACATCACTTCTTGTGCCCTTCTCTTACATTTTTCAATACCTAGGTGGCCATTATGAAATTCCATTTCTTCTTGAAGGCTTTTGAGATTCACGGGTCTGCTGCCTTTGTACAACATTCTATGTAAAAGAGTAAACTCTGACTTGTACCAGTATTCTTGTACCTCTAAGGTACAGCCAGACTTATGGTCTGGCCATCCATCCATCCATCCATCACTACTTGTATTATCTGACTTAGAACTTTTGATGCATCATTTTCATCGTTTCTGCAACAACAGGAGCCCTGGAGAGTGCATCAGGCGTGTTCCTGAACTTCCCAGGTGTATGTCACGTTCAGTGCTGCTGAATCCTCTACTGACAGTCACTTAAAGATTTCTGAAATCACAGGTTTGTGATCAGTTTCAACATCAGCAGATGGCCCTGAAATCTCTCTCAAATAAACATGATGCTAAGCAATCTTTTTTCAATTTGGGCATATCTCGCGTCTGAGTCAAATAACAAAGGAGATGCATATGCCACTGGTAACCGTGCTTTATTACGAGGTAGTACTGCACCTAACCCTTCTTGAGATGCATCAGACGAGATTCTAATAGGTCTCTCGGCATCATAGAATTTCAACACAGGTTCCTCTCTGAGTACTTTCTTGAGATTTTCCCATGCCTTTCCTTCTTTATGATTCCAGTTCCAGCTGTTTTCTGTCAACCACCTCAGTGGAGCAAGCTGTTGGGTAGAAGGGTATGAATTTTTCCATGTAACTGACCATTCCTATAAACCTTTGAACACCCTTTTTACATTGTGACCTTCGCATGTTCTCAGATGCACAAAATCATCAATGGATCAGGACCAAAAAGGTAAGTTCAGTTACTACTAGCTTACATTTGTCCTTATTTAGCTTCATATTTGCCTTGCGTGTGGCATCAAAGACTTGTCTGGCATCATGCTCTTGTTTAGATAATCCTCAAACAATAATATCGTCCATGGATGTATCGACGCCCTCAGTGTGTTCATACAGCAAGTGAATGGTTTTATCTGGCAAATGGAGTGTTAAAAGTGCACAGTGTTGAGCTGACAGTAAGTTTCCAGAATCCAGAAGATACATCTAATTTGCTGAAGTATTTTGTATTAACAAACTGTGACATGATTTCTTCACGAGTGGGAAATTTAAAATGCTCCCTTTTAATGGCTCAGTTCAGATCTCTTAGATCTAAGCAAATGCTCATTTTTCTTATCAACAATGACAAGTCAATTGACCCATTCATTTGGTTCATCATTTTTTTTGCCTGAATTCTATCAAGCTCTTCTTTCGGCTGATGATGTCACACAAAAGGAACTATCCTACAGGGATGTACTACATGAGGTACTATATTGTCAGTTTTAATCATGTGATCCCCTGGAAGGTAACCAGGCCCTTTGAACGAGTCACCTATTCCTTCATCAAGTCATTTATTCTGACTCTGCGTCATTGTCCGAGATACTTTTCTCCAGGTTCAATCTCTCACAGGAAGATAACCCCAGTATCGATTGCACATCCTTTGGCACCACTACAAATGACTCTATATGCACCTTGTTTCTTCCTTTTACTAAAATGTCTGCACCTCCTGAGTATCCAGTCACTTCTTGGTGTAAATGCCTTAAACTCAGATTCTGAAATAACATTTACTTGTGCTCCAGTGTCAAGTTTAAACCGAATATATATATATATATATATATATTTTTTTTTTTTTGGTTTGCTTGTAATGGTCCAATCCAATCCTGCTTGTTCTGTTCATTCTCAGAAAGTACATCACTATGATACTCCTCAGGTTCATTTTCAAGCACTGAATTTACTTGTCTTCTTTTCTGCCGTGTTCCTGCAAAAACGTGCAACATGGTTATTCTTACCATAGTCATTGCACGTTTTTCTTGTAAGCCGGACACTGTCTAGGAGGTTTGATGTTGTCCACAGCGATCACATAATTTCTTTCTCTCGTCTTTGCCCCCTGTCGGTTTTGCAAGTGCTTTACAAGCTTTCGCATGTTCGCGCTCCTTCACAGCGTCTACGGTGCAGCTCTCACTGACAAGTTCCTTAGTCTATGACTTAACGATCTGAGCTGCACTCCAGAGCGTCAAAGCTTTTTCCAAATCTAGACCTTGTTCGCTTCAGAGTCTTTCTCTCAGACTATTTTCCAGAGTGCCACAAAGAATTCTGTCCTTAATGAGAGAATCCATTAAATCTCCAAACTCGCATGTTTCACTCCAGTGTATCAACTCAGTAACATACTGATCAATAGTTTTCCCAGCTTTCTGAGCACATGTAAAAAATCTATATTGCTCATATGTCACATTCTGCATAGGTATACAAAATGCTTCAAATCGGTCCGTTTATCGGCTTTAAATTATCTCCATCTTCAAATCACAGTCACTATATACCTCATGTGCTTCATCATGATACCATGCAGCGAAAGTGAGGTTCTCGTTTTCTCCAGTTTTAGGTCCACATCAAACACTGATAAATACAATCCAAAGCATAGTTTAGACCTTCTCCAGTTTTCAGCAACATTCCCAGTCAGGTGAATTTTCGGTGGCAGCTGCAGATTTTTTGCCATCACAAACAGACCAAATTTACTTCTCCTTAGAAAACTGTTTTTGGTTTTCCCATGTTAAAAACACATCTATTCTTCCAGACTCACTTCTGACACTAAGTTTTGTTCCTTGTGTACAAATGTACCGTGAGTTTACCTTAACTAGACAGGTGCTGGAAGAAGAAGAACCTTTTAATAAATAACCTATTCAAAGACACCGACTTGCTTACTTTTACATTCCACTCTGCATGGTCCGATCTCATCCAATCATACTACACATCATATCACCACAAGCACGGCCATGTCAGTGTGGGTACAGCTTGGGTATGGCTTGGATAATTTGCAATGGTACAGCTTAGTTCTTGGTGGCGATGGAATAACGCCAATAGTCCTGCCAATACAGTTACTCTGGAGGGTTTACAGAGACTGCAGCCACTAAGCCATCTCTACACATTTTCTGCCTCAGGAGTTGTTTGTATGTTGGTTTAATTATATTTGTAGCCCCTCCATATCTCTAAAACAACCACAGGAAACTGTAGGCACAGTTTCACATCGTGTTGCATATTGCTACACCTCATGCATCCAGTTGTGCATCGAACGAATGAATCATGGTGCATCTGAGATGTTGGTTTGGACTGTAGCAGATGTTTGATGTATAGCACATTCTCACCGATGTTTCCAAGACTTTTTCCCCCCCATAAGCTAACCTCAGCTTTTGGGTTTTAAAAAGCGAGCTCTTTAATACTAATGCAAGCACTTTTGACTGCTTTGAAGTTGTCCTTGCTAACATGGAGCTAACGTATAGGTGTCAAAAATATAGTAACCTGTAAAGCCATTTCCAAATAACATAAACCCTAGACCAAGTCTATGGTATTGATCTGGACCGTGGACTGGTGAGAAGTATGGAGTTCGTGATCTCTGTTGCCCAAAAGTATGTGAAATAACCCGGACTTAAGTTTTGATTTAATCCTTAAGTTAATGATCACAACTTGTTCCTAATGCAAGTTTGCTGTCATTTGTCTTGATCATAAATCTTTCATCTTTGCCTGTTTCTTTCCTCATAATGTTCTTGTCTAGACTTTAGAATTGGCCTTGCTTGCCATTCTGAAAAATATATATGTTATTTTGGTATTAAATCAGATTTTATCATGTATACCATCTTCATTATATAACTCAATATCAATTTCTGTATTCACAGATTGCCTGCAGCGAACAGTTTTGAAGTGAGCATAAAGTGCAGCTGCTTTTTATAGTCACCTGGCAGCTTTATTTTAGACGGTTTGTTTTCCCTGGAAACTCATAACGCCTCTAATTTTAATAGGTCACTGCTCGTTACAAATAACTGTTGTTTTTTACGGCTAAGTATTTTGCCTCTAAACATTTCACACATTTCACAGTGCAGAGGATGGTGATTTGAAAAGCTTTTTCTTTCTGTATTGTCGCCCTTTATGGTTTCAGACGGCTTCGGCGTGGTAAAGTCTAAAAGGCAGTTCCTCATCTTCACAGCACAATGATAGCGACAGCGATGCGCACCTAATCAAATTCGGAAATAAATAAAGAGAAAATTAATGCGTTTTCAAAGTGACACTGACTGTAATAAAGTACTATGCTTTAATTATATTTTGTCAGTCATGGAAAGCCATCATCAATAATAAATGCGGGGGGAGGGAAGTTAGAAAGGGTGCGAGACGTCGCGTTTAATTCTGAAGCAAACTGACAGATTGTCGCCATGCTGCCGCAGCTGACAGCAACTTTGCGTCGCTAAGCACTGTTTGCAATCAGACTGCAGATGATCAGCGGAGGCAGATGGCGTCTCGCGGAACGCCTGGGTGGAAAACAGGCAGCGCTTGCGCGGAAGAGGGCACGCGCCGGCATTTTAACGTACGCGGTCGTTTCACGTTTTCGTCTCTGAGGTCCACATAGGGAGCGTGAAACATTTATCAGAAAAGTCAAATTAAGTCTCTTATACCATTTACCAGATTTTTAAATATATTTTTTAAATCAAAGAATTATATTTACAGAATTCTGAAGTCTCACGCATTGATCATGAGACTTACGTTTGACGCCTAATGTAATCTCACTCCAAACTTTTAATGGAACTTGTACGTGTTGATGTTGTAGCTGTTGTATATACAGTTGATGGATAGCAAAAATATAAGTAACAGAATAACATTCTAGTCGTGGAAGTAAATTTATAAGATTTTTTTAATTATACACTTTTAACAAATATCGTTTCATTTTCTTATTAAAATAATGTATATTTCATAATATCTGTAGATATTTTCTATTTTAATGTCTAAAAATCTGTATATAGTGCACTTTGCTGATATAATTTTAGATACTATATTTTTATGTTTTCTCCTTCAAAAAAAATGCATTACAGGCCGCAGCAAGAAGAGAGAGAAATGCCAGAACTTGGAGCTGTATCCCTTAGTGGAGAAGGAACCCTGTCCCTGTGTGGAGATGCTCTCTCAGCCCTATGGGAACTGGTCGTCCTGCATTCTCCCAGAGAGCCACGGCTGGAGGGCTCAGCGGGATACCCGCGAGTGCGGCCAAGGCCTGCGACTCCGGGCCGTGTCCTGTGTGGACCACGAGGGCCACTTGGTCGACCCGGTTCTGTGCAACAGCACAGGTACCAGAATTTAATCAATAACCACTAGGTGTGATGACATGTACTGGACCTGTGTGATCTTTGTTAAAGCTCTTTATTGGCAGACTTTATAAAGATCAGTATTATTAAACAATGGCGGGAGAAATGAGGCTTTGAAGCCTATTTGGTGCAATAGTTATGCCCTCTCATTCACCCATTGGTTGTGATTGACAGTACTGGGTAAATACTCTGTGACTTTCTGCAGTTGCTCTTATTTACACCTTCAGAAAGTATAAGGTCGAATGAAACTCCACCCACCTTGGCTCCTCCATGATGTTACCCGTGGACGCTCCATTGCAGGGTACTTGGAGGAGGTCTGTCAAGTCCCTTGCCCCTTGGACTGCAAACTGAGCGAGTGGTCAGCCTGGTCAGCATGCAGCGCCTCCTGTGGTAGCGGACTGAAGGTCAGGTCCAAGTGGCTACGTGAGAAGCCTTTCAATGGAGGAAGTCCCTGCCCCAAGCTCGATCTGAAGAATCAGGTGAGTGGGACCTTTCCAATTCTGGTTGTCTGGAGGGATTGGGAAGGAACCATTAAATTAATTGTACTATAGTAGAAATTTTCAGAACTATACTATCGCGACTATACTATTGCGACCAAAGTATATTTCAATGCATATATACCATATTTCAAGAATATGCAAATATTCTACTTAGAATTATTGTAAAAGGACAACGACCTCAACAGAAATGAGACAAATAATACTGTCTAATAGTGCAAATTATGATTAATAGTAGAAATGGTACTAAATAAGTTAACAGAATCACTTAACCTGTCGCCCACTTGTACTGTGTAATTCAAGTTTTTTTTCTTTTCCCCAGACTGACACTATGTGTGTTAACTTAACACATAATCATATAATTTCACACATGGTGAAGCAGTTGCATATACACATGTAGCGTATATAATATACCAAAATGACCCAATCCAGGTAATCAAAGATGCTGTCTTTTAGTATTGAAATATAGTATGAAATGAGTTTTAAGCCATAGAACAACAAATTCCCATGAAAAAGGTATTGTGATTTTTTTTTTTTTGTTCCAGAGTAAATTTATTTTGTCAAAAAATGGAAATGAGAAGAATTAAAACTGCTGACTGCATTATAATCATTGTTTGGTGAATATTTTCAACTGCTTGCATATACAAACATCAAGCCTTTGGTTTTTGTTATACAACAATAAAGACACAGAGAAGAAAATGAATGAATTTAACAGAGCAGATATAGTGTCCCTCTCCACTTCTCCCGCCGTGGTACACAGATACACACAGAACCAAAGCAATGGCAGCACTGTGGAGAATCCGTGCTTCCTGTATGTTCTGTGAGACCAGAAACTGTCAGGGGAGGTTCTGTTTATATAGAGTTAGAACCCACTTCATTTATTCAGCTGTCCAAGGACCTTCTGCGCTGTCGTCCATGTGACGTGCCTGTATTTACATGCGGGGATTTCAGGCACCTGAGGCTTGCTGTGTTGTCATTGGTTTCCTTCTATCTCCATCTTATAATTTTTGATGTATTCTATGCATGTGCTAACAAAATGCAGTCAAAAATTATATATACAAAACCTGGCACCAACCTGTATTAATCCAGACTTCTACATTTCTTTAAAACTTATAGCCTGTTAAAATAAATTGTTTCCAAATGGCAAAAATTGTCTGCTATTAAATAAGAGTAGTAGCACGTATGATGTGAGCACTTCTTAGGGTGGACAATATTATTCTCCATTCCCACAGCGTTATAGCACAGGTTGTGTAAATAAAATGGGCTGAACTCTGACGGAAACAGCACCACATGTATTGTTTGTCCATAAAAGAGTGCACAGAGGGTGCATTTCAAATTGCTTGCCCTTTGGAAGTGCGGGAGTGAGTCGTTTATTTTCACTGATGGAACAAGTCAATACTGAGTTAATGTAGCTGGAAACCCGACATGCTTCGATATTCCAGGCTGAAGCTTTTGCTGCCAAAGGAATTTTTGGTGAGCAGGGAGCCATACTACAGCACAGAAATATAAAAGTCAAATAGAGCCACTGTGCAAAAATGTATGAGATGAAAAACCATGACGGCATGCTCTATGCGCAAATGCGAATGTGCATAGCTGGTTTCAAAAGGAATCGATCCACTTGGCTGGAGTCTTACAGAGTAGCATTCTAGTAATTTTCCAAGATATTTTTGTTCTTCTGTGATTTCTTTCTTGGTTTTCATTGGTAGATTGACATCAGCGGCTTCAGCAGCATGAACCAGCAAGCAGAAGGAGAATGCAGTGGCTCTCTCAGGCTAACAATAGCTTCCCTTAAGCAGAGGAAGCCGTAGGAAATTATTTGTCACGAAGAAAAATAGCCACAAAAAGGCAGCACTCAAGTAAAAATTTTCCATTGCCCTTCTGCGAGTCTTTTCAGAGTCAAACGGCAGTCAGTATCCGTGGCTTCTGAGGCAAAATCCACATACCTGTAGCTGTTTAAGAAACAGAAATCCACTGAAACTTGATCTTATTTGTTAAGAACAATATTCAACGACTTTAAAATTTGACTTGCAGGGAAGGTCCATTGGTAAATGAGAAATGAAGGGCCATTGTTAGATGGGCAGAGGGGGGTGCATTTTTAGGCTGAGCCAGATGCAGGTAAGATTTTTAATGAGGAAACAATTGTAATGATGTGCAATACTTAAGAAACCATATTGTATTTTAGTAATATATCCCTTCAGTAAGCAATGACAGGCATCCTGATAAAATACATTTATAACATAAAGCAAAATATTGGTGGTCATTCTTCTCAAAAAAAATAGAAATATACGTGTGTGTGTTTATTTATTTGACTGAATTGCTGTTTTGTAATTTTTACAAACACCCCATTTTCAACAACATTTCAAATGCTGAACATACATTTATTGACATATTTATAAGTGATAATGTTTATAATCAAATATCACAACTCTCCATACAAAATAAAGAAGCAGCATATTTGTGATGTGCCCCACAGCAGGAGGCAAACTTAATGGATATTTACCAGACCTGGTGTAATTTATAATTAGGGACCAGGTAAAGATTCACAATTAAAAATGGTGTATTTCAACATGTAATAATCTGGCACGGCATAAAAGTGTTTTTTTAAGCTTCTTTAATGTGCCATATACACAATGAAGGAAAACCCTTGCTACACTTAGATTTTTTTCCCCTCCTCCTACTTTTTTCCACACTGTATTCCCCATAGGGTTAGGGTATAAAGAGGAACTTTAAAGAGGACTTTTACTTTGAAAGCCCTCTGTCTGAATGGTCTTTAGAGGACACCGTCACTGGTAGAGGTCAGCATGCAGATGAGGCAGATTGCGTGAAAAATATTCAAATGTGTTCATTTGGAGATTTATGTACAGATGGTTAAGTGGCCGCTAGCAGGCTTTATAATGTCCCCAGCTTAATTGGTCTCTAATAAGCTGCCAACAGAATATCTCATACTGCTTTTGCTAATGCCTGTTTTAATCTCTAAAAAGGGAGATGAATTTTTATCGGTATCATCTCATTATTGGCGGCAGGCATTGTATTAGTGATATTGGCAGACTTGTCTGGCATCATCTGCGTGAATGTATGGTGAAGTTATCATTTCAGGTGGTTTCCATTTCTCCCCATGGACACGTACTGAGACTTGATTCAACAGATTACAGTATGTTGGTTTTTTTATTTTTCTAATGGGCTGGTACTTATCCAGGGCTTCTTTCACCTTTCAGGTGTTCCCCCCCTTCACACAAATCGCGCATAAAACCTATATCCGTAGCCACATGGCCACCTGTGTAATCCCTCTAATCACCTGTGAAATTTCTCTGTTTCAGAAGTTTATTTTGTCGGAGTGGAAAAAGGGAGAGATGTTGGCAAGTTATGCACTTGGTCACGCTATTTGTATTTATAGGACAGCAGAAACGCCACGGTGTATAATGTGCTTGTGCCACTTCTAAGTATTTTAAGTCATTAGAATGAAGTTGTTTACTTCTTGTACAAAAGCTTCACTCCATAGTCTCTAAATGCTGTGCTAACTAGCATGTTCTTCATAAGCTCTTAAAAATATTCTGATTCTGTAACTGCCATCTTTTGATACCTTGATGCAGGTGAGATTTGTTTATTCTTGCTGTGAAGATGGAAAATTTACTTTCCATTCCTTGTAGTATGTGCTCTCCACTTAAACACTGTGATTTCCCAAAGCTGGAGTAGCTCTGTAGTAATGTTCAGCATGACTGTGATGTTTTTCAATTAATGCTGTCTGCTGTAGGGTTATTACTTGAAAGGAGAGTAACACTTCATGAGTCCAAATAATGTTCTGCCGGTAATGTTAGGGACTTAATCAGTAGACTTTGATGCCAATATAACCAGTAAACTTAAACAACCAGCGTAAAGATTGGTTAGCTATGCTCATTGGCCTGGTGACCAGTTTGTGGTGAAATTAAGTCAGATTTAACTCGTCAGAAAATTGCTGAATTTGGTCAGAGGAAGGAGGTAGTGATTTAGTAAACATATTACTAACAGTAAAAATGAAAATAAATATGAAGATGGATCTTCAGGTTATCATGTCCAGTAATTATCAACTGGAACGTCACCTTGGTTGTCTTAGGCTTAAGCTATTAATTTCTTATGGGAAACATTTTTGAAATCAATTTTGAAACAAATGATGTTGATGAAACCTTTCACAGTGCTGGATTCAGCACAGACCTCCTTCAGCTCCCACTGAGACTTTTCTGTGAAGCACCGTTACGAGTGTCCTGCTCTCTCCACAGTCCCAGCACAGATGTTGCTGGGGCTGCTTGCACAGCTGGCAAAAAATGACTCAATATGAAATTACAGCCTAAAATTTAATTTACACAGTGCATCTGTCCTTTCAGATCTGCTGTGGCTGTGTCCTTCTTCTGCTCAGATCAGCAAGCTGTATTGTGGAGATTCTCAGTGATGACTAAACCAGAGATGCCAAAACACTCATTGACTGGGCACCAGTAGCGTACCAATTCCCATTATTGTTTTATTGGAAGATTGGTTTGCTGAAAGTAGATTTGACTGTCTCTGGAACACTGATCTCATCTGAGATATTTAACCATGCAAAATATGTTTGGATCTCTTTTTCAGTATATGGGGTAAAATAGTTGATCATAAAATTAACAACAATTAAACAGCTAAAAACCTGGATAGCTTTTCAGCATTTTAACAATAACCAAAAACGGATCTCTGTTGATCAAAATATACAGTTATCTGACTGTTATGCTCTGTAACGAATGGACTGGCATTCCTCTTGACGTGCGTCCCACTGTTTGTCCTCGAATCAGATCTGGATCTTTCTAACTGTGTAAGTCAACCTGATGAGAAGAATGTCATTTTGTTAAAATTATGTATCGCACCGTAAGACATTACCTCCTCCCTGTCCAGTGTACACAATCAGTTTTGTTGAAGAGGCAGGCATGTCATAGAGTGGCGCCTATGTGTTGAATCCAAAGAAATACTCAAAGATCATCAAACAAAATGCTGTCTCACCACAAACAAGTCCAAGGATGTTTTTGAAAATATCTTAAACCCAGACAAGCACTGAACCAACAGGCAGCGGCTATCACACAGCATGCAGTGATTACACAGAAAGGGAGCAAAATATGTATTTAATATAATACTGTTCTTCCAGTATTGGAGTTAAGACTTGTAGTCTTTATCTCTGCAGGCCCCCATTATGCGCATGATTTAAGCTCTTCATTGCCCACTGGAGCTCTGAAACAGGCTTAGCTAGTGCTGCAGCCCGCGTCCTGTCACACTTACATAACTCACCGCAGCCATAAGTGTCATATCACACCGAAGCACTCAGTAATAGCAGCCATTCACTCGTTGGGCTCGCAGGTCTGTCGCGGTGCAGCGGGAACCACTTATCGCGTGGTCCGAACAATTTAAATCATCTTATGGGGAAATCAATTTCTGGCCTGAAACTGGAAATAAATAAAATGTTGTTTGAATTTAAAAGTGCGGCGATATAGTGGTTTGTATGCTGGTACCTTGACGTGTGTGATCTGCTGCATTTATGCGTCTCAGACATGTTCGGTCCATGACCATTAGTGTTTTGTTTTATGCAGTGATGGTTATGGTGAATGTAGTCCATTCTCTGGAATCTTCTTTTATGACTGCAAATCATTACTAATTTAGAAGATTAATGTTATTCACTGATGGGTTCTGTTTAAAAAAGATCTAAAAATGATGATTAGGCTTCATGAAATGCAGAACCTTTTCCATCCATCCATCCATACATTTTCCAAACCGCTTATCCTTACTGGGTCACGGGGGGATCCGGAGCCTATCCCGGAAGCAATGGGCACGAGGCAGGGAACAACGCAGGATGGGGGGCCAGCCCATCGCAGGGCAC
>JAODJX010000001.1:48629835-48651829 GCA_026776945.1 Isichthys henryi
TGTTTTTGGACTGTGGGGGGAAACCGGAGTACCCGGAGGAAACGCCACGACGACATGGGGAGAACATGCAAACTCCATACACGTCTGACCCAGGCGGGGATTCGAACCCGGTCCCAGAGGTGTGAGGCGACAGTGCTAACCACTGCACCACCATGCCGCCCCTGCAGAACCTTTTCATTTCTTGTAATTTGTAAATGTCTTCTACTCAGTGCCCCATGCTGCACCTTTCTGAAGCTGAGATCCGGGGTGTTTATCAGAGCTATGAAATATTTGCCATGGAACAAATGCACCTTTCTTTAATGCACAGAACTAAATCAAGACCTCTTCCATCTCCATTCCCTTTGTGTTTTTACGCTATACTTCTCTGTCAAAAGAAAACAGATTTGAGTGATAATCCACCCCTGTAAATATATACTTCCACATCTTGCATTTGGTACAGAATGATATTCTGCTTCAGACTATGGGTTTGATGAGGTGTTATTTGTTACCCATTGCCAAGGCCTCCGTTAGCAGCGATTAGCAGCGTCTGTAATCAGGGAACTCTATATTCAGGAAAATGTGAAGAAGGAGTGAAGAAATGGTTTCCTAGAAACTAGTGTAGCGTTACAGTGTCTTATTGGTTTCAGCATCTCACAGCGAAAATGTTGCAAATCTCCCGCTTGCTTAGCATGCGAAAGTGCCACATATTTTCTGATAAGACCTTTTGAACATTAAAATTGCAGATTGAGGCCAGGAATGAGAGTTTCGGAATTATCCTCTTTATGTCATCATTTTTGCAGGAAATATGTTAGATGTAGGCTCCAGGCTCTCCTGTGGCGCTGACCAGGATAAACATGGATGGATGCACGGATGGATGGAAATGTGAAATATTACTGAGTAGTTTAATTCAGCCAATACAATATTGCATCACAAACTCATGGGTCCCAAATCAGTCACAAACACTATTCAGTTTTTTTACTGAATCATGTACCAGTCATGAAAATGGATCCAGATGCCAAGGTAGTATTCACTGGCCGGCTGGCTAGTCTATGAACCTCAGCTTTTTTAAAATCACTGGTGCCATAGGAACGTGGTGTGGTTAATTTCCAGATAGCCGTGGATGCCATTTTCACAAGGTGCATTTGTGCAGGACAAGCCCACTCCTTTCAGTCAGAAACTCTGAGGTCGGACGTCCCGGAGGCCCAGGAGCTGCCAGGAGCTATCAAGCATCACTGAGCTCCTCCTATTCTCCAGATGGCCCAGAGCTTCCTGTTTCGTTAAAAAGGTTAGCCGTAGCCATATCAGCTAATTAGAATACCAAAAAACGAGAAGAGTGAAACGTTTTGGCATGCCTAATGTTCTCTTGACATCTGACAGCAGTAGAGTGCCTCAACGGCCATCAAATTGGAAAAAAAAAATTATGAAATGGCCATCTGCACCATGACTATTGATATCGTTCCAAAACAAAATCATCTAATTCCCATCAGACTATGCAACTACGTTCCACGAAAATATTTTTGAACTGGAGGAGAAATATATGAAGACGTCCATTGTAGTTTAAAATTTTCCAATTCAATGTCCATGATTAAAACAACATTTCTAAAGTAAATCAACATATCTAAAGTAATTATGTTAAACGCCGTACATACAGTATATAGTGTATTACCTAAAATATTTAAGGTATGTGCTGCAATGCTAAATTATTTCATTGTGCTGTATAATCAGTATCAAACAGTACAATAGTGTGTATTTTTTGCTGTTTTAATTCATATTGTTAGGATACTTTTTACTGAAATAAGAATGCAGTTAGTTTGAGTTAGTTTTCTGGTAGATGTTTTGTTATGTATTTCTCAAAAGTTTGATATGTTTTACAGCTGTAATTTGGTAGAGCATCGTGCCAGTATGTGCTGAGGGAAGATCTGTTTCTTTCTTTTCTTCCTGAATTATGTGACTCATGATTTTATTTTTTTTTGCTCCACGTCTGTTGTGACATTGTCAACATTCGCTAGCATCTTGCAAAGATGTTAACTCCTGACATGAAAAGGAAATTCGTCTCCATAAGTCTTTATGCCACACTGTTGTTTTCGATCATGTACAGGTGACAGTAACGCTCCAATCATTCTGCAGTTAGATTCAAACTGTGACACTTAATGAGGTTTACGAAGAAATGGCTGTGTTGTGAAGCCTGCTGGAAGTCTTTAGAATTCTAGCCAAAGTGTTGACCTGTAAGAGCTGTCAGAAGAGCCTGTGACCTTAACTAACGCGTAGTTATTTGCCTATTGGGTGACTGCAGCTGTCAATTGGGACATTTTCTCTGTCGAAGAAATTCATATTAGCTGTCTCTTTCTACGGTACAATTGCTGAGCTCATGCTGAGATTTGTCTGCAATTGCTTGCACATAAATGTAGTTCCTTAACACAGTGCTACCTGCTTCTGTCTTACTGTTCATGGTGACGGATGTAATACCAACTAGCTTATCATTTATGCTGTACTTATATAAGGGATGCACATGAAACCAGGCGTGGGCAATCTTATCCGCAAAGGGGCAGTGTGTTTGCGGGTTTCCGCTGCAACTCCCTAATCAGATTATTAATTAGAGGACTGATTGGCTAAACAGACCTCACACCTGGGTTTGAGCAGCTAACCTAAAGGTTACCTCAAAAGCTTCATACTGTACACACCGGCCCTTTGCCGATAAGTTTGCCCACCCCTTAAACTGACAGTTGTAACTATTGAAACAAAATGGCAAGTTCAGTCCTTGTAACTAGCTCTTGTGCTAGCAAAAGTCTGCCCTGTGATCGTCGGCTATTTAATAAAGTCAGACCTGCAGCCCGTGACTAGGTCTCCTTGCCAAATTCGCTTAGACAGCGGTGTGCAAATGAGAGTCTGGCTTTCTATGCACTTGTACCTTAACAAAGCATAAGACAGAGAGCATAAAAGGAGACGCTAAGCAAACTAATGGACATATCATTTCTCTCCCTTGCTGCTTGTCACAAACTGCTAATGCGGACGTCCAAAGGCTCAGGTTAGTGCTTCTCATTCTGTACTTGTGCTCTGCTCCAATTAATGAAGGAAATGCATGCCAGGCTCCGCCATACTTATTTTGATAACCTCTTGCCGCTCCCCCAACTTTAGTGAAGAGTAACAGAGGCTTATTTTGATTTGAGTGTCCTTGGCGAGGACACCGGGCACACTTGACTGAAATTCCTCCTTCATTTCATTTACTGCACCCCTTGTTGGTGGTTTGCGATGAGTCTGGGCAATTTGTTTTCTTGTGAATAGTGGGTGAAACCCTTTGATAGTGCCCTCAGAGGAGCATACCCCAGTGTTGTGTTATGTTACAGTCCAGAGATCCACTAGAGTTGTAGCAGAAACAAAAGCTAGAAGGGGTGAAGGAGAAGAATACATTTTGCTCCACAGAGTACAGAAAGCCATTATTTCTCCAATCATCACCAGATGGTTTCTTGTTCTAAGAGGTATTGTACTTAATTTCCAGCAAGTTTTATTTTTGAAACCTAATTTCCTAGTACAATTTGCAATGCATGTTCCAGTTAGATAATTATCAAAACTGCCACTTTTTGAGCATTAATGACAGTGGAGATTGGTGCTTTGCTTGACCTGTTGCCATGCGATGGTGGGATGGTTTTAGTCAGCCTGTCTGTATTAGGAAATCCATTATGTGGTCTGTGATTTATCTGTAATTTGGTGACACTTTGTAACTAAAACAAACGGTGTAGATGCTCCAGACAGAATATACATACAGATGAGTGCGTGCGTGTAGTAAATATGATTGACCTTTGAGCCCGTTGCGAACAGCTGCAGAGACAGATGGGAGATAAGAGGTACGAGGGCTGACTGTGTAGCCTTCAATACTTGGCACCGTTTTTTCCACCTTAAGCAACATTTTGTGTCATGTGAATTCAATATATATTTAAGCTTTCATAGTAATGACTTTGTATAATGTGGTTTTTGGTTTTTTTGTACTTATGTGTCGTGTTAGGGTTTTATAATCACCAGGTGAAATTATAATGGTGCTGACTGGCTTTGATTTTTCTTTAATGTTTTATTTTAATTTCTCTGTGATACATTTGTGTAGCCTATCGAAACATGAGCATTTGTGCATGGGCCCAAATTTCGTAAATTTTTGGCAAGTAGACTAAAATCTGATGATATCTTAGCAGTTACTTAAATACTACAGTGTTCATAACATGTTTAATCAGTATCTCAAGAGAAATTGAATTTTAAAAAGCCTAAACAAATGTGTCACTTGAAGATATGTGTTCCTTTATTTGGGTGTGCCGATGCCAGGTCTATGTGTTGCCCCTTGACAGTCACCATGACTTCCCCCTTGTGTGTCCCCAGGTGTATGAGGCAGTGCCATGTCGCAACGAGTGTGGTCAATATGTGTGGGCGCCCGAGCCCTGGTCAGCGTGCACCATTAATGCCATAGACGAGCTGCCGGGCTGCGGTGAGGGCGTACAGAGCCGCAAAGTCAGGTGGGCCCACATCCCCTCCCTACCACCTTCGGTGCCGGAAATTTGAGCTGAGTATTTTTTCCCTCTCGCCTCTTGGCAGATGCATAAAGAGGGGCGGCGAAGGTCCCAGCGATATCGTGGACGACAGCCTCTGTAACCCTGACGACATGCCATTCATGGGCCAGACATGTTTCCTGCCGTGCGCTGACGAGTGCGTCATGTCACAGTGGGAGCAGTGGAGCTTGTGTCCAGCAGTAAGTGTGGCATGTTATTTATGGAATAATACCCGACCATCCAGCTCCTGCCGTCTGTGTTAGCCTGGAGCCTACCCCAGAAGCACAGGACACAAGTCAGAGCATACCCTGGACAGGATGCCAGTCCATTGCAGGGCACATACTCTCACATTCAGGGCAATTTAGAGATACAAATATGCCTAACCGCATGTTATTGGATTGTATAATGCTTTTAGCCAAGGTCTGAGTCACTCATGAACTATGTTTACGGTACCATTGAGATAAATGGGCGTCCATCAGAAATTCAGACTATAAAGTTGCACAGTAGTGTGTGTGTGTGTTGATTGTGTTGTAAAAATGGTGTGTGTCAAGGTCTGAGATATATTGGACGGTAAGCCAACATTTGGTACTTATACTGTAGTTGTCATGTTGAATGCAGAGGAAATGGGCAGAGGTAAAGGCCCAAGTGACGATGACAAGAGCCAAATCATTATGGCCAGATAACTGGGTCAGAACTTCTCCAAAACGGCAAGGCTTATAAGATGCTCATGTTCGGCTGTGGTGAGTATCTACTGAAAGGAAAAACTACAATCTGCTGACAGGGTGTTGCGCAGCCAGGACGTATCAATGCAGAATGTGAAAGAAGGCTTCCACATCTGATAAAAGTCAACTAAAGGGCTATTGCGGGACAAATGACATCTGAGGGATGCATTGGTCGAGCATCTGAGGGATGCATTGGACTGACAAGTCCAACCCATAGCTGTAGCCCAGAATGCAGCGCGGTTCCATGCACTTGTGCTGTGACACATTACTCTCGTGATCATAAAAATTATCTTCCATTTATACCACAGTAGCCCTTCTGTTGGTAGATATCACACAGCATAACCTTCACATCTTGTTTCTTGCAGTCTTGGCTGGTTAACAACCTCTTGAAGGATCATAGTTTTTCCCTCCTCAGACCCCTCTTACTAGGTACTTACAACAGCAGACATTAAACACCCCCTGGCCTGGCCATTTCAGAGATGCTCTGACATTGACATTAGTAGTTTTCTTTGGGCTTCATGTCCTGGTTCTTGATTTGGTCTGTTTTTCAACTTTTTCAACACTTCAACCATCTGGGAATTACCAAGAGTTGCTTATGAGTACAAAATGATATATTCTACATGCATTTTAATTTGACCTTGCAATATAGTAATATAAGCTGTGGGGTAGGGTGACTACATTCTGAAAACAGTATTTCTTCTAGCTTAAAAATCCGGGCTTTGCTTATTAATAGCATCATTTGATGTTTAATGTCTTCCCGTATGTCCCATGTCGTTGTCAGTGCCTTGTTTTTGCTGCAGTGCTTTAGCATCATACTACCTGTCACACCTTCTGTAGCCATGTGACCAGAGCACAGTACGGAGGCGTTTAAGGCAGCAGCTAAGATTGTCACTGACCAGAAAAAGCTGCCCAGAAGACAACCAGACGGAGAGCTGCATCCTCAACAGCAACTGTTTTACTTACCACTACAATCTCTCAGGTACATTCAGCTGGTTAATGCTCCACAATGCTCCACATTTCCACAAAGAACCAAGTGATGACTTTAATCGGAGCCCTTTGCCATCATCCTGCATTCCATCTGCCAACACTAAGCAGCTAAAATAAATGTATACTTATAAATCTACTCTCTGTATTAAACAGTTTAGATATGGTGTTATTCCCCTACAAGTCACTGTACACAAATGTAAACACTTCGCCTTTGGGTGTGTGTGGTAGACTGGAGTACGTGCCTATTGAGTGAGAACGCCATATGTGGACAAGGCAAGAGGACAAGGCTTCTAGACTGCGTGCGCAGTGATGGGGAGGTCATGGAGCTGAACATGTGCGAGGAGGTTTGCTCTCTCTCATTTTCACCATTATGTAGGGTAGAAGGGTGAGACTAGAGAGACGGAAAGGGTTTTAATGTTCCAATTAGTTGTGTTATTTTCAATAAATGAGGTGAAAAGTATTTAAATATTTTACTGTCATGCTCATTGCACACCCCTAACAAAAATGTTTTAGCCTTATAAGTGATTAACAGTTGATATATAACTAAACATAATGAGTAATATACTTTTCTTTTTCCTTTACAGCTAGGTTTAGTTAAAACCTGGAAAGTCGAGATTCCCTGTATGGTGGACTGTCCAGTTAACTGTCTGCTCTCAGAATGGTCATCATGGACTCAGTGCTCACATACTTGTGGCAGTCAAGGTATTCATACATAGATTACTAAAATCATCAAATTATAATATATTAACGTTTTGCCTATAAATTAGGCTCTAAACCCCTTTCTGTCCCTGAGAAAAGGATAAGCATTTTTGGGATGGATGGATGGATGGATGGATGGATGGATATTTGCTCAAGTGACACAAGTGGTGGGCAAAAAATTGTCATGTGCCTAGTGTCACAAAGGGTGGGTATCACATGGTTGACATAGCAGATTTTCAGCAAACCTACATCACACTTGCTTGGTCAATATTTTGGTGACCTCCTTGTTTGGTCGTCTTGGTAGTTTTTGGATTGGCTGAATATTAACATTGCTGTGAAGATTAGCTATGCGCCTCAAACATGTCATTGACGTCATTGGTTAGTAGAGGATGGTTTTACCCTCTTTATGGTCTGGGTGTTCTGTGGGGGTCCTGGTTGTGGATTCTGCCCAATGATCTGCACCCTGATGACAGTCATGAGGATTTTGGAACAGTTCTGAGAAATATCCCTCATACCAGAGAATTAATAAATTTCAAGATAAGAGCAATACTTGTGGATGAATTCATCCTCATTAAACTTCAGAAAATGTTGGGTTTCAGAGCTTGGCAACTTCAAGGTGAAGAGTTCCATGCCATGTTATTGCGGGATGATTCATCAGATTGTAGCCCACTCCTCCACTCTTCAGAAATTCATTACTTATATTCTTTCCATCATTGGACCTCCAGACATATGTTGCAAAGGATTATAAGTTATTTTGGTGAGCAGTTTATTGGGAAGAAGGTTTGCATCAGCATAGAAATTCACTGATACTGTAGCTGTACCTACTCCAGCATTTATTGAACAACATCTGGGAAGAGAATTGAGAGAATTGAACTGGGACTACAAAACAAAGTGAAGCAAAGGAAAATGTATCGACAAATTCGCCTGAAACATGAGATCTAATAATGCATACATGTTTCTGCTTAGCAAAAATGCCGTTAAGGTGTTTATATGTTATGAAACCAGTCTTGCTGTACAGCTACGCTACAAAGTTTGTTTTCCCTGCAATCCAGGCTTTTGTATATGGCGCTTTCTGGGGTGTGACATGTTATTTTCCGGTAACGATGTCTCCAGTTTCCTCCCCAGGCTGATAACGCACTCCTTAATCATTTCTGCAGCCTTTATAAATGAGGTTCCGGCCCGTCGTTGATGTCTCCTCAAAGAGGCAGACTGCCTATGCACACAGAATAGCAGAAATGCTGGGAGGTGATCGGTATCTGGGGCAGCTAACTGTCATTATTCAAAGGTGTGTTTGTCAAGGCTAGGTCACATCTTGGAGATAATTTATATAAATGTTGTTTTAATTGTGAATGCAATCTGTTCATCAGTTGTAAATAACTGATTACCATGTTAGCAATGCTGTAAAGTGGAGACTATTCCAGGAAATTAAGGAACAGCCTGTAACACATACAGACACTTCAGTCAATTTACAGTCACTCTGAACACTATAAGGAGGTTTAAGTCTGTTCATGTGACCTTTGGTCATGCTATAATCCAGGAGGAGCCTATGAGGCTACAAGGCTGCCTCACGAATTACTGTTGCAGTCTTCTAAATGCAAAATTAGCGATAGCATCAGGATGTACGCTAATAATCTTTTTCCTATGATGCTCGACAGGATTCAAGTTAAGCCATATAATTATTTTGTGGTACCTATGAAGAGCTTGGAATTTAACCTCAGTGCATTCGTTGGGTTAAGCCACATCATTATTTCATGATACCCAAAGAGAGCCTAGTATTTAACCTTGGTGTATTTTGTTGTCTCTGAAGTCCCTCCAGTCTTCCAAGCAAATCAGACTGTCAGCTGGTTAATGAGAAACACTGGACAGTCTTCATTAGTCTTCATTTAGCGGCGGCTTGTGTTCTCCCCTCAGAGACTCCTATCGATATGCCGGAAGTTTCCCCTGGAGTCACTGTCGTGCTGTTAATTAGAAATCAGAGCTGAACATAAACAAAATTAAAATTCAGAAAAAAAAAGTCGCTATTCCAATATTTGGAAGGTTTTAAATTTGAGTCAAGAGAGCAACAATAGGAGTTTGTCTTCCCCTCTGTGTATGAGGCTCCAAATTGACAGTTGTGTCTTTATAACTCTAACAAAGGTCCACGTTTGTTGACAGCCCTGGACTGTTCCTCTAGGGCCTCTAAGCTTCACTAATTCTTATCAAGATATTGATTAATTGAAGACTAGAATACTGAATTTTCCGCTCAGTTCTTTGATCATATTTGTCCTTTTGTACGCGCAAATAGGTTCACTGGCCACTTTATTAGGTACACCTCTTCTCATTGAATCAAATATACAATCAGCGAATCATATGTCAGCTGCACAATGTACAAAATCTTACAGATACAGGTAAGGAGCTTCTGGTAATGTTCACATCAAACACCAGAATGGAGAGGAAAGGTGATTTAAGTGACTCTGAACATGGTTCTTGGTGCCAAAAGGGCTGGTCTGAGTATTTCAGAAACTGCTGACCTACTGGGGTTTTCATGCACAAACATTTATAGGGTTTGCAAAAAATAATCCGAAAAAAAAAAATCATCCAACAAGTGGTGGTTCTCTGGGCAGAAACGCCTTGTTGATGGCAGAGGTGAGAGAAGAATGGTTAGATTGGTTCAAGCTGATAGAAAAGCTACAGTAACTACTTATTAACCAATGTATGCAGAAGAACATCTATGTATGCACAACATGTTGAACCTTGAAACAAATGGGTTACAGCAGCAGGCTACAGTGGACACAGGCTTAACAAAACTGGACAATGGAAAACTGGATAAATGCTGCCTGGTCAGATGCGTCTCGATTTCTGCTGTGACACTCAGGTTGTAGGGAAAGAAAGATTGGTGGTGTAGTGGCATGGGAGGTATTGTCTTGCACACTTTGGGCCCCTTACTACCAGTTGAGCATCATTTAAACACCACAGCTAACCAGAGTATATTTGCTGACCATGTCCATCCCTTTATGGCCACAGTGTACCCAACTTCTAATAGCAAACTTCCAGCAGGATTACTCCCCATGTCACAAAGCTCGTATCATCTCAGACTGCTTTCTCCAAGGTCACCACATCTCAATCTAATAGAGCACCAGTGGCATGTGGAGGAACCAGAGGTTCACATCATGAAGATGCAGCCAATAAATCTGCAGCAACTGCTTGGTGTAGTCATGTCGACATGGACCAGAGTCTTAGGAATGTTTCAAGGACCTTGTTGAATCTATGCCGCAAAGAATTAAGTCAGGCAAAGAGGGGTCTAATGTGATACTAGTAAGGTGTACTTAATAAAGTGACCTGTGTGTGTGTATGTGTGTGTGTGTGTGTGTGAGCGGGTATACCTATCCTTATGGGGACACAATGTCCCCATAACGTGATAAATATCTATTTTTTTTCCCTTATGGGGACCGGTTTACTTTTATTTTTATCAGTGAGCTCCCTTGCCTGCAAGTTTTCTTTTGCGTATACAGTACTGCAACACCACCTCCCTTCTTGCCCATCCGGTCTCTACAGAACAACATATAATCATCCATATTATATTCTTCTCCATCATTGTCACTCTGATCCTGCTTTCTCCCTTGTATCCTGGCCTTCCTCTTGGCAGGTCAGATGGTGCGATCCAGGACCATGTTGCAACAGGCCCATGAAGAGGGGCGCCCTTGCCCATCCCAGCTGTCCCAGACCAAGCCATGTCCCATAAGTCCTTGCTACGAATGGGTTCTGGGCAAGTGGTCTCCATGCCGGGTGGAGGTATGACCTATGAAGATTTGAAAATCTTGTTTTGATCGTTGTAGATTTAACTTTGCGTGTAGTAATCTTCTATTGATGATCTGGATGCTAGATCTGTAAACACTCAATCATTTTCAGCCACGGAAATGTACATGTTATAAGAATGTCGAAAACTGTGACAGCTGGTTGGTCTTAATCTTGTTGTTAATTGTTTCAGTTTAAGTCTGCTGTCATTTTCTGTGTAATGTAATGAAACTCTCCTTGGATAGCCCAAAAACCACTCTGCATTTAAAAAGAACCACCGCCACTTGTCAGAATACTTTAACTCCTATTATATTTTTAAATCCAGCATCTGGATTTTTATATTACAGACTTTCAGGGTGTCAGATGTCTGGGAATAATGGCATCTGTGCCAATCCTAATATATCGTTAGACTTCCTTTTTGGTTTCACATCATCGCTCTACGTTTTCGTTAGCTGTCATTTATTTTGCTGGAACTGTAGTGAAATAGCCTTTCCATAAAAAAAGCGAATTATGAATAACAACGTGGTTTATACAGGATGCCGCACATACTGTAAAAGTAGCTACACACATCAATTCTGTTTGATAAGATGCCAGGCTACTTTTATGTGCGCACCCTGTGTGTGGCTAGTGTCGCCCCTTGAAATGTACGCAGTTTAAAGAAAGCTGGTACAATTTTTTGACCTGAAGGAATTTATTTTAAAGCCGTCATTCCTTGACTGGTTGACTGCAGTGGAGAGAATTGCTTAAACCTTGAATGAGCACAAACTTTTAAATAAATTTAAAAAAAATGTAAATTTAAACTTAAATTTCAAACAGGACAATCTACATTGACCCGAACTCGTCAGTGTGAAATGAGTTAAAATTGTACAAGGTTTCATGTTTCGCTGCATTTAATTTAGCATATTCAGGGTTTAGATTATGAGTTAGTGAAAAGTTTTACTTATCTGAGGGGTGACATGTGGCTCAGCAGGCTAGCCTTCTGTGCCTGCGATCCAAAGGCAGAATAGTCACATGGCAGTGGGCTCTTTGAGCAAGGCCCTTACCCCCCAGCTCTCTGGGCACCAAGATGGCTGCCCCTTTGTTGTGACCCCCCAAGCATCACGGAGAGAAAGATGGAGCAAAGCAATAAAGGGACTTTCCCCATGGGGATCAATAAAGTGTTACTATAAATTATTGTATTTACATGTTTTTTTTGTCTGCTTTCAGTTGTTTATCCTCATACTTTGGGTTTCAGTGCTGTATCATTCGCTGATCCCCAGTAGTTTGTGTACATAAACTCAAGCAAAGTCAGCTTGGTAAACCCAGAAGAAAGAAAAAATTATAGTGAGATAACCTGTTTTCTCTATTCTGCTTCCCCTAGATAAAAAAAAAAACTACAGCACAAAGCTGAGAGTTGCTGTGTAGATTCACAATCATCTAAGTTTCCCCATAAGAAGTCATAATATACATTTTATGTTATATATAATTCTTTATTCTTTTTGTGGGATTTTTTTTATATATTATCACTTGTAAGAGAAATCGTTCATACTGCAAAGAGCACCTCACAGAATTAAAAACATTCAGTGTTTCTGCCAAGAAATAAAAAATAATACTAATAATGAATCAAAGTGAGAAATGTTCCGATGCCCAATCTTATTACTTAAGGGTTGTCGTGACCCTGAGCTGTTTGCTGGCTTCTCCTATACAGGGTGCAGAGTGTGGAGAGGGAGTCCGAGAGAGAAACCTGACGTGTGTGGTCCACTTGGGGGACCCTCTGGACCTCTCGTCACACAGACCTGTAGAAGAGGAAAATTGCAAGGGCAAGGAGAGGCCAGCCAGCGGACAGGGACTCCAGCTGACCTGCTCAGTGCCGTGCCCCGGTACAGTGCTGTTTTGTTGTTTTCAAGGCAGCAAACATCAAGTCAATTTATTAAGACAAGAGTCCAATAGAGCTGAATGTGTATTCATTTATATGGGGGCAGTGAAAGGTAATTACACACTAGAGTGAAGCTTGGAGCTAAATCATTATATGGAATTGCTTAGAATGTGCAGTAATCTAAAGAATCCACATTCCTAAATACCATAAGATCCACTATAACAGCTGAGGTTATACACACCATATGATACAGCCTGTGTCACAAATGATACTTTTATCCATGTAGTGTAGATCTCACTTACTTTGTTACCTGGGAAAATGCATGTCCCCCAATTCCTCTGTACTGTACTGTATGTTCTGTTGGGCTGGGACACACGGAACACTCAGTAATTTCTGGCAAATTAGCGATACGCAATATTTTCTCTGAAGTTTGATTTTTCAAAATGAGATGCGAGATGTAATAATGATTCATCGTCTTTTTCCCTTCCATCAAATTCCCCCTGAGACGCTAACTGAATGGTTTGATTTTAGTTGTGAATTCTGGGATTTTGTTCACAACTGCAGCATCACAACTGAAGCCCATTCGTTGCTTAAAACCAGCAAGGAATGCTCTTGGTCTGTGTTAATTGTAACATGATAAAAATATACTGACATAAATGGTATATATATCAATATATTATAAATATTCGATATACCACCCACCCCTAATGCTTGGTCTTATTTCATTTTTCCCTGTTGCATTGAAGTTCACTTCTGTTGTGTTGTGAGCGGATTTCCAGCGTTTTTTTGTTTTGCATGTGATTTCAGAAGTTGTAAGCGTTTTCTGAGCTAATATTTATCGACTGCCATACATTCCAGGTGAATAAATGATTTTTCACTTGTTGTTAATGGTTATACAGAAACTATCACATCAGCTGTTCTTCTACAGGAGATTGCCATCTGACAGAGTGGTCGTCATGGAGCTTATGTCAGCTGACCTGCGCGGAGGGGAGGAGCTTCGAGAGCACAGGACGGCGATCACGATCCAGGGCAGTGGTCATTCAGGTCCTAGAGAATCAGGACAACTGCCCACAACAGATCTTTGAAACACAGCCCTGTAAAGGTCTGTAAGCTTCCCCAGACTGGTGAAGAGCATTCAACCCATTTGCGAGATAAAAAGTGTGTTCTAAATATAATGGCTTTTCATACATGCAGTATATATGCAGTGTAATAGAAAAATATGATTAGATACTCATGTGTTACATTGTCTTTTAAAATGTATTTTTCATTTTCAAATGATATTTATTTGACCAACGATTGCTCAGATGTTGAATGCCATTGCTGGCCTTTCATTGGTGGTTCTGAGCTTTATTAGGATTCTGTCAGGTAGGTGTTGAGAAGTGAAACTAAAGGCTAAATGTTCTCTCTTCATTTATAGAAGGAAAATGCCACAGCTATGAATGGAAAACCAGTGGATGGAAAGACAATGAACGTTTTGTTTGGTGTCAACGTTCGGATGGGGTCAACGTATCCGGTATGTTTTTCTCTGTGTGTGTGTGTGTGTGTGTGTGTGTGTGTGTGTGTGTGTGTGTGTGTGTGTGTGTGTGTGTGTGCATTTTGGTGTGAACATGTATTTCTCATGCAGAAAATGTTTCTAAGATTACTTCATAACACCCAACAGTCTTTTTTTAAGATGCTGCAAATTAACACTGTCACCTGAACACGACAAATTCAAATTAAGTTTACGGATGGTTACCTCTCCTTTTTCGTTGATAATTTGTTTTACTGAGACAAATGGAATGTTGGCTACCTTTGGGTGCAAAGGAGACGCCCGATTCATGCAAATGTGATAAAACCCCTGTTGGATATTGTCTCCATAAGAAGTGCAACCTGGCTGCTGTTAGGACTGCAAGTTACCATCCTTTCATGGTTACACTGGAGTGATATTATTCAGCATTTGAACAGACATGCTGATCCAGATCACCTGATCCGTGACTTTACATTTATTTATTTCTCCCTGGAAAATGGTAATAAGTATCTCCTTGTTCTCTGTTCTAGGGGGCTGCTTTCCGCAAAACCGACCCACAAGCATTAGGCAATGTCACCCCCCCTGCACCAAACCCTTCTCCCATTGCACACAGGTAATGAAATTCTGTCAGCGTGCCTTACATTCAGCATATATGTTGAATGTATTGTGACATATTCAGTTAGTTGCCTGATGCTAAATGGCAGTAAATATGGTGTAAGTATACCAGGAGTTCTGTAAAAACCTGGATAGAAAGGATAAGTCTGCCCAGTTTGAGTAGATTTTTAAAGGGTTGTGTGGAAAAATGTGCCTTTAGAATAGCTGATATACAATGATTGCAAAAGGCTCGTATATCATTGAAGTTATAAAAAAGTGCCTTACAGTTATGGAGAAGGCGAGTTAATTACTTCACATAATGTGCCTGTAAGAATGGAGGCCAGGGCATTGTTACTGCAGATGGAAAAGAACAGGTACCAGGACGGACGTGTTCTTCCGCTGGTTTAAAAATACAACACAATAGCTTGAGTGAGTGATTGCAAACTTTCCTGTTAGATTTACAGTAGTACCACCGGTTTGAGATTGGAATTTAAATCTTAACTGATTTAGGACTTTTTTTATTTGCCTTATTTTAAAATTTAGTCAGCACTTAAAAGCACATATTTATGTAGTTTACTAATATTATTATGACTCTGCATTATTACAGTGTTTACTGAAATATAAAGTGGAAAATGACAAATTGCTTTACGAAAGGATTTGTGTTGGGTGGCGTCTGTAATAGCGATGCTGTTGTCACCAGAGTGGCGTCTGTGGCTGTGAGAGGGGATACACTGAGGTGATGACTACACACGGCTTCCTGGATTACTGCACGAAGACACCAGGTGCTGAAAACAAGAAGGCTGATGTCAAAACCAGCTCTGGGCGAGTAAAAGCAGGGACTTCGAAACACGGCTTACTTAGCGAGTGGGCCTTCCAGCCCATAGGACCAGGTAATCAGAACAGCGCCAAGAATCAGGCCCAGTCCTGTGAGTGCTCAGACAAAAATAATAATTAGAAATACAATATTGCATTTATTTTTATGTTCAAACACAATACAAATGAGAAATAGAATTCCTCCCACTTAGCAGAGAGAGAATATTACGGTCACAGCTGACAAAATTCACAGTCACCCTCTTCAGTATTCAGTCAATGGTGGATTGATTTGACCTACCTCTGTGCAATATTGGCTGAACCATTATTGAAGACCTATAAAACGTGTAAGGAAGAATCACAATAAGCACCCAGTAATGTCTAGTAATGAAACATCTTGTTGTTGTTGATAAATATTGAACCTATTCCAATTTAAATCTTACCCTATACTTGGTTCCCTTTGAAGAGTAGCACCCAAAATCAGTCATTCTGTGCACATATTTTGTAATATGATCTAGGTAATATATCTAAGGCAAGAATCAAACAAATGCAGAAATATTCTCCAAAGCCTGTTTTGTATCCACCCTTTGCTCTCCTCTATTCTTTATATCTTTGTGTTTTTATCTTTGCCTCAACTGTATTTTATAATGTATGATCTGGTGTTGTGTGTTTTTTTTCTTTTTTTGTTTGTAAATGAAAAGGTTTTTTTTTATTTTATTTTATTTCTTTTGTAGAAAATCTTGTGCTCCCAAGGGCCTAGAAGAAGAGCTTCGGTACTGTTTATTAAAAAGCTCTAGCCTGCAGTCGATGGAGTGTTAAGCAAATAGCTCCACTCTGCTTTCTGATTTTGCAGATGGCAGAATAAAGCTCTGGGTCTATGGGGTGACCGCTGGTGGATTTATCCTGGTTTTATTCATTATTGCGCTGTCATTCCTGATCTGGTACGTATATCAGTTCCTGTCTCTAAATGGCAGAATCTGCGCAGTGAAACTGCCGCAATTTAAACTGACTCCCGGCCTGTCTGTTCACATGCTTTTAAAAATGTCCTTTTATATATTTCAGTTTACCTCTTGTGGTTGTTCATTTGTTTTTGAATACATTTTGTGCTAAGAACTGAATTAATGAACAAATAAATGATCAGCGAGGTATTTTTAGAAGTAACATCTGCCGTATATGTCTGTTTTGATAGCAAAGGACCCAAGCAGCATAAAAGTATAACACCACCACAAAAGCCCCTAACCTTGGCATATGACGGTGATGTGGACATGTGACCCAGCAGCACCTGATATCCAGACTCACATGGAACAGACCCTGGGAAATGGACACGCCCCGTTAAACCATGTTTATCTTCTCAGAAGGTCTCCTGCAGCCCGCTGGAAGCTGGGGTGGTTGTCTTCACCCATGGAAACAAATCACCCTTAACCTGCCAGTAACTGGGCTTCATATTCAAAGAGGCATTGATGGGCTGCCCGGTCAGCGAAGACTTTTTTTGATGTTTGAGGAGTTTAACGGCACTTTTCCCTGAGATTTCCGCTGACTGGCAGAATACATTTCCAAACGCCTAAGGTATTTTTTTACATCAGAAGTAAATTGAAAAATCCAGAAACCTGCCAGAGACATTTTAATAAACAGAAAATATGTGCCATTATGCACTATATTAGTGCTGATTTTTGTTTTCTTTTTAAAATCCAACCAATTTTCTAGTGTTTACATTGTAAGGCAAGAACTCATTTGCTGTGAAGTGGTGTTTATAATGACAATGCTGTGTTTGTACTGTACTTCTGCTCTACTCAGTATACCAAAACCAAGCTTATCAATGCAGTGTGGGTAAACTAAAGAGATTTTTCCATGCCCATAATATTCATATAGAAGCTACCACTAGTCATTCCCAGTCAGAACTAGCAATTCATTTTATTGGAAGCTTGAATGTGTCCTTTAGAGTATTAGTGAAAAATCTCAGTCCTCTACTTTGTTTGCCGTTGAAGCGCACAGATAATTACAGGGGCTGTCTGCAGGATCGTCGTGGCTTTTCTCCTGTAACCTGCATTCTTATGTCCAGTTCACCGCCGTCAGCCTACTATCCCCAAATGTCCTGGGCTCAAAACTGAGGTGGCGGGGGGGGTTTACCGTTACATAACCAATATATGTCACATTTCAAACCACAAGGAACTATCTGTGTGACAGCCCTCACTTACTAAAAGTGTTCTTTTATTTCACCCTAAACATTTAAGAAGAAGAGCCCAAAAAACAAGTGAGACAAGGTTCGGTCATTCTGGTTTTGCAGACCACGATTATGCTGGTTTCATCCATTCATTTCTGCTCCTTCCTGTCTGATGTGCTACATATATTCAGCAGAAGAATCTGCACTATAGGACTGAATTAGATGGAAAAATGCCATTAGTACATACTTGGGGTCCCCCCCTCCAAGCCACTGATATGATAAATGATGAACAGCCAGGCCTTGTGGTTGGAAAGGTTCAGAAACCCTGGTCTAGCAGACAGAATTGAAAAGGTTACAAGTGTACAGTTTATAAAACCAATGATCAGACCTCAGAATTAAACATTGTAAGTCTTATTTGTGTATAGAGGTATATGTATGTTGTTTTTTGACTGATTTAATGATGTTGAACCAAACATGAACGAAAATTCAGGCTGACAATTAAATCTAATCGGTTCCTTTAAAAGATTTTTGGATTGCTCAGATTTCCCAGTTACACTATGATTGCTTATTAATTAGTATTACCCAAGATGGATGCAAGGAGTATGGGTTTGCATTTACTGGTAAAACAGAACTGCAGCATTTATCTTGATTCTGAGATGTACATTTGCATGTAAGAGTGAATTGAACTGTGTTCATTCATCTTCCAAAGTGGCCTTGCGATCATATTGTTTCTGTATGTATGTCTTGATTGCTCTTTAAGTATTTTTTATGACACTTATAGTCTCAGAATGCTACTTCTGAAAGGTTTCTTTGCCCCAAACACACGCCAACCCGGTTAATGAACATGTGTTTGTACACTGCCGTTTAGCTTGTGTACATGAATGACCATGAACACATAACATGGAAATAAAATTGTGGTTTTCTGTGCAAAATTTAATGTAAACGAATTCATTATCTAAATAGGCTGCGTGTTCTGGCAAGGCTGCAAGAACAGTACTTATTCTGGGATACAAACTTGCAACCTATATGCTGCGGTATACAATCTTTTTTTGGTTTTCAAAAGCAATGCTATTCTGGTGTTTTGAACTTTCATTTCAAAATACCACGATATACACAAAAATACCATGGTATACCATCTACCCTCTTCTGCTATCTCTTGCTATGTTTCTACATCTCTGGAATGAAGACACTGATGAAGTGCAGACATATAATGCATAATTTTTATAGGTTGAAGTAATATAATTGCAATAACGCCCCAAACTTCATGTGTTTAAGTCCTATTAAGCAATGGCACATGTACGACTTTTTAATATTTTAATGAACTGTCATGCTGTCTGTTAAAGAAGATTTAACACTTCAATAATAATAATAGGCACAGGGCTCTGTGCCAGTGGCAGAGCCAGAAATTTTTCAGTGGGGTGGCCTGGGTCATTTTGAGGTAGCACATAAATATATTTATATAAGGCATCGAGAAAAAGGGTGGCATGGTGGTGCAGTGGTTAGCACTGTTGCCTCATACCTCTGGGACCAGGGTTCAAGTCTCTGCCTGGGTCACATGTGTGGAGTTTGCATGTTCTCCCCATGTCGTTATGATGTTTCCTCCGGGTACACCGGTTTTCTCCCCACAGTTCAATGACATGCTGAGGCTAATTGGAGTTACTAAATTGCCCATAAATGTGAATGGTGTGTGAGTGTCCCCTGTGATGGGCTGGCCCCCTATTGTGGGTTGTTCCCTGCCTCGTGCCTATAGCTTCCAGGATAGGCTCCAGACCCTCTGTGACCCAGAAGGATAAGTGGTTTGGAAAATGGATGGCGTCTACAAAATAAGGGTGTGTTTAAGATGCTATAACTCTACATCATTTATAATTCAGGCAGTGGTGCAATTATCAAATACACATTTAATCTATCAATTTTTTGCACTTAAAGCACCAATGCCACAAATACGATGGGGGTGGCCAATGGGGTGGACGTTTCAGTTTAGGGTGGCCATGGCCTGTGTCAAGTTCCTCCACACCAAACTCACCCAACCATATCTTTATGGACCTTGCTTTGTACACTGGGGTACAGTCATCCTGGAACTGAAAAGGACACTTCCCCAAACTGTTTCCACAAACTTTTAAGCATTGAACTGCCCAAAATGGCTTGGTATGCTGAAGCATTAAGAGTTCCCTTCACTGGAACTAAGTTGCCTAGCCCAGCCCCTGAAAAACAACCCCATACCATTATCCCTCCTCCAGTAAACTTTACAGTTGGCACAACGCAGTCAGGCAGGTAACATTCTCCTGGCATCCTCCAAACCCAGACTCATCCATCAAACAACCAGACTGAGACACACAATTCGTCACTCTACAGAACGTTTCCACTACTCCAGAGTCCAGTGGCAGTGTGCTTCACACCACTTTATCCGACACTTGACATTGCGTTTGGTGATGTGAGGCTTGCATGCAGCTTCTTGGCCATGGAAGCGCATTTCACGAAGCTCCCAGCGCACAGAATTTGTGCTGGGATTAATGCCAGAGGAAGTTTGGAACTCTGCAGGTATTGAATCAACACAGCATTGGTGACTTTTACGCATTATGCGCCTCAGCACTCTGTTACTTTAGAGGTTTGCCACTGGCTGAGTTTCTGTTGTTCCTAAATACTTCCACTTTGCAATAAAACCACTTACAGTTGACCATGCGATATCTATCAAGGAAGAAATTTTCACAAACTGACTTATTGCAAAGGTAGCATCCTACGACAGTACCCCACTTGAATCACCTTCAGTCTTGAGAAAGACCCATTTTTTCATATTTTTGTAAACCAGACTACATGGCCAAGTGCTTGATTTTATACACCTACGGCAATGGGTCTAAATGAAACACCTGAATTCAATGATTAAGAGGTGGATTCCAATACCTTTGTCTATACAATCAATATACAGTATATGCATACAGTACATAGAGAAACAGCTTCTTTACAATCCATCCACTTTCCAGAGCCACTTAACCGATGCAAGGATGAAGCAAATTTAGGGTCTATCCAGGAAGTACCCAGCAGGATACAGGGTAAGATCTCTGTGGGTCCCTATAGGTTTAATTAGAATCATATAATGAAAAAATGGATTTGTTTGGTCAAATTTGATCTTTAATTTGATTAAAATTTGATGCTTCATTTGATTATAATTTCATTGCTAATGTTTCTAAGAACTATCACAAGCAAATGAGTCCATGGTACGAGTATGAGGAAAGGATGCCCTCCTTTGGTGTCGCACACCTGGATGCTCAGTAAATTAAGGTGGTTGTAATATCTGTACATGTGCACTGGGACCGTCTAGGAGAAAACTAGGATGACCAAGGATATCAAGCACATTTACAAAATCATCATTTAATTGCTGTTACTGTTACAGGAAACCCATGTGAACACGATAGTATGTGAATTGCATTGAAACGCAGAATGCAGAGAAGCTCACAAATAGCAGGAATGGTGTGGATCCAGGCTGTACTTCGTCTCATCCTGCAGTACAATTATTCTGTCACTTAAGAGTCAATGTTTTCTGCATTTTGCTTTCAAAAGACAGGTACTACTGGCGTGGATGACATAATGATGATTAATGATGTCAAAGTTTCAGCTCAAGGCTTGTTAAGTGTCAAACGACTCTTGTGAAAAGTAATGCGATTTACCCACGCCTACTTAAGACTCAATGCTGTATTCCTGTTTCAGGTTGTGTTTTCTGGGAATTTTTTGCCTGGTGCTTGTTTTCTTGAAAACTCATGAAGCACTAATAAATGTATGTGAAACTGTCCATCCGCCACACCTGATAAGCTGTACGTGATCTTCCAAGAAGAAGTCCTGACAGTTATTGGGAATGCTAGCGTTTCGGGAAATAGGTCAATTTCATCTAAATTGAATCCGTGTAGTTAGGCTTGTCAATTCCACTTACGGACTAAATGAATTTAAATGGTTGTGTCGTCATCACCGCAGCAAGGATCGTGCACAGGGTGATGAGCTCACCTGTAATTCATCCATTTAAATCCCACTCAAGACCTGCGGCTGTCCAGTAGATTTTCTCTGAAATTCCCATCGGCTTGGACCTTATTTTTAATCATAACTCATCATTTATTAGCCAGTTCATTCAATTAAAACCAAATCAAGTTTACTTGACTGACTTGAAAGGAGGCAAAAGTTAGATGTATGAATGTTAAGCAACAATTGAAAGGAATAGAATGAAATGGTTCAGTTCAACAGATTAACTTCTCTTTCAAAAAAGATTTGATAGAAAGATGTATTCATCTAAATTCTAACCAAAGGTTATTGTGGTAGGGGCGGCATGGTGGTGCAGTGGTTAGCACTGCTGCCTCACACCTCTGGGACCCGGGTTCGAGTCTCCGCCTGGGT
>JAODJX010000001.1:48651929-48672468 GCA_026776945.1 Isichthys henryi
TTGCTTCCGGGATAGGCTCCGGACCCCCCGCGACGCAGTAGGATAAGCGGTTTGGAAAATGGATGGATGGATGGATGGGTTATTGTGGTTACAATATCTTAATAAGAGTGATAAAATTAAATATCTGGTAAAAGCAAAGGAGGAATGCAGGAGTGGCTAGATAAGTTGCAATTTCCAATTCCACAGTAGACAGGAAAGATTTACTTCAAACCTAAGATAAACAGGCATCACGACATCAAGTTAATGATACTGCAACTTTTAAATGCCTGCCAATATAGTATGTTTGTATGTGTGTGTGCGTGTGTAATGTGTTTTCTTGCAGTTCAATTTTATGAAGAAATACATTACATTATATGAACATTTTAACATTTTCTTCATCATAGATTCATATCCAAAATAACTAACACAGATTCCTGTTTTTCAAAGCTGGCTTATTAAACTTATGGCATGAAACTCCCATCCGGAGCTTTGTACTACCAACCATGGGCGTCGTTATGTCTGATCACTCCCCACTACACCCCAAGTATTTTAGCCGCGATGCCAATTAATCTTCCTTCAAAATAAAAAAAAAAGTCAAGCCCTGATCATAAGCACACATCATTGACTGCTAAACTTCTGTTACCTGTCTCCTATCCTTTGCTTAATTCCTTCCTCCCTGCGTAAGTCATGCAAGCAGTGAAGGTGACAATGTGCTTCTTTCAGAAGGGGTATACAGTGCTGAACAGCGTCATATGTTCCAGTGCTTCACTTAAAAATGCACCGGCCCCTTTACCCTTTATGGCACAAGACAAAAGACCCTATTAATGTCTTATCTTGCGTTAAGGTTTTGCGCTGATGAATCCTTTATCTGGAGTTCAAAGGAGCTGCCCCGTAAGTCGTTATATCAGAATCATAAAATGTGGGTGACGGAGCGCTGTGCCGAAGGAGCGTGGCTGCTTCTTTAAGAACCAGCGCCTTTTAAGTGTCCGCCAAGTACAGTGGGAGGGGTTACGATTTCTTGCGCAAAGCTTCCTTCAAACGCATGTTTTATTCTTCTCATTAGCAGTGAGGCGACTGTGGCTGAATATCGCAATTTTGTAAAGGTCGTCCAAAAACGAGAAGTAAGTGAATATTTACTGTTCGCACCCAAATCCACGACGTGCAATACGGCAAGATTCAATGGTCCTACGAATCCTGCTCTATCTATGTGTGATTAAATAATAGCTTTTTGCAATGACGGTGCACCGGGATCAGTTCTGCCACTAATGCCAATAGTGGGAATCCTCAGGTGGCATCTGTGGGTTGCGCCTGTGTTAACAGGTCGGTGGAAAATGATTTCTGCGTTGAACAAAAGGCCGGCATTAATAGTTTCTTGTTGCCATCCTATAACATCTAAGCAAAGAAAATAAAGATGGTCAGTGCTTGCGGTTTTAAGCCGGACGTCATTCATCGTTTTTTCCATCTTGCAGCCTAAGGTCTTTTTTTAACGCTGCGTTGTTTACCGCAGCCGCACATCGTGTATAACCCATGCTATTAAGCAAATACGCCATTAGACATTTTAATAGTGTTACATAAAAAATTGAAATCTTGAATCACTTCGCTTCTTTGTACATTTAGTTGCTACGTATTGCTATTTACTTAATTCGAAAGTACGATTTTTTTTCCCTGTGCGGTGGTTCTGTTCATATTTCAGAACTGAGGACTTATTGTAGTAGTAATGTAGTAGTATGCATGTTGTAATGTACTAATGTAATGTAAAATGTGCATATTTCTCTTATATACATTTTGACAGCAATCTGAAATGACTTCACATATGAAGTGCCTTGCATTAGACTACGAAAGGTACCACAAGTCCTTCCGGTTGTTCCTCGATCTGTCGTCGGAGCATCAGGCTATGAGTAAATTCATTCATGAGAGTCTTCCTGACATCCTCACACGGTAAAAGTTCAAACTATACCCGCTTTTGTCAAGCCTAAATTTGAATTGAAAAATGTTTGAAAAGTTAAATATTTTTAGGATGATTATATTTAAGTGCAAAATAACAAATTATATAATGAGAGATTATAGGTATATGTGTTACAATGGCAGTAATAACAAATATAGAGGAAAAACGTTTAATATTGCCATTCATGAATTACTGAGTGAACTGGCCCCAGTATTGTATTTGTGGTTTAGTTCTGCATAGGTGTAGCGATTAGTACAGTGATCGATGTTACTTACAGTAATGAACTTTAGAAGTGAGAGTATACGCTGTTATAAAGTATTATCAGATTTAGTTAAGCCCTTATTGTTATGTCAGCTGTTTGACTAATCTTATCAGCATTATACTGAAGTCTGCCTTCTAACAAAGGTTGTATGTCTTTTTCAGCATTGGGGAGGGTAAAGCTACCTTTGATGTTATTTCAGTGGGGAGTGGTACAGGTATGATATTCTCTCCGGCTTGCAAAGATAAGAATATGGTTGTAAATATGAACAATTTAGTTTAAACAGCAGATTTAATAATAGATAGAAATCACATTGTGGTAGTTGGTTCTGTCATGGTAACAAATTAGTGATAAAAGCTAGTCTCTTCATTCACACATTATACAGGTAGCTGGGGACATGGCCTGACAAGGGATGAATCCCCTGTACTGTCTATCTTAAATCAGTGTTTTCTATTGTTGTTCTGTTGTAAGTGTTTTAAAATCACTGCACAAGATGAGATGTCAGCAAAATTTCATTGTATTTCAGTATAATGACAATAAAGTTCTTTTGTCTTAGGTGGAGGTTGTGTAAGGTAAACTTAACACATTCTATTGTATTCTGTATATCAGTCTGAAATTTGATTTAAAGTGTTCTTGGATCAGCATTTTACATTTATTGTGTTTGCATATTGTGAACCTCACTCAGACGCCCATTTGCTGAACAATAATCAAAGTTGAAAGGTTAATGGGGGAACTGCAGGGTACTTTGTGTAACATTTATCACTGTCTAGCACAAAGCTATTGGAAGTGCAACTTCAACACTCTTTAAAGCTCTTAAATTCGTACCCATAAATTTTTCATTGTGTGATGCTGTCCCAGTAATAGCAGAAGGTCCTCAGCCAGGTAGTCAGCCCAACGATACCCACACCTTCACTGTCAGAACCTTTTCCATCTGTAGAACATCTAAATGCAGTCAATTACTGGCATGAACCAGCAATGTCTGCCTTCCGGGACCCAGCTCGGATGAATGCTGTAAGGAGCATGGATGCATAAAAAGGCGTACATGGACGGCATCCACAGGAAATATCTGGATTCCATAGTTGAATCTGTGTTTCGGTCTTGCAGGAGAGGTGGACCTGGAGATACTTTCACAGCTGTATAAGGTTTTACCAGATGTGAAGGTGGGCTGTGACATGGTGGAACCCAGTGAGCCGATGCTGAAGAAATGCAAGGGTACTAGGACTTCAAATATTCTCGCTCATATCATGCATTTCTGAGTTAATTTAACTGACTTAAATCATCATATAATGTTTATATAAAAACGTTGCTTTATCATAAATAGAACTTGTGTCAAGAACTCCCAACTTGGACAATGTAAACTTCACCTGGAATCAGATGACTGCCTCTGAGTTTGAGAAGCACTGGAGAGGCAGACAGCCAGAGAAGAAATTAGACTTCATTCATATGATTCAGGTAAACATGTCTGCAGTTCGCTTTGCTGTGACAGTAGCAGTGTTGGGGAAGATACTCACAAAAGAAATCAGTTGCAGAGAGTTCAGGTCCAGAAAGTACGAATCCATACCAAGGTTTTTTTTCAACCAGCCAGTTGAGTACTCTGATTGTGAATCTTTACGCTCAACTGGTTGGTTGAAACAAAACCTTGGTCTGGATTTGTACTTTCTGGACCTGAACTATCTGCAATTGATTTCTTTTGTGAGTGATTTCCCCAATACTGGACAATAGGTGGCAGCTGAGTGGAGCATCATTCAACAGGCAAACAGTGTTTTGGAAGATGAGAGCTTGTAACCAAAGGATGTGAGTTCAAGCAAGGGCTTCATTCTTCAATTATGTTTTTACCTGTATAAGTAGATTGAGTAATTTCACCCTGAATCCGCTGCATTAATACAATGAACCAAGTGCTGTGGAAAAAACCTTGAAGGTGCTTATATAGATCAACGGCGCCTCCATGTGGAAGGCATGCAGAATTGTTTCATGTACTGTACAGTAAGTGAATCATTCAAGGCGTTACACTTATCTGAATTACAGTGAGAATTTGTGGTGCCCCTGGGACTGATTTTTAGAGCTGTCCCACGATGATGTCATCACCTGAGCATGTCAAAAGGTCACAAATGATCTAACATTTTAATGTAAATCATTTTACTTTTGACAGTGATTTATCAGATGGTTTTTATCCAAAGTGACATGCGGTTGAGATAGCCAGGTCATCGAGACACATGCATATCATTCCTTCTTCATTTAACACAAAGTCATCCTGCACATGAAATATGTCTGAGTGGCTTTTATTTACATGTTTGAGTATGACACGTCCTGCAAATCCCACATATTGCTTGTATATAGAAGAAAAAATCTTTATTTCTGTATTTTAAACTATATACACATTGTCCTCACTGTGGATGTCATGAACAGCTACTGAAGTTTGTATTTAGACTAGATACAGTCACCATTCCACACACTCAGGTTCCTGCTGGTTGACACATCCACCCATAGAAAATCGTTATTGTCATTGTTGTCTTTTGGACCTAAAAGCTGCTCTCCCTGGAGAGGATTTTGAATGTCAACTTTTACATTTTTCCCCCTCAGATGCTGTACTATGTCACTGATACTGCCGCTACTATCTCATTTTTCCGGAGTCTCTTGAATGAAAATGGAAAACTTCTCATCATACTTGTTGCGGGTATTTTTTAATCTATTTTTTTTATCTTTTAGGTTACAGTGTTAATGTAATGTAATAACTACATGATTGTTCAGAATAAGAAACTATGTAATTTGGAGCTGTATGTTAGTCCTGCAGACTGAAATTAATGAGCAAACTGAAAGGGAAGGATAGTGGTAGGAAGCAGAGGACAGGATCGTTACTGACACGCACTCCCTGGTGCCCGAATTCAACTTGATGTTCATTGCCTCTCAGTCATGTCTCTGCTTACTAATTAGGTGCCGCAGGTAAAAGTGTCAAAACATCAAGCATCAAGCATCAAAACATCGTTCATTGCTCTTTGTTTCAGGAGAGAGCAGTTGGGGCAAACTATGGGGCACTTATCAGAAAGAGTTATGTTGCACTGAAATGACCCAATGCGTGACAACGGCAGACATCAAGCGCTACCTCACTGCTGAAGGAATCAGTTTTGAAGCCTTTGTGTTGCCTTCGACGATGGACATCACAGATTGCTTCATCCCCGGTGACGAGAAGGGGGAACTGCTACTGGACTTTCTCACTGAGGTGCTGGATTTCAGCCACACTGCACCTCCAGAGCTGAAAGCTGGTGTGATGAGCTTCCTGCGTAGCCCTGACTGCAGCAGTCAGGTGAACGGAAGGATCATATTCAATAATAATCTGGAGGTTTTGGTTTTAGACCCATAAGATGTACAGTGGTTCACCAAATTGCTTCTTAGATGTGGTCTTCAATATTAGTACTGTAAATTCTTAGGTATGGTTTTATCTTGTATAGCTGCTGCCAACAATTTCTGTTTCTATTCTGTACAATCATTGAAACTGTAGGAAAGTCTATGAGAAAGATATTATTAACAATGTATAATTCCATTTGTTCACTAGTCTTGTCTGTGTGTCTATTGAATAATCAATACATTTTCTAACAAAAATAAAATGCAGCCATATATGTTCCCCTAAATCTTAAATTCAATCGTATCATTGGAGAAAATGTACAGTGGCCATTATTTTGCATATGAATCATACAAATACTGTTTGTAGTTCATACTAAATACATCTTCTGTTGCTCTGTCCCCTGCTGACTGCAGCCAGTGTTTTTATGTGGATCAATACAGAGCCAGACATTCTGTAAATTACACTTTGTGTGACATCAAACTGACTCATGTGACTCCACTCTCTCAACTCCCAACCTGGAGACGTCTAAAAAGGCCCTTTGGCTTTGTGTGTTCTTGAAAGGAACCGTTGTATTGTAGTTCAGAAGCTTGTTAGAGGACAAGACTCCTTCTTTCAATGGTTATGTAAGGCAGGATTAAATGAAACCCAAAAAAGGTCAACGACTTTAGCATCCTCTGATTTTTATTAAACTAAATACTTTCTCTAATAAAAACAAAAAGGACTTTGTCTGCATTTTAGCTTTCGGCAGAAATGCATATAATGGCAGTATTTATATACACCAATGAGCCAAAACAGCATGACCACCCCCAGGTGACGTGAATAATGTGGGTCTTGTGAAAATGGCACATGTCAAGATCTGGGATATATTAGACAGTCAGCCAGCATTTATTCCTCGTAGTTGATGTGTTGATTGCAGAGACGTGGGCAGGGGTGAAGACCCAAGTGACTTTGATATGGTCCAAATCGTTGTGGGCAGAGAATTGGGTCAGAACATCTCTGAAATGGCAAGACTTGTAGGTTGCTTGCGGTCATCTGTGCTGAGTACCTGTTCAGAGGGGTTCAAGGAAGGAAAAACATGAATCACTGACCGGATTTCGGATGGCCAGGACCCACTGATGCGAGATGTTAACAAAGATTATCCCATCTGATACAAAAGGGCAACTGTGGCACAAATTGCCGATGACTTTAGTGATGGTCACGGGAGTAATGTACACACTGCATCGAGCCCTGCTACATGTAAATTGTCAGCTGTAGGTGGATTTTGTTCCCTCTGAGTGGCCAGCAGAGGTCCTCAGTGGTTGTAGTGGTGGGTCACTATACACCTCATTTGCTAATTGTCTGCACCTGTTCTCCGTTTGATTCTGTATTTATACACTGCCTCCTGTTTGCTCATTGCTCAGTCCTCTTAATTTGTGCCATTGGATGTTTTGTTTTGTTGTTTTACTCAGTGGTTTTGGACTATCCTGTGATATTTACAGCTGTTGTTTATCAAATTTGCTCTTGGGGTATTTCAGCTTCTTTTTACCTGTCGGTATCCGCTGACCAAAGAGGTCATGGATTTCACAGAGTTTGCCTTTATTTGTGATATTTAAATTCACACACACACACACACATATGTATATGTGTTTATGAATATATATGTATGTACGTAAGTACGTATAAAGATAAAGCTTTGAGAGTTTCACTCTCAGCCTGCCGTGCCATAGACTGAGGTTCACGATCTAGCAGTGACACCGATAACCAGAAAATGGGTTTATGCAGTGTGTATGTAGAAATCCTCACGTGAAATGACCTTTTAAGACCTTTTTAATGCCTCTTCAAGCTGAATTTAAGACCAAACCTTAAGTTAAATATGCTTTACCAGAATCAGCCTCCATACATTTACAACACAATAACTACACCTACTTTTATTTACATTTATATTTTACAAAGGTCCAACAATTGAAGTGTGAAACTTTTGTAAATGAAACTTTAGAAGAATGGTGATCAAGGCATGAGTGTGTGAATTACTGTATGAGAAAATCTCCGAGCAAAAGACTTCAGTCAAAACAGAGGATAAATGGAGACTTAGATTGACATTTTAATGTGACCGTTTGCCAGTATTATAAGCTTATAAAAGTGGCAGATTTAACAGATTCTTAAATATCTGAATTTATGCTTTCCCATTAGTTGCTGCTTTGAAGATGATATCATAGACAAGATACGTAGCTAAGGCGTTCCGGTAGCCCATACAGCCCGCGCCGCTTCTAGCACCAATTGCTGAACTTCTGCTCAAAAAAAAAATATCTGACAATAATTGTCAGATAATAATTGGATCAAACGTTATGTAAAGTAAGGGGTAAACTACAAAGCTAGATTATAATACAACCCTTCAAAACCCTTTTAGTATGTACGTGTGTGTGTGTGTGTGTGTGTGTGGATTAGGTTCATATTACATTGTGGGGACCAAATGTCCCCCAAAAAGTGATAAAAACCATTTATTTTGACATTTTGGAGACCATTTTTCAGGTCCCCACAAAGATCTGTGAATGCAATCAAAAAAGTAAAAACGTAGGGCTAGGTAGTGTCATGGATTAGAGTTTTCCCTTTGGAAATGAATGGAGAGTCCCCACAAAGATATAATTATAAAACTGTGTGTGGGGGGTGGAGAGTGTGGATAAAGGAACACTGAATGTATTTTATAGGGTGTTCGTTTCGCTTCGTAGTAAACAGGGACGTCTCTACATAAGGAGCCGGTGAGGCTAGGGCCCACAAGATGTCGCTGTTGAGCAATGCACGACATGATCATTAATTCAGTCTAACAATATAACATTTTTCTTCCCAACTAACTAATATTCTTGTGCATTTATTACATATGACACTGTCATGCATTCCAAATATCCTGCTATGTCTGTTGCCATATCCACTTCAGCAGGCCTTGGCAGAGCCAGACGATGACAAATGTTTATCACCCTGGCAGCCAGTAATGAACAATGAAATGGAGATGCTTCTGATAGTGAGCCTTTCAGGCCTACAGCCGTGAGCCCTTTTCATCAGGCATGGATGCAGCAACTTATGGGCGCTTGATGTTTTGACACTTTTACCTGCGGCACCTAATTAGTAAGCAGAGACATGACTGAGAGGCAAAGACAATCTAGTTTTATTGCAGCCAGTGCTGCTAAAAGAATGCTCTTTATTTCTTGCAATGAGGACAGAACTCAGTGATGAGCAGCTTAGTTGAAGTAAACCTGTTCTTGCTTCTCTTAATAGATTTCAATCAAAATGGGCTGGATGTATTAGAAAATGTAGATGTAACACAACAGCACCATGGGGGCGGTATCCTGGGGGGTGGTGGTGCTGTTCACGTAAATGTAATGAACTAATGCCTTGCAGTTGTATTGTAACGTGCAGAGTGATGAGAATAGATTACTATGACTTTGCAAGCCTTTATTCCTCTGTCGGCAAGTTTAATGAGTAACAGTCACCACAGACGTTTGTTCTGCAGTTTTGACAATGTTGAAAAATATTTTGGTTTCCGCAAACCCAAGGTGTACACGAAGAAGACTTTATCAGCTTGTGCTGTCTTATAGGGCCAGTGCCAAACTCGTGTTTACAGTTTGCCCACCCTGCTGTGTACAGTAGCTGAGAGCCAGGGGCACCACGCCCAATCAGATGAGCAGGGTGTCCTCAGGGCTGTGGGCGGTACTGCTGAAATAAATAAGGCAGTTGAAAAGGGTTACCGAATTGCTAATATTTACAAGGTCTGGCATTTCCCAGACAGATAATCCATTCTCTTTGCAGACTACATAAACACATTTAAAGGGTGAACAAGAGGCCTCGGGTTACCCCTTCTGGGTAAAGAATGAAGAGGAAAAAGAGAGGTAAGTTCATATTTACTTTGAGAAGGAGGTCATCCCCTTCAACCTAGAAAACATCAAGGTTAACAATGTTGAACATCAAACAAGTTGTTCTTCAACAGCCTTTGGGGAAATTAAGGTCAGAGGACGAATGAAGCAAACACAACACTCTTTCTTCAGTATGTTTTCAAAAGAGTTTGAAGTGTTGCCCTTTTCATTTTTCAGTGATAAAGTGGCATGGGTGTAGTGGCGATACATAGAGGTATCGTGTTTTGCCACACCAAGCCATTGTGTTTGTAGCAGTTTACACCACAGTGTATGGCAGACTTGATGGATGGCATTGGAAAGGCACATATTGCATCATGATGCAGACTCTGCATGCCAGAAAACTGGAAGCCTGGATGGGTGACTTTCTCCAAAACTAACCAACTAACTGGACCCACATAACCACATTCTTGAAATGATCCTGTGCCAGTAAATGTGTGGCTACAGAAACTAATGTGTAAAATGCATTTGATTGTGTATTACTTTACCAGTAATCCACATGCCGCCTCTAAAGAGATTACAACAACCACACAACATGTTGTCAGAGTTAAAAGGCGATTCCATCTGAAAAATTCCAGAGTATGTGTCGCAATGAATTTTTACCAACGAATCCAGTCTTATCAGTCCTGACCGTATGGAAAAAGCTAGCAATAATAATAAAGAACTGGAAAGAGTGTTTGCCGAGTAACAATCTACAGCAAGGTAAACATTATATACTGTATCTGGTACAGAACCTTTTCTTTTAAAGTAAGAAAACCATCAATTACTGGTAAGCACGTAGCGTTATTCAAAAATCCCAGAGAGGAATTGCAGATGAGTGTACTGGCGTGGTTTGCATGTTCTCCCCATGTCGTCGTGGGGTTTCCTCCAGGTACTCCGGTTTCCCCCCACAGTCCAAAAACATGTTGAGGCTAATTGGAGTTACTAAATTGCCCATAGGTGTCTATGTGTGAGTGACTGGTGTGTGAGTGTGCCCTGCGATGGGCTGGCCCCCCATCCTGGGTTGTTTCCTGCCACGTGCCCATTGCTTCCGGGATAGGCTCCGGGCCCCCTGCGACCCAGTAGGATAAGCGGTTTGGAAAATGGATGGATGGATGGATAGGCTTGGGTGGCATCGATTTTTTCATGTCATCATACCTTCCAGACAATACGCTGCGGTCAGAGCCGTTTTCAGGGTGGTGCATCTGGTGCGTCCGCACTCGGGCCCCTCCCTCTGGGGGGGGGGAGGCGCTCAAAAGGAAAACTTGCCTAGATAATGATAGGCTAAATAATAACATGATTTTTTTTCATTTCTTTTTTCATTCATGCAGGTATAATTCATCTGAATACATTATTTTGCCTGAATATTAGGGCTGTAACAGCACAGGTACTCATTGAGTACAGCTTGGTACGTAATTTTCGGTTCAGTACACAATGAATTGAATAAATACATTTATTCATATGGGTGGTCCCTAAATTCACAAATAGATGTTCCACATACTGTAGAAAACATTATGCTAATTGTCGCTGTCAGTTGGTTGTGGCTAATGCTGGTTACAGTCCATCATAATTGGCAGTTTGGAACCATTTTATTTTCCCAATAAAGTACACCAGTATTGGTGCTGAGTGATACTTTGGTAATTTAATCAGTCTGAATTAGTCTCAAATTAAATAAAATCCCACTAGTTTAACTAAAATAGTTGATCTGAACAACTACCAAAAATCCATTCGAAGATTTTAGGAGTTCTTTGAATAGTGTGCTGACTTCTGTCTTATCATCTTGACCACAAGACAACAAAACATTTGATTTAATAAAAAGACATTTATTTACATAAAACTCCACAAACTACAACAAACAATTGACAAACTTGATGAGGGAGTGTAGGAAAAAGGTAGATGTGATGTGAGTTTGTGTAGTACGTGTGTGTGTGCCAAATTTCGACATTCGAGAAACCATTTCTATTAAACAATATTTTTTAATAACTTATGAAATTGCATAAAAAGTTCAATTTTTACTATGTACAGCATTAACATTATAGTACATTAAAAACGTAGTGTATTTAAAAAATACCAGAGATTTTTGTAGTTGGTGTTATTGGAACACATTTTAACAATAGTTCTTGTCTATTAAACTGTTTCCTTGGGTGTATACTCATCATAGAGGAAGCATCTCAAGGAACCAGAAGGTGAGTCTATACTTATTTCATAAATTTATTGATAATTTTGTTTCTTGGCTGGCATATATCTTCTGTGCCTTAGTAGTGTCATGCACTGTAAGGGCTGGATAATTGAATTTTTGCCAGAATAATACCATATACCTTTTACACCATTCATCTTAAAGAGTTGCATAAGGCCATCTTATCCCTTATGGGGCAGTCATCTTAATAAAGAAGTCTTCCATTTGTCAGAATGTGAAAGCACCAATGATAAACGTTGCATTTTACATTAAAAAATATTTCGAATTAAGCTCTTAATTTTGTATGAATGTCAATAAGAGAGTGGTGTGGTTGTTAGCCCTGTTGCCTCACGTTTCTAGGACCAGCGCTTGAGTCTGTACCCTGGCGTCACGGGTGGAGTTGCATGTTGCATGATTTTAAAAATGTATCCACCTCGATTCCAACGACAAATGGAAAAAGACTCTATAATGTTCATAGCTAGCATAAATGGACCGGGTTGAGTCATAAGTAACTAATAACATAAACTAATAGTTTCCTAGATGGATTTTTCAAATTCTAGATCCAATTCTTCAACAGAGATAGCAGGCTTAAGAAGGCAAAGCCAGCATGGCAAGCAGACTTGGAGAAGCTCCCACAGGGCGTGATCATGCACGTATCTGTTCTGTGTCAAGGCATCTCCTGTCAGGAGCTTCATGAGTATTAGGGCCTAGCAGCTTCCAGAGCAGTAGTGGACACCCAACTTTGGAGAATAAATAGCAGGGTAAAGTACCATTACAGCACTTCATAGGTACTCAAGTGAAAGTAAGCGTATTCCCAATTCTACTACTTAAGTATAAATTATAAAAGAGAAGATAGATGCAGCATTATGAATTACTGTATATAATTGCTGATTATTTTTTCTTTTCAAATCTCAAAATTTTTCTAGTGTTTACATTGTACTGCAAGAACTCATTTGCAGTGGAGGGATGCTCAGTATGACAATCTTATGCTTGTCCTGTTCTTCTGCGTTTACTCTGCTATTGTTAACCTTTGACCTGATGTCCTAAAATCCACCAGCATGTCATCCTTATATCCCAGAATGCCCTGGGCTGAAAATTGTGGTGAAGGTCAGTGGGGCACCTCTGCATGGCAATTTTAGGTGGATGTCAGAGTGGTGGAAAAGGAAAAATATAGCAATGCAGGTAAGGCAATACAGCAAAACTGATGTGAGTAGACCGGACTAGGGCGATTTAGAGCACAATATAGATGAAGGCATGAATATTCAGGTCAGGCAAAAATAATGGTGTCAATTCTGCTAGGAAAAAACTGGTAAAATATGGAAAAATGGGATTCCAGAGTGAGTGCATGCTGGAGAGGAAACACGAGTACAAAATCAAACTCAGATTTGACAGTGAGAGAGGAATTGCAGCAATGAGTCTAGGTAAGATGACTATTCTTATTAAGAATCAATCCGGGGGTGACACCATGATGAAAGTGTTGAGGGATGGCAACTTACTGTAGTATGTAACAGTGATGATCAGAAAAGGAAAGCTTGTAAGCTTCAGGAAATTTGGAAATATAAGGATAGTGTAACAGAGGTTCAGGTTGGAGGAAGGCAAGGTAAAGGAGTGATTTCTGGGGTGCCAACAATTAAGTACAACACCTGAGGAGACAACTAAATCGTAAGGGAGGTGCGGTAAGAAACAGGCTAAAGCTGAACACTGGGATAAAGTGAGAGTTGTGTTTATAGGGAGGATGAGACGGCTAGTCCACACTCCATCATAGTAGATGCTGTAGCATCCGTAACGCTAAGCGCGAAATGCACAGAAGAGGGCGCTACTGCAACAAATCTGGATGTCAAATGGGAGAAATGGAAAACCTGTAGAAGCATAATTACGTTATGCAAGCAAGATAATTTATTGTTTGCTCAAAATAATATCTTGTGCATGCAGTATAATTTCTCGTGTAAACAAAACTAAAATAAACTATTTGGGACTTCGTCGGCTCAGTCATAACCCAGAAGGCTGGGTCATAATAATCCAGCGTGTGTTCTGCCTAATACTCACTCAGCGCTGGACTGCCACTTAACCGAAGTTGGCTTGTTTCTAAAACAACATTTTCAAAGTGTTATTTAATTAGTACGATGGATGTAGAGGGTATGAGTTTTTATTGAGGAAATCGAACTACAAGTTTATAAGTTTATCTTGAGTAAAACAAATAACTATATATCTTCATTCAAATGAATGGTTCTTTGTTTGCTATTCGCACATCTATACGTACAGGCACACCGGAATCAGGGGCGGATTGGTGGGGACAGGAACCTGCCCGAGGCCCCCCCTGCATGCAATTATCAAATTTCACGGGTATGAGCAACATTCCCAAGGATTAGAACACTGATGTCAAGTATATCACATTTAATTCTAGACATACTACTTTTCTTAATCTTTCATTAATATATATATATAATTTCATTATGGTGGGAGTCATAACACACGCACACACACACACAAAATGTTTGGTACAATTCTTAAAACAATTTTGAAATGTTTATAATGTTTTGTAGTCAATGTTGTTGAGGCACGAACTTTAAAAAAAGGCATGTTTTTCGTGGAATTTGCAAAGTACTGCAGTGCATGATGTGTATAATATCGTGGGGGGGGGGGGCTGGTCTGGTCTATTTTAGCCCCAGGACCCAGTGTACAATTCTGGTATCGACTGGAATACTTCTCTTTGCCGACCCCATCTTGCTTTCTGTATGACAGACAAGTTACTGCAAGCTTTGCGGGGAGGAGGCGGGGGGGTTGTACTGCAGGTCCAGCCGGTGTGCAGTGCCTTCAGAACCGGGGAGGGGGAGGGGGGGGATAACTCATGTGCATCTACAGCATAAATAACCGTACTTGCTTGTTAAGGTTTCCCCGGCGCGAGGTATTGCGAGTCATTCTATATAATTAAAGCGTTTTTCGGTAATAGTATCTGTCCTCTGATCTCCCGCGTATTCTGACCCTCATTGGATTCTGATTTGGGGGTTATATTTGTTCAGATCTGATTTTTACTTTTCCTGACTTCGATTCATGGACTGTGATTTGACTTCATGGTGTTTTTAATAGAACATGGATCCCTCTGCACACGAACCCCCTCAACCTTCGTTACGTTTAAGTGTCAGAGCACTCTGACAATTAGCCTGTGTGAACTATGAATCACTCCTGCTTGGAACTCAGCACAAAGAACAGTGTGCAATTTTCTGGTTTTTATGGGGATTAATGAGCCCAGATGTGCTCCGCCAGTTTCTGCAAGTGCGCACAGGGCTTGATTTCTCTTGGCAGTTTGATGGGAAAATTAAGTTATATTCTTGGCGCTGCGCCGTATCTTCGTAGTTTATGATTGTTTTAATTGCACTAACGATTTGTTTCGGGTCGGTGTGGTACAGAAAACTGGTTGTACGGGTATTTTTGAACATGCCCTATTGCTTTTAATCGTGGCGGATGCGGTTATTACAATTTAAACTGTGTTGGAATTAACGGAGTTCCTCCATTTAGTACAATTCGCTTCGACATTGCCGTTACTGGTTTCCTGTAATACAAAGTGCCTGCTGAAAAGAGATTGACATTTCATGCTTACAGTTGCCAACTTTGGTCAAGTGCTTGGAGTGAGACTTTCACTCGAGACAAGTCTGCACGCGTATTTACATGTATGTAGCAGTTTTATTACCTTGTAAATAACCTATTGGGTTTGCGAACTATCCCGATGCCTTTGATGCAGCCGAATTTAGGTTTATTATGCAATAATGGAGATTTGCAGTTACATTTCTTGCGTTATTCTGAAAGCGTGAGAGCGCTTAACAAAACAAGTGGTGCGCCAAACTCTGCACCCGTGCCGTGAAATGCACCCCCTGTCGGGAGCGCGCACCGCTCTTCGATTCGAAGGGGGAAAAGACGTAGTTCCGTCAATCTAAATATGCAACAGAAGTATTAAATTGCGTTCGCACATTTAGAAGACGTTTATCACTGTTTCACTTCACGAAGACTGCATTTAACACATATAAAACTGATAAACTGTGACATGTAGACGATGAGCCCCGAACGAGAATGTAGGTTATTTGTCTCGTCATCAGTTTACTAGTTTGAGAACAAGGAAGTCATTCGCTTTAACAATCAAAGCAAATTACACAATATTATTCCCTATACATATTTAGTAATTTATTTTTCTCCACAATGAAGGGAATGTTCTGTTACAGTGATCCGAAACACCTAAACTAAAAAGATATTTGTCTTTATGACGGCTAGCCTGGCAGGAAATTCATTTCCATTCTCCCCTTTGATTCTATCACGAAATGCTGATAGCAACCGACATATTTAAAGAAATAGATAATAATTACTGAATTTAATGAATGCCATATCACGTGCAGCGCGCGCGGGGGGGTGCATTTTACGGCAGCTTACTTGTTTCGTATTTAAGAAACTGGCTCACTACCTGTGTTATTAGTACCTTACAATGTTTGCACTGTTTATTGATGTTGTTCTATTGTGCAGATTTATGAAAAGCAAATTAGGAGGAGATGAACTGACAGGGACATGCAGGGGTGGAAGGGGGTGTGTCCTTAAGCATAAGGGTATGCACCATTTTCAAATCTAGCTACTAAGATAACTTTAGGGTACCTGCCATGAATTGCACCCCCTTTGAATTCTTGCTCTGTTCCTGCTACATAAATGAAATTTGCTCAGGTTGTACACTTTGCCACACAGAGTGTACTGTCCAAAGCATTTTGTGATCTAATCACCAGAAACAGAGATACAGTGGGGGTGCCATTCACGGCAGGGTACCTGCCGGGAATTGCACCCCCTTTGAATTTTGCAGGAAAATGGACATCAAATTTTAAATTATTTAGGTTCCCCTGAATCACGATGTTTTATGGAGTGACCCAGAGTTAGACAGATACAGAGTGCTCCGTTATGTCAGGATTCCTTTTTCAAGTAATGTAAATATCAGTTGCTAAACTTGTCATGTATGTTTTGGTACCAAGTTTGCATCATGATTCACAGTTAAAATTACAGTTTGAACGTCAATGATCTTGAATGCCAAAAAAATGAATATGCTGCCTCATGGCAACACATGTAACACTGTACCTACACAGATTATGAAACACGACCTTGCAGATGTCAAGTGGGCATGAAATGGGATATAATGTAGAAACTTAACTTAATGTTCTAGTAGCAATTATTCATTTCAACATTAAAGTTTTCCTATAGAAATCATCTGAGACTCAATAGGCAAATTATTTTCTGGAAATAATAGAAACTTTAATAACAAATACAATTAACAATTCCAACAATAACTACAAACTAAAGGCTTAATAAAATCAAAAATTATTTAAAATTAGATGTCCATTTTCCTGCAAAATTCAAAGGGGGTGCAATTCCCGGCAGGTAATTACAGGATTAGTACGTATCTAACACATTTTTACCACGTTGAACACCTCTATAAGGCCAGTACAATGCAGTTTACCCATTGCCCAAAAGTGGTTACAGTCTATTTTTTTTTTTACTGAATGGCTCTTTTTGCCTGACTTTAATTGTTTTGCACTCTTCTTGGCTACATTTACAGAATTAGCGAATATCTAACCCATTTTTACCACGTTAAACACCTCTATAGGACCAGTATAACCAGTACAATGCAGTTTGCCCATTGACAGAAAGTGATTAAAGCCAATACCTTTTTACTGAAAACCTCTCCCTGCCTGATTTTAACCTTTTAGCACAAATGGATAAGAACATTTTAAACCATCCATCCATTTTCCAAACCAGCCGCGGGGGGTCCGGAGCCTATCCCGGAAGCAATGGGCACGAGGCAGGGAACAACCCAGGATGGGGGGCCAGTCCAACGCTGGGCACACTCACACACCATTCACTCACACATGCACACCTACGGGCAATTAGCAACTCCAATTAGCCAACAACCCAGGATGGGGGGCCAGCCCATCACAGGACACACTCACACACCATTCACGCACACATGCACACCTACGGGCAATTAGCAACTCCAATTAGCCTCAGCACGTTTTTGGACTGTGGGGGGAAACCGGAGTACCCGGAGGAAACCCCACACCGACATGGGGAGAACATGCAAACTCCACACACATGTGACCCAGGCAGGGACTCGAACCCGGGTCCCAGAGGTGTGAGGCAACAGTGCTAACCACTGCACCACCATGCCGCCCCTAGTAAATATATGTACAGTAAGGTAGAATATCATCATTCATAAATTAGTTAACTGTTGTATTGTATTTGTGGTCCTGTTCCACGTAGGTGTAGTGATTAGTGCAGTGATCGATGTTACCAGCAATACTGAACTTGAAGTGAGAGTGTATGCAGTTATAAATATTATCAGATTACGTGAGCCCTTATTGTTACCACAGCTGTTTGATTTGTCAAGCTTATGAGCATTATAATAATACAACTGAAGTCCACTTTCTAACAAAGATTGTATATCTTTTTCAGCATTGGGGAGGACAAGACTACGTTTGATGTTATTTCAGTTGGGACTGGTACAGGTATGATATCCTCACTGGAAACAGTTGGGGTAAATACGAACAATTTTAAACAGTAGATTTAACAATATACAGAAATTATATAGTGGTACAAGCTTCTGTTAAAATAATAAATTAGCTAGTTTCTCCATGCACATGTATTATATAAGTGGCCTGTATGACGAAACTGGATTTTTTTTGCTTAGCCGGATAATTTGTCATATTTAAGGTACTGCATTTTAAATCTATTTTATCTTTGTTCACGTATATTTACCTCAGACAACCTTATAAGCTAACTGGCTTTGCTATAAATGGAGACAATATGGTTTTCCGTGAAATGGCAGGATGAACTAATAGGGTGGTGTGTGAGATAAAATTGGGTAGGTGGTACAGGTGGGTAGTGACAACACTGTGTATCTCGAGGTGTTTTAACTTCTTATTTGTTATTGTAATATTGCCACTGTACAATTTTTGTTTGCAAATTTTTAAAGGCAAACAGAACTGCGTTTAGTTTAATTTCCAATATTCAATATTAAATTCTTTATTAGGTGTATATGCATTATTAAACTGATTAAGCTAACTCTAGGCAAATAGTGCTAAAATGAACAGAAACAGACAATAAAGTCGTTAATCGTGATTGTCATACAAATAATCGTCAAAAAAATGTCATTATCGTGAAGCTCTATTGACAATAAAGCTCTATCATCGTATTTTCAGTGGACGTTGTGTAAGGTAAACTTACATCGCTATCTTATATTCTGTATATCAGTCTGACATTTGAGCTAAAGTGTTCTTGGATCAGCATTTTACATTTATTGTGTTTGCATATTGTGAACCTCACTCAGACACCCATTTGCTGAACAGTAATCAAAGTTGAAAGGTTAATGGGGGAACTACAGGGTTCTTTGTGTAACATTTATCACTGTCTAGCACAAAGGTATTGGGAGAGCAACTTTTAAACCTCGTTCTTCGAAGTACTTAAGATGGTTGATACTCATGGGCAGTCAGCATGAATTTTTCATTGTGTGACACTTTCCCAGTAATAGCTGAAGGTCCTCAGCCAGCTGGTCAGACCAACGATACTGACGATACCCACACCTCCACTGTCTCTACCTTTTCCATCTGTAGAACATCTAACTACAGTCAATTACTGGCATGAACCAGGAATGTCTACCTTCCGGGACCCAGCTCAGATGAATGCTGTGAGGAGCACGGATGCATGAAAAGATGTACATGGACGACATCCATAGGAAGTATCTGGGTTCCATAGTTAAATCTATGTTTCGGTCTTGCAGGAGAGGTGGACCTGGATATACTTTCACAGCTGCGTAAGGTTTTACCAGATGTGAAGGTAGGCTGTGACGTGGTGGAACCCAGCGAGCCGATGCTGGTGAAATGCAAGGGTACTAGGACTTCAAATACTCTCACTCATATCCTGCATTTCTGAGTTTAGTCAAATACATATTGTTGTTTAATATGGTTAACAGTATTTAACTGAATGAATCATCATAATGCATAGGTGTAAAACATTGCTTTGTCTTCTACAGAACTTATGTTGAGAACTCCCAACTTGGAAAACATAAACTTCACATGGAATCAGATGACTGCCTCTGAGTTTGAGAAGCACTGGCTTGAGAGACAGTCAGAGAAGAAATTAGACTTCATTCATATGATTCAGGTGAATACGTCTGCAGTTTGCTTTGCCATGTTAATAGGTGAATGCTGGGTGAAATTTCATTCAATAGGCCAACAGTGTTATTTTGAGAGCTTGTAGCCAAAAGCTTCTGACTTCAAATCCCAGGATTTGCCCTGCTGTTACAGCAATGAGCAAAAGCTTCATTTTGTCATTAAATATTCATCTGGACGTCTTCGAGGAGATTCTGGTCCACCATCTGGAAGCTCAGGACGGGAAAGCGGTGCAGCATCAACACTATTTATGGTGGGGATGGGGCGCTGCTCACATCTGCTCGGGAAGTTGTGGGTCAGTGGAAGGAATACTTCAAAGACCTCCTCAATCCCACCGACAAGCCTTCCGATATGGAGGCAGAGTGTGGGGACTTGGGGGTGGACTGTACTATCTCTGGGGCGGAGGTCGCTGAGGTGGTTAAAAAGCTCTTCGGTGGCCGGGCCTCGGGGGTGGATGAGATCCGCCCGGAGTTCCTTCAAGGCTCTGGATGTTGCTCCAACTATAGGGGGATCACACTCCTCAGTCTCCCTGGTAAGGTCTATTCGGGGGTGCTGGAGAGGAGGGTCCATCGGATAGTCGAACCTCGGATTTAGGAGGAGCAGTGTGGTTTTCACTCTGACCGTGGAACAGTGAACCAGCTCTAGACTCTCAGCAGGGTCCTGGAGGGTGCATGTGCTTTGTGGACTTGGAGAAGGCATTCGACCGCGTCCCTTGGGGAGTCCTGTGGGGAGTGCTCCGGGAGTATGGGGTGCCGGGCTGCCTTATAAGGGCTGTTCGGTCCCTGTACGAC
>JAODJX010000001.1:48692012-48702034 GCA_026776945.1 Isichthys henryi
TAAATTGCCCATAGGTGTGCATGTGTGAGTGAATGGTGTGTGAGTGTGCCCTGCGATGGGCTGGCCCCCCATCCAGCATTGTTCCCTGCCTCGTGCCCATTGCTTCCGGGATAAGCTCCGGACCCCCCACGACCCAGTAAGGATAAGCGGTTTGGAAAATGGATGGATGGATGAATCAAAAAATTGATTTAACAGTAGATTCAGATCTCGTGGTGGTGCAAGGTGCTGTTGTGTAACAAATTTGCAATAAAAGCCAGTCTTTTTGTACACAAGGATTACAGAGATAACTGGAGAGAGAATGAAATTTGAGCTGAAGCGGTCTTGGATCAGCATTTCAATCTCACTGCTCTACTGTGTTTGCTCCACCTCATATCTGCCTATGGTCACAAATTCTTGTACAGTATTTGAACTAATACTGAAGTAACTGTTTGATTGAAAGCTCGTTCTTAATGGAATGTGCCCTGACATGAAGCAGCCAGTGAAGATAATTACTGTAGGAGGAGCCACCAACCTATTTTAAATAAAATAAGACCGATAATAATGATTTCATAAAAAGGCGTACATGGATGGCATCCACAGGAAATATCTGGGTTCCATAGTTGAATCTGTGTTTCGATCTTGCAGGAGAGGTGGACCTGGAGATACTTTCACAGCTGCATAAGGTTTTATCAGATGTGAAGGTGGGCTGTGACATGGTGGAACCCAGTGAGCCGATGCTGGAGAAATGCAAGGGTACTAGGACTTCAAATATTCTCGCTCATATCATGCATTTCTGAGTTAATTTAACTGACTTAAATCATCATATAACGTTTATATAAAGATGTTGCTTTATCATAAATAGAACTTGTGTCAAGAACTCCGAACTTGGACAATGTAAACTTCACCTGGAATCAGATGACTGCCTCTGAGTTTGAGAAGCACTGTAGAGACAGACAGCCAGAGAAGAAAGTAGATTTCATTCATATGATTCAGGTAAACATGTCCACAGTTCGCTTCGCTGTGTTAATAATTGAGAGCTGAGTAAAGCTTCATTCAACAGGCAGTGTTTTGAAAGACTAGATCTTGTAACCAAAAGGTTGTGACTGCAAGACCCAGGATTTGCCCTGACGTTGTATCATGTTCATCCATCTAAATCGATGAGGAGTAATTTCACATTGAATTATTCAATAAACAATGAATAATTCCACTGTTCTTTAATGTTGTGTGTTTGTCCATTGAATCATCAATACATTTTCTAACGAAAGAAAAAATGTCATGGTACCGTTAAAGAAAAAAATGTCTTATTTTAAATACGAATAAAATAAATCTTGTCTGTAGCTCAAATGAAATGCATCTTCTGCTGGTCTGTCCCCTGTTGATGGCAGCCAGTGTTTTTATGCAGATTAATGTATAGCCAGATGTTCTGTATAATGTCCCTTGTGTGACATATTAAGCTGCTCTTTACTTAAAAGCTAAGCTGTTTTTACTTAAAAATAAGATCATCTGTGGTATCATGTGGTGGCCTCCTGTCAGCACAGAGACCAGCAAATATTGCCTGACTTAACTCTCTCAACTCCCAGTCTGCCTTTGTGTGTTCATGAATGACTGAATTGAATTGTCTTTATTGTCCCCAAGGGGCAATTTGCAGACAGCAGTTAACACAACCAATACACATAAAAATAGAAGAAAATTCAATTAACTGATAAATAATACCATGACTACATATAAAAACAGTTGTATTTTAGGTTAGAAGCCTGCAGAAGAACAAGAATCCTCTGAATAATTATGTAAGGAAGTAAACAAAATGGAACAAAGGTCACGGTATAAGCTACCCCTTCCATCCATCCATCTTCAACACCTGCAAACTCTACACAGCTGAACTTAAACACTGGTCACAGAGTTGTGAAGCAATAGTGCTGACCACCGTGCTACTCTCAGATTTAAAAAACTCAGAGGTAGTTGATCTGTACGGAAGTACATTGCATTCACAAAAGAAAAAACAGACGCTTATCTCGAAATCATGACGTAGGAATGATTTTGTCACAATTTTGTCAAGGCTATCTATCGAGGCTCTCCCGTTTTATTATTATTTTTTATTATTATTATTATTGTTGTTATTATTATTTATTCTCCTGGTGTCAAATGACGGCGCTAATCAATACAAAGACACGATCTCATAATTATGATATTTTTTCTCATAATTAGTACGTCATAATTACGAGAGGAGGTGTCTATTTTGCTTTTGTAAATTCAATGCGTTTCCGTACGCTTCCATTGATTTTTAGTTCGGCAGTGTTGTGGTCTACTAAGTCTACGAAGTATCAGTTTATACTCAGAAACACTACAGGACAAAAGAACCTGAGTTTAGTTTGTATATTGTACTGGCACCATCTAGTGGTCATCAAGCAAAGCACGTTTGTACAGAAAACCGTGTTGGCCTACTGTGGAATCAGAACTTCTCACTAAAGCAAAAGAAATGTCATCTCAAAAGTAAAATTTATAACTTGCAAACAAATTACCAACTTACAAATGTCATCATAAAAGTAAAATTTATAAGTTTAAAACAAATTATTGATCTTCTAATAATGTGCTCCTTTGCTTGCGCTGCCTGACTTTTTGTTTCTAGTTGACACAAACTTTTCGCGTGGGCGGATTTTTTTCAGGAACGCGTCCCCATTGGCTAATAAGGTTTTGACTGACAGGTCAGTGCCACGGACATTAATTAACAGCGGGACTGGAGATTGATGACCTACTAACTAATTTTTACCGAATCCGACAACAAGATTAACAAAGTGAAAGTGTTGATGTTTGTGCTGCATTATATATTTTATTCCTTTATTATATATATACACACGGACAGTATAATGTTAATTAGGTAAAAGCTAAATTACATAGCAAAGTTTAACGTTTACTAATGTAGCACAATAACATGTATAGCGCAACACAAATAAGGTCAACACTTACACTTTGTTAATCTTGTTATCGGATCCAGTAAAAATTAGTTAGTGGTTAATGAATCTCCAGTCCCGCTGTTAATTAAAAATGCCCGTGGCACTGACCTGTCAGTCAAACTTGTTAGCCAATGGGGACGCGTCCCTGAAAAAACTCGCCCACGCGAGAAGTTTGCGTCAGAACTATAAACAAAAAGTCAGGCAGCGCAAGCGAGGAAGCTGACAGCGTAAACAAAGGAGCACATTATCAAAAGAAATGTAATTTGTTTGCAAGTAATAACTTTTACTTTTGAGATGACATTTCTTTTGCTTCAATGAGAAGTTTTGCTAAAAAAAATTTCCTGGTAAAATAGTTTCAATTAATAACATAAATGCTCTAATAGTACACGCGAGTTAGTTGTTTATTTATTGTTAGTTACTGTTGCGCTGCTTTATTTGTTAAAATTGTCTAGTCTGTGAAGAAGGCATTCAAGTAGAAATTGCATTGTACTCTGTACATGACAATAAAAACTCTGAATCCTTGAAATAAATGTATTTGATCTTTTCCCTGGCAGCTATCTTTTTACACAGGGCCACTATACACAATAGTTTTTTTTTGTTCACTGCTAACAGTTTAGATCAGGAGTTGGTTATTGTAAAATAGGTAATGTGGTGATAAGTAATGTGGATGCGGGTGATATTTGTATAGATTTATCTACACCTTTCTGGCAGTGCTGCCATTGCAGTCAGGTCTCGCACACTACGAGGAGTAGAAGTTGTCGGACTTGGCTGCAGTCAGTGTATATTCCACCCCCGCAGCCACCAGCAGATCTCGCTCCATGCAGCTGCAGACAGACCATAAGTCCAAGCCAAACGCACCCATACTCCCTCTCACATCAAGTGAAGATGCATGTATGCAGCCTCAACGCCCAAGTGTGGCTTACCTCATATCCTAGGTGTAGCCCAGATATGCATCACTTTGTGGAACACATCTCATGGCCCCTCGTACTATAAACAGGTAGGCCTACGGAGCTGAAAGCCGCAAGCCAGCCAGTACAGCACCCCATGGATGCAAACACATTCAAAAACAAATTCTGCTTCCCGTGTGCCAGAGTCAATGAAATAACTGAGAAATTACCAGAGATTCTACATAACCACCTGAATGCTGACAGGACTGTTGTGCGTGTGAATAGAAATGGCATCCAGTCAAAGCAGTCAGAGGCAGAGATGATCTTCACCTACTAGAGCTCCTTACATCTTTGCCGGTACAGATGCACATATCAGGCCCATTGCCCACAGTCGTCCAAGAGATCAGCCACGTCAGAAGGGTGTTGGGTCTGCATACCTGGCTTACATGTGCATGTGTGTAAGTATATTTCATTGAAAACTTTAATCTGTTCTAGCAACATAGATATCTGCTTAAATGTGAGGGGTTGCACCTCCATTGTTCCAAGGCACAGATATTTCAGATTGAGTGTCACTCAACAAAAGCCACAGTCACCTGCTAAAGACATGGTTCTTAAGGCTGCAGAACTTGAAGTCTGCTTATTCAACAACAAATCTTTCATAGTAAGCCGGCTGATTGAAAGCCGGAGTCTCAGTGTCATCTTTCTTATTGAGAACTGGCTTGACTGTAATGGTGCTCCTGTACTTAATGAAACTTGTCCTTCTAATGATAGTTTTTTTTTTTTTCGGTGTGTAAAGGTTAAACAGAAAAAGGGGCGGTGTAGCATATTTATTGTTGGCGTGAAAAATGCAGCTGAAGGAAGCGAGCATACGATAGGAGTGAAAGCAGCAGTTCATCATTTGAGCATTAAAGGCCTGATGTGGGAACAAGTAAGAAATGATCTTGCTGAAGTTCAGCCCAATCAACAAGAAGCATGGGGTGGATCCTAGTGAAAATGGTTTTACTCCTACTACGGACTGCTAGGACTTTAACTGCCGAAGGCCGTTATGTTGATGAGGCACCTACCTAACCAGATGTCTGCATACAAGACACATGGCTTAAAAAACACATTTGTAATTCATTATAAATGGATATGTAACGACCGGGGGGGGGGGGGGGGGCTATGTGGGGCACCGTTTGGAAAGTCACTCAGCACTTTTTTACTTGCCACTTTTTCAAAATTTAGTTCATTTTTATTACATTCAGCTAGAGAAACACTGCGTTGAAAATCATCACAACTTTTTGCCATGTATAATATTTGAAAAATCACTTACTATTTGTAAATATAAATAATGTTTATATGTAAATATTAAAGTAAATGTTAAATATAAATGTAAAAATATGTGTATAAATGTTAAACATACATTGTAAATGTACATATATACTGTATAAATATTAAATGTGAATGTTAAATGTAGACTCAAATTTCTCCCGCCCCTGTGACTTATTTGCATGGAAATGGGGAGTAACGATGAAAGCGAACACAGGAGCTGCTGGCGATGCAGGACAACATGGCGAATCCTTCCAGAACGTGCAATTTTGGCAGGTGGTCACGCTGCAGTATGGAATGGATTTCATGTCATCTTGAAATGGAAACACAACACTGGCATGCGAGTGAAAACAATCGATGTGATGTGTAGTTTTGCAATGTGCAACACGCAGAAACGTGCCCAATACCCCCCACTGGGTTGCCAGTTAACCCAAGTTGGGTTGTTTTTAAACACAACATTTTCAAAGTTAAATCAATTTGTAAAATGGATGTAAAGAGTCTGGATTTGCAATTTTCAGTGAAATAAAACTGCAGCATTTATATTGATTCACGGAAGCAAGTATTCATCTTGACTCAAATGAAATGCCCCTTTGTTTTCCATTTGCATAAATATGAGTAAAGATACACTGGAATGGTTCTTTGCATACCCCATCTTGCTCTCCATGAGACACACAGACCGGTCAGAGTATCCTTGGGGGTTACCCTAAAGCTGAGGACCTTGCTCAAGGGCCAATGGATAGGTGCCGGAGCTCAAACCAGCAATCTTTTAATCACAGATAGACAGGTTGACCCTGACGAGCCACTCACCGCCCCCAAGTTCCAAGATTCTGAGATATTTATTTGTGTGCAAGAATGGATTGGACTGTGTTCATCTCAAGTGGCCTTGTGAGCAAATTATCTATATGGTCCAGGGTCTAAATACAGAGGAAGCTTAGCTGCACATTCTTATGTCCAAATCGCACCTTGATGGAACACAGCTCTGCCTCCTTTAACAATCGATCCTTTATTGTCCCCATGGGGAAATTCTTTTTACTCCTCCCTCAGCTCTCTGTAGCGCAAGCTGTCCGTGAAGGGTAGCCACCTGTTGGGGAGCCCAGGGCCTTGCTCAAGGACCTGTAGACATGCTGAGGCTGAACCCACAACATTGTCATTACAGGCACACAGGCATAGCTCACTGAGCTACATGCTGTTTTTTGATATATCAAAATTTAAAAGAATCAAAGAGAATCATTTAATAAGATCAGTTTTGCACTAAATGTTTTTCATTTCCTAAGCAATATTCCTATGAATATCAAATAATGCTAATCCCAAATAAAGGTTTACGGTAAATCATAAATAAATACTTTAGCGGTACATAATTAATCAGTTGATATTTTCTTTAATTTGCACATTGCAAATACAGTATAACAAAATGAAAACCTTGAGACCTTCCGTTTCATCTACTTTGACTTGGTTTTCAGCGGTCAAAGTTTCAACCCATGGCTTGTTGCAATGCATCACAGAACCGGATTCGCAAGCCAGCCCGGATCTCGCCAATGCCTAATTAACATTCTGCGGACAGCCGCTTCTCAGTTTTGAGCCCATAAAGTCAATGTCCCCTATGCATCTATTAGGAGGCCTCGTTTGTCAAGTTCTCTCGGCGTGAGGTACTGCAAGTCTGTTTCCCAGTGGTAGTATCTGTCTTCTCCTGTGTATTCTGACCCTTGGATTCTCATTTGGGCTTTGCATCTGTCCTCATCTGCTTTTTGACTTTTGACCTTTCCTGACTTCGACTCATGGATTGTGTTTTGACGCCGTGTTTTGCATAGAACATGAATCGCTCTGCAAATGGACCCCCACAGCTTTCGTTATATAGAAGTGCCAAAGGACTTCTCATAAAAGGTAGCCTATGTGAACTATGCATCACTCCTGCTTGGGACTCGGGGATTATGTGGGGATTATTGTGCCCAGATAAGTGTAATGGGGGTGGCACTAGAAGCCTCAGGTTCTGTTAATTTTTGATTCTGCGGAAGTCCAGAGAGAACACGCATAATTATATATTTTTTTTCTGACCGGTATCGAGTCTTTTTTCTTGTACTCGAGATAACGTTTGGTATCTTGTGATCACAACTTTTTTTCACCCGTGATGTTGTGACATGTTTAGCAGCTCGGTTGACTATGTATCATCATCATGGGCCAAAACATTCGATTTTACTTTGATCGTGCACTGTCACAAACATAAAATAGCAGTATGTCTGTCAGCGCTGTCGTATTAGTGTTCGTTACTTGAGAAAAGGGGCAATTAAATTAATTGAATTTTACAATAAACGGAAATAATACAGTGAGGTGACATTGAGCTGTTAATGAATTTTAACTTTTCGTTCATAATAGAGAGGATGTAATTACAGACTGCTAGGTAAGGATTACTTCTTAATAGATCTCTCCTAGATAGTTGATGGAAGGAATGAACAGAAACAATACATTTTGATTAAGATTTATTATTATGTGCCCCCCATCCTGGGTTGTTCCCTGCCTCGTGCCCATTGCTTCCGGGATAGGCTCCGGACCCCCAGCGACCCAGTAGGATAAGCGTTTTGGAAAATGGATGGATGGATTATAGGGTTCAAAAAGGGAATTTATTTGACAGCACAGTCCTGTGTGCTGATACTGTAGGTCTGACCCCATTGGCTCTCTGGCGGTTTCGACTCTTCCAGGGATGAGGCTCTCGAGGGCTTTCCCCCATCCCCTTCATGATGCATGCAGCGTTCCCGTGGGCTGTTTTGGTAACTTAAAACATTTCATTATTAATATATCCTCAGTAAATGAAGTAGTTAGCAATCAAGTGTACCTGCACCTGTGGAATCTCCTGCTAGCAAGTTAGCACAATAGGAATTCTGTACTACAAACTTAGCATACTACTATGTTCATCATTTCATATATATATATATATATATATATACACATATATATATATATACATATATATAATTTTCTTATTTATTGCATATATCTCTTTATATTCATATGCAAATTGATTAAAAGTGTATTGTTATTAAAGAACTTGCATAGATTTATGACTGCATATTTAAATGTGCAGGCTGGGTATTTTTCTTACTTTCACGCTATTTGATGGAAAATCAAGAAAGAGAAGAGATGACGAGTCACCAAAAGACCCTTGAGTGTGCAGTTGTGAGGGAAAGCAAGTGTAATGATGAAGTTTTGAACCTGTCGTTGCCAAGATCTGGTATTTGCTTGGACCTTGAACTAGAACAATAGCACATTCATCTCTTCTTTGAACGTACTGGACCTAGTTGTTCATATGGACTGAGATTGAAGATAATTAGTCTCACTTGTTTCTGCTGTGTTTCATGGACAGTGTGCTTTGGAAAAAGTTATGTATATATGAACGAGTTTTCTTTTATAAATTCATCTAATTAGTTACCCACGGTGCACCCAGACAGGCTATTAACTGTTTCATATCTGCTTGCGATTTTTGAATGATATGTTGTATAGTAATCTGGATAAATTTCCTTTCTTTTCTTATTCATTCTACTTGTTCTTCTGACAACCTACTAAACATCTCATATAATTAATAAGGCAACATGTTATTGTTCTATAAATCAAATGTGGATAATTATCAAACCGTTTATACCTCCCTATTGAGCCTAAGTATAACCTACATGGTAATCGACTGACTTACCTGCTACAGAGGGTTAAAAGGAGTACAAATAGGCATCTGCGCCAGATGGAGGACATCGAGCTAAAACACCAGAGTGTCCCGTCTAAACGTGACTAGCTAGACTAGATTTTTAATGTTAACTGACCCTTTCCTGAATAAATCAGCAATTTTCAAACATTATTCAGCTTTTATTTTCCTCAAACTCTCCCATCAGATGGGAACCAGACGATGACTGATCCCCATTTTGGTTCAAATGGTTTAACCATCAGTAATTTTTTTGTTTGTTGAGAAGACAAGGAACAATGTTTTTTATTATTTCGTTTATTTGTGTAGTTGTGATGTTTAAGTGCCAAAATGCAATACTGTATGTATAATTTGTATGCATGCAAGTCTATAGAAGACACAAAAGCTGTGAAATTCAAACCTCTGGTTGCATTCTGTGTCTGCAGTATTTACAATAATTTTAATATTTCACAATTTTTCTTGTTAAAAGATGCAAGCCGCTAATTAGCAGTCAGATACCCAGTGCTACCTTTTTTTTTTTTTTAATAAATTAATTGACAAAACTTGTGTTCAGCTGCTTTGGGGGGTGTGGAGGGGACTCAGCCTAGGGCACCAGAACACTCAGGGCTGACCCTGCCCATCATTATCTTGGCAAATTTCCTTTTTGGGCAGGGCTGGGTGTCATAAAGCTGGTCATGCAGTGGGAGGGGTTTCCAATTCTTGTGCAATGATTCCTCTTTAAAACACACGTCTGAGTCTGTCCATTAGCAGTGAGGCGTCTGTGATTGAATAACACAAGTTTTTAAAGCTCGTCCAAGCTGAGAAGTAAGTGAATATTTACTCTTCACAACTAAATGTATGAAGTAACCTACAATAATATGAGATGTAGAGAATGATGCTATGAATCCTGCTCCGTCATTGTCTGGTTGAATTATAGCTTTTTGCAATCCTGCCTATGCGCCAGCATTAATTCTGCCACTAATGCCAATTGTGGGGACACCTCAGGCGGCGTCTGTAAATTCTATCTGCATTAAACAGTCCTTGGACTGACATCTGAATGACTTCTGAGCAAACAAATGTGGGCTGATTTCTATAATTTGACATTTAATTTTTTGCTGCACTGATGTCAAAGCAAAAAAGCAAAGGGGAAGTCAATGCAAGTGTGATGGTCTGCAGTCAGTAGCGTGAGGCTTTATTGTGGACCTCTCATCATTCCCTGTGAGAAGGTCCCACAAC
>JAODJX010000001.1:48717176-48733675 GCA_026776945.1 Isichthys henryi
GCGGAGACTCGAACCCGGGTCCCAGAGGTGTGAGGCAACAGTGCTAACCACTGCACCACCATGCCACCCCCTGGTAATGTACCCAAATCCTGCAAAAAAAACAGAAAATGGATGGATGGATGGATGGATGGATGAAATCCAGCTGCGTAAATAGCAAAAAAAAAGTGTATGTTGTCTTAAAATATATACTAAGTCACAAAAGTAAATTCAAAGTTGAGACCGTACAATGTGGCATTTAGGAAATAAGCACTGACTTTTGAAAAACCCCATGCATGCAACATTAACTTAATGCTTTAACCCTCATAAAGCTAAATACGATTAGCGAAAATAGTGCATGTCATTTGTGTCTCTGCACATCTTCATTAAACAGACAAGATTCCTGTCTTTCGTCTTTGTGGTTGTCAGGGTCATGATTATAAGGAGAAAGTGTTTTAAACCCTCTGCTCTGGGTATTCATTTAAGGCAATGTGTACTTAATGTAACTGGACGTAATCAAGATATGCACAAGCTGACTGCCTAAACTCTACTTTAGCAAAGAAAGTCTTCCAATTCTCCCTATGAAGGGGAAATGGCCTTTTGCAAATATAAGCATTTGCTCCCTTGCAGAATATTTATGAAGTTGTTAATATTTCATTACCTGAATGTCTTTGTCTGATGTTTGTGTTAAAATCATTGTAGGTTCAAATTGTAGGTGAAATATAGTCTGTTTAGTCTTGACAGTGGGGTCATTTAATTGCTGTGTCATGCTCTGAGAATTCATTACTAATATCAGTCACACCTTCACGCCTACTGCACCACATATTTGAATGTTCTATCTTCATTTATGTTGCTTTCCCATGAGTGTTCCAGACTTTGTACAGTTATAAATGTTCAGACAATCTTTTTCTGAAGTGCAAGATGATGGTAGAAAACAACCAATGAAGAAGTCGAATGAAAAGCATAGTTAATCAGAACGCTTCTTATTAAAGGGTAATGAATAAATCAATCACTTTAGGTGAACCGTACTTGGAATTTTTCCGGGTGGTGTCCAAAATCAGCCCCAGTGTTGTTGACTGCAGAACAATGAACCATCTTGCTCATATTGATAAAGTAGTTAATACCTTCCACTCAATAATTACACACAGACAGGTATGATTAGGAGCTCCAGCGACATAAAACTAAAAAAATTATGAAACATTTTGAGTTGAAAGATTAATGCCAAAATAAATTATTGAGATTAAAGTATAAATAAACTTTCGAGATTAAACTGGCAAGTTCTGAGATAAAAATCAGTTGAATTCTATGGATAGCTTCTCCTAACATAGCAGTTCCCAAATTGGGGGGAAGCGGGGGGGGTGCGAGATGATTTGAAGAGTACATCTATAAACATCATGTGAAGAATAACCTATTTTAACTCCAACTGGATTGATCTCCCCAGCCCCAGTTTGGCAAAATATAGCATCACGACTCTCATTAACTCTCAGTATAATAAAGTTTGGAGGCCCCTAATATAAACTAAGTTCATGTCGCGAGTCTGTGGCACCTTTATCTTGGGGTCATGGGTTGAAAGTTTAGGAAACTCGTGTCCTAGCAAACATGAGCCTTCATTTGGGGTGGAATGAACCCAGAAAGCAGCTGAATATGAGGCATCAGTATGGAGGAATCGGCATGTAAGACGACTAACCTCTCCCCTGGATGTGGCTCTAATACTCCGTCATACTAATACTCTTCCGTACAACATCGATCTCGATGAGCTGAAAATAAACTGGATACTGTTATAGTGACCCGACCAAAGGCAGTGGTGATTGTATAATGAGGCTAAAGGAAGTAGGCCACACTTTAGAAAGGTACAAATACTGAAGAGAAAGAGAAAACTTAACCAACATGCACAATGACTTTTGCTTGACGTCTTTAATGTGTGATATTTATGTTTAAGCCGTAAAAAAATTATTTTTTAAAAGTGCTGTGATGAGTTTCTCAGACCAGCACTGTTGCTAGGATCTTAGGACATCTGGGCCTAGTCCTGGTTCTCAGACTGAAAGCTTGGTTGCTAAAACATTTGAACTAAACAAATTATTCAGGGTTCATTCGAATTCATTTAGGATTTAAGCCCCAACCGCTCCACCCTAGTGACGCCTCTGGTCAGTACTTCCTGTTTCATGTAACACGAGTGAACCAGCGCGACAGAGCAACCTTGGTGTGGTTTGTAGATGGAGAATCTCCAGACTTACGTGCCAGGTAATGTAGCATGATGTTGCTGTCAGGATCCATCCTGGCCTTGTCTGTCGTCTCCCCCTTTAGCCACCGGCCATCCTGCTCTGTGTTCCCCTGGTGCCCCTTGGTTAGCTCCTAATGTGCTCTCCTGGACTGTCCCATGGCTTAATGGGCTGAGCAAACGGCTGCATCATCCAGGCTTCCCTTTTTATTGTGGCATATATTTTTATTTTGATCATTTATGTTTCTTTCCTTGTCATTGATTGATTATGTAATTGTATTACGGTTCCTTGTTTGTAGTAATATTCAGTAGCCCTTGTTTTCTAACCTCCCTTGTCTGTAATTGTCCTCACCTGTGGTAGTTTTCTTTGTGATTATTAATGGCCACACCTGTCTCTTTCGTTTGCATCGTTCTGTATGTATTAAAGTGCCTGCCCAGGTTCCTCTTGGAGCTCCTTCTGTTTGAATGTGTTGCCTTGTGCTGCCTGCCTGCCTGCCTGCCTGTCTGTCTGCCTGTTTGCCTGTTTGTTTGTTTGTTTGTTTGTTTGTCTGTTTGTTTGTCTGTCTGCCTGCCTGCCTGCCTGCCTGTCTGTCTGTCTGTCTGCCTGTCTGTCTGCCTGTCAGACCCCTAATCGTTCCTTTGTTGTTTTGTTTTTCTTCACTTAAAATTAAATCCCATGTTTTTTTTCAGCCACAACATGGGTCATCCCTTTGTTCTTCACCATACGCCTCTGTCTCAGTTGCTGATCTATTATTTCAGTTCCACCTTGAACTGTACAGGATGCTGGTAGATTTGGATATAAGGATCTATCCTTTGTCATGTTGCAAGTACTGGTTCTGCCTTCGCAATTTGTGACCTAAATACAGTAGCTCTGAACACTAAGACAATCTGCTTCCTACTTTTTAAAAACATTAGCCTACATGTGCAGGGTATGTTTATTTATTGAATTAATGTTTAGCAAGTAGCGGCTACCTCGTAAATTAGTGGCCAAATTAGGTAAGGATACGTTGAGATTAACACCGCTGCCATGCTTATGAAATGTGCCCTGCGTTGGCCATTAAGTTTTGCTTATTTTCTCTAGGTGTGATGTTTGAGGCTCCTTAGTTATTCCAGAAGTACCTGGTAAATGTATCTTTGGCTTAATTACCAATCGTTGAATTGCTCATTATCATTAATGCAGGTACTTAAAGCAGGGTATTTGATAATTATTTAGCGATCTTATCAAATTCATTCCACCCTTCATTTCAGCACATTTTCCCCATAGTGTATGAGATGCATACGCATGCATATAAATCACATTGCCTAATGTCAGAGAGCCTGGCTCTTATGGGATCAGCAACACTGACGGATGCTGTTCAGCAGCTTAACAGGTGCCTGATAGACTGCTGCAAGGCTTTTGGCTGTAAAATTGCATGATTTATATTAAGCTGGTGGTTTTGCATGCAGCAAGCAACCAGTGTCCAGGAGCAAAACAACAGCATGTCAGGAAATTACAATAAAGTCAATAAATCACATTGTCATAAATTATATAGACTGTAGTGATCGGAACATAGAATGGCAATGAATTTGAGAATCTAATCAGAAAGAGACGCCTTATTCTCAAAATGCTTTAAAAAGGGTATAGTTATCTCAGATTTAAAAGCTAAAGACATATATCGACACAAATTTACTCTATGGCTCATACTGGAAATGGATTGTGCGTGTTAGTAATTTTAACATGTGAAGCAGATTAACACATTCTATTACAAAATATTAACACAGTTGTGGTTATTATTAAATGCCCGTAATTTGTTTAAACCCCCCACACACGCAGTCCACCACCACCACTTTCTGTTACAGTGTTTTACAGTGTTGTGCAATTTCCTGCAAGTTTTTATTTGGATGCGAGAGAAGTGTCATGGCGTGAGGAGAGAGGCAGCACAGGAAGTTTATCTGGCAGGATGATCAGATGGAGGGGCCCCCGGCTGGCCACTGGGCTCTAATCAGCTACATATGGTTCACATATGCTTTGGGCCGGCCCTGGACTGACTTTAGCCTTCAGAGTTATTGTGCTGTTCAAAGCGACACCCTTTGTCAGGTTCATATGCCTATTGGTGTGGTAGAGCTCAGACGTGACCGTTAAACATATTCTGCAGCCATCCTCCTCAGTGTGTTGTTCCTGCATGTTAATTACTCACCACATCACACCAAAGATCCCGTGGGGGATCTTTGATAAGCACTCAGTAAATGTGTCGAATCAAGACATTTTATAGACTTTTTGCCAGGAGACTATTACCAAATTCACACTAAGGGTACATTAGCATTTTAGTGCATGAATGGGCTCCTCAAATTAAATTCTGTTTATCTCTCTGATGAAAGAGTGACATGCTGCCTGGTGATTCAGTGGGTAACACTGTTGCCTCGTTGATCCAGGGTTGGGGATTTTGAATCCCGTACCTGTTCTCCATATGGTGTTTGCATGTTCCCCTTCTGTCCTGTGGGTTTGGTTTGGAGGCTTTGGCTGTTTAGCTAATTGGCAGGTTTAAACTGCCCATAATGTAGGATTATGTGTATCTACAAGTGTGCAGGCTGTAGTCCTGCCTTGGACCCTGTGCTGCCTGGATTAGGTTCCAGGCTCAGTAATCCTCCATGGATAAGAGGTTAGAAAATGGATGGATGGATGGATGGATGGATGGATGGATGGATGGATGGATTGATGACCAAGTGAAGTAAAATAGATATTCCACCATTTTAACTAGTTCTTCAAATATATTTTTTCTTGGCATGATACAGTATAAATGAAACTCCACTGTTAATTGATAACTTCTAGTGGTGACAAGTGGTGACTAAGGATGGTGATGCAGCATAATCGTTTGTGATAGAAATGAGGCTTTAAAATCCAGTGTTAGTGGTATTACCATCCACTGTCAATCACTGACTGGTTTAACCCAATGTGACCTAGTGAAACAACCAACTGAAAATGGGCTAAACCTCTCGATGATTGGCAGCACCCAGTAATCCCACCCATGGCTGATATCTAAACCTCATTTATCCTACCAGTAATAACTTTAATCATCACTAAACCTTAATTTTCTTATGGCATCAAGCATATTTAATTACTTAATGTCATAAATGGTATGTTTTAATGAGTAGCGGAGTAATATGTATGATGTTTGTTTAACTGGCTCTAAAAATTCTCAGGAAGATCTCCAGACGTGCCCTGCGATGGGCTGGCCCCCCATCCTGGGTTGTTCCCTGCCTCGTGCCCATTGCTTCCGGGATAGGCTCCGGATCCCCCACGACCCAGTAGAATAAGCGGTTTGGAAAATGGATGGATGGATGGATCTCCAGACGAGTACAGAATTAGTCTTGGACTGTTTTTCTGCTAGTTGTGTTTTTAAGAATATTGTCTGAAATATGCAAAACACATAATCACTCACGTGACAGACAATGACATCTCCTTTGCAGATGTGTGAGACAGGGAAACTTTTCTTGGACTTCAAAATCATTCCTATCAGCCTCCTTCCTGGTGTCTTAGTTGTGCTTCTCGAGAAATGCAGCAAGGGAGGGTGTCAAGGAATTCAATTCACCTTTAACAAATTACTGTTTTACTGTCATGCTCATTCAGGCATCTTGATGCCATCCCAAAAAGTTCAGGTGGGCCAGACTTTCTGCTCCATTCTAAGGCTGGTCTCCTTGATAAAGAACAGTAAAGAACGTTGGTAACAGTCCTCTCACGCTCTCTGGATGCTGTGAAAAGCCACATCCATTACAGACCTTCTCGTATCATTTTAGTAAGCTTCAAAGAGCTCCTTGTCTAGGACCTGTGTCATCAAAGATTTAATAACCCAGGAGATCTCGAGTTCTGCAGACAACCTGAGGTTTAATGCCAAAAGGACAAGCAACCTTGTTTTTATTTACCATATAAATAAAAGAAGAAGGTAAAGGACCATCTCAGGGAAAATTGGAATTGATTTTTATTTTTTAGACAATCTCAGGGATCTTACCAGGACGCTGACTGACAGCTTTGATTCAAACGTTCTATGATAAAACTCACCTTTTTTCCTGCTTGTCTGTTGCTTATGCTTGTCTTTTACTGGCTATCTGCGGTAGGTCTCTTGCATAAGAGAATGAAGCTGTGAAAAGGGGGGAACTGGGAATTACTGTAGGAGAGATATAAAGTTTGTTGCTGATCGCTGGTCCTCCTTTATTGTCATTTTATTATTTTTCTTTTTGTCTCTGCCTTTCCTACTTTAATCAGCTGCTGTAGCAGAATGAGTGCTGTTTGGGAAGAGGGAGGATACAAGCTGGTATAGCCGGCATTTTTAGTTTCCTGTGGCACGGTGGCTCAGTGGTTAATGCTACTGTGTCACCCCTCCAGGCCTCAGGGGATTGGCAACTCATCACTGCCCTGTACAGTATACTCATATTCGGTTTGCATATTCTCATTCAGTCATGTGGGGTTCAGTTCAGATAAATGCAGACAGACAACATGGCATTTCTAAATTGCCAGTAGTATTATCTGTGTGAATATGCCCTGCAGTGTATGTAGTGTATAACTGTGCGCATGTGCCCTGCAGTGTATAACTTTGTGCGTGTGTGCCCTGCAGTGTAAGTAGTGTATGAGTATGTCGGTGTATCTTGCAGTGTCAGTAGTGCATAACTGTGTGTGTGCCCTGCAGTGTAAGTAGTGCATAACTGTGTGTGTGTGTGTGTGTGCCCTGCAGTGTAAGAAGTGTATGACTATGTGGGTGTACCCTGCTGTGTAAGTAGTGTATGAGTATATTGCTGTATCCAGCAGTGTATGCAGTGTATAACAGTGTGTGTATGTCTGTGTACCCTACAGTGTAAGCAGTGTATGAATATGTCTGTGTACCTTGCAGTGTAAGTAGTGTATAACTGTCTGAATATGCCCAGCAGTGTAAGTAGTGTATAACTGTGTGTGTGTGCCCTGCAGTGTAAGTAGTGTATGACTGTGTGCCCTGCAGTGTAAGTAGTGTATGACTGTGTGCCCTGCAGTGTAAGTAGTGTATAACTGTGTGTGTGTGCCCTGCAGTGTAAGTAGTGTATGACTATGTGCCCTGCAGTGTATGTAGTGTGGTTAACATGTGCTCTGCCAACACAGATCACTCATTCTTTATTATGACTATGAAAGTCCATTTCTACTTTTATTAATTTTTAAGCATTACAACATATCATACCCATACTAGGAGTCACAGGTTTAAAAGAGGCGTTCCTATCCATAGGAATGGCTTTCCCTAAATACGTTGTTTTTGAATAAGAGCCACTAGGGGGCAGCAGATATTCAATGACATATTTAGGAATACCCAAGGAGTACATGTAGGAATTTCATTACTTGTATTTGCGTAAATTAAAATTTTACTCTACAGAAAGTTGTGTAATTTTTATTAGGGGTAATATAATTACTGCACATTTTATTAGTCCTTCCCCCCATCAAATAAAGGTCATAATGATTGGGAGTTTATTTCTGGGAGTAAAGGGCATAAAGATTGTCGAATGCAGGGGAGAGAACCAGTCCATCGAAGGACACTAATCTGCGAAACAAGAAGTGTTGTGGGAACGTCACCTGAGTGAAAGAAACGGAATGAATTTGCCGAAATGGGGAGAATTTTTATTTATTTGTTTCCTTTGAACTTTGTTTTGGAGCGGGGTGGTCGCAAAACGTTTGTTATATTGATAATTTTTGTTTTAATCCACTAGGTGGAGCTCTAAATCATTTTAAGACGCGTAGCCGTTCTAAGTCCATTTCAAGATGTTGATAATAATGTCTCTGTTTTCTGGTCATCGCTTTAGAGTTTGATGAGATTTCTGCCCCATTTACCAAGCATATAACCATGTCCTGTACTGACTAGAAGGCTTCATTCTGAATAAAAACATTTTAGAAAGTCCTTTAAAAGTTTTCCCCCAGTCATAATTAATTACACAATGACTATATTTGAATTGCAGTGTCATAAACGAACAATCAGCGCAACTAGTTTACGTGGTAATATTTTTACATGTTAATATTTTCATATTTTAAAGGATACAGCAATAGTCTTATTGGTAAATAATTAGACTGGTATACTATGCATTAGCAACGAAATGAAAATTTGAGTTTACGGTTCTTTAAGTCCACACGAGTACAACACTAATGTGTGTTGACTCCGGGCTTCCCTGGGAATCTCACGTCCAAACAGTCTGGTGGCAGCAGGACTGGGGCATTTTCCAGCTGTCATGCATGAATTTGTTTTCTAGATATATCCTGGATGACAATCAGTTCTCTGTATTTACTAACCCTATGCTTAAAACATCCAAAATGAAATGTGAGATGCTGTCAAAAATGTGTGAACAAATTGACATATAAAGTTTCATGTTAGTTTCACCTAGATTTTTCTCATAGATTTTATTTTTCTGAAAAAAAAAAAACACTTCACAACATAACAGTAATACCTCTACATAAACACTATTCATCACTGTGACTAATTTCAAGAACCGACATTTGAATCCACATGAACCCCCATCTACCTATGTTACCCATGTAGTCACAGGTCATAATGTATTGTTACCTCCTGAAAACACTCCCTGGATGTTTCCTTACAGAGCCTTGAAACACATTAGCGCACTTTGAGCTAATTTTCCATTAGTCACCATTAATTGGCACTCATTAGATCTTTCTCCAATTATTCTTCTTTTTTTTTTACCCCCTATCACGTCTTGCAGCCATTAAACACAGGCCTGCTGTGGAGATTCCCGTGAAGAACTGAAGAACCATTTGTTATTGTGGTTATAAAACTCAGTAGTTCATATTATGCACCACAGAAAACAATTCACAGATGACAGAGTTTATCATTAAGTGCGTATACAGTATACATACCTAAATGGAGATATACTTTGTATCAAATGTAGAAAATCCAATGCAATGGCAGACAGACATGTTTACATTAAATGTGCACACCAAAGATAAAGTCCTTTCTAAATATTTTAGCTTGAACTCTTCACCCTTAGTGTTTTTCTCCTTTACCTCAAATAATAATAAAAAAAAAGAAACTAATTAAAAACTTGCTTGACAGATTCATTTTTAATTTGTATGTGCTGAGTGCAAAAATGTAAATAGACACTTTGCAGCGGAGAAAGCTGAACTTCTGTCTGCATGGATGAGCGTGATGCGTCGATGTTTAACAGAAGTTCAGCTGTAGACGGTGGCAACAGATGGGAGAAGTTCCATGAAATGTAGTTATTAAAAAAATCAACTGAGAGCAGGACAGTAGGGCATCCCAACCGTTATTTATGAATTCAGTTCCACTAAAGACAATACTAATGCCCTAATAAACATTCAAGAATTGGCAGGCAATGGTCCCGAAGGATTAAAGACTGATAAAATTTAGCTCCAGCACACAAATCTTCAGTTTACTCTTGAAGCATCACTACAGGCTTCAGTTTTTCTTAAATGTCTGTGTTTATTTGCATATGTCAGTCTTCTGTAAGTTTTCCTGTAAATACTGTGTGATCGACAGAGAATGTTAAAGCCTATAATTCCTCAAGCACTGACAAGACAGTCATAAAAAGGAGATTGTGTTTACTTGAAGGGTAGTTTAGTGGACCCTGTGTTTTATTAAAGTAGAGTGGATTCACAATCTCAGAAATCTGTTTTGTTAGCTGACGTTAGATAAGAATGGCAACCGTAATCGGCTTTCCCAGAAGATCTTCTTGCATTTTTCTTTATAGCATGAGTTGTAATCAATCCTTTTCCTTCAAATTTCCTTTTTTTTCCTGTTCTGGAATGCTGCAGATCTAAAGCAAGTTGAGGGCTTTAACTCCAGATGAAAACTGCCAGAAATCATGTGGCATAAAGCTTGTAAAAGTGTATGAAATGCGTGCCCCGTTTATCTATACAGTCCTTTCGGTTTCTCCCCTTTTGCTGCTATGGATTCCTTTTTGGAGGGTGGACCCATTGTAGGTATCAGCAGAGCATAAATCTTCACCTTTAATGCGTCAGTTTAATGGGCAAAAGGCTACAGTGTGGCCTTGAAATACAGCCGCGGTGTGAAGCCAGCCCACTACAGGGGAATTCTGGAATCTCAGTCCTGAAGAATTAACATCATTTGGCTTCCGCTCCTATATTGCTCACGCCTTTGACCAAGTGACCAAAGGGCCTCCTTAGAAGGTGACCTCCTGTTACATCTCGCAGAAAGGAGGCAGAGAAACCTCTTGAACACACTCTAATCGGCTGATAACATTCCTCAGCCTCCCGTCGAGCCTCGACAGCCCTTCATCAGTCCTGCGTCTCCACATTTAAGCTAATCAAGCTACCTCTGCTTGACTTTTTGACAAGTGCACTGCTAACACTCCGGTCCAGAACTGTACATTTGTTTGGTGTGTAAGGGGGATTTGATTATGTTTACGGAATGACAAGAAGAGTAATGGCTAAGGATATGGACTTGTGAATTGCTGGTTCAAGATGAGTGGGGCAGGGCAAGTGCTTAACTTGAGAAACTCAAAAACGGAGTGTCTTAGGGGGAAAAAAAAGTGTCGTCTAAGAAAATGTAAGTAAATAGCAAATCCTTTATACTGTAAAGGTAAAACAGTATAACTATGCCAACACTTAAACTGAGAAAAAGGGCCATATGTGTAATAGGTAGGTAAATGACAGTGTTTTCTTCAAAACTGACCATAGTTCAACGAATATATTTTGCCGTGAGGAAATAACTCGGTAGAGTGAGTGAGTTTGTTCATTGTTGATGAAATACACAATGCCTTTGTACAGAAGTATAAATCTGTGCAGAACCTATTTGTCCTGTGTAGAGACTTGTGCTCATTCTAGAAGATAGAGGTGCAATGACAGGGAATAACCCAGGATGGGGTGCCAACCCATCGCAGGGCATGTGCACACACACACATACACACACCATTCACACCTACACACAATTTGGCAATTTAAACTGTGGGAAACCCCACAACAGCACAGGAAGAACATGCAAACTCTACAGAGATGGAGGGCGGAGACTCAAACCCTGGTCCGAGAGGTGGGAGACACTGCAGATCACTGCAGCACACCTCTGTGTAGTACTGTGAGCCCAATGGAATATTTCACTGTTAATGAAATTATCTTTAAATTCTAAATGCAATAATATGTATGCCTGCATGACCAATATAATGAGCTATTTTGTGAAAACCAAGGTTTTAAAAAGAGGACAACTAAAGTTTACAAGAATTCATCCAATTTTGTCAGATCTTTGTCAGTAATGTAATCTGATGTTGTCCAAACTTACAGATGGAGACAATGGCTTCATGGAGTATAAGTCACTAGAAAAAATCACTGGAAGTCAGGGATCGTCCCTTTTGTCTACTGGCTTCTGGAGGTCCATGCCCTCTTTCTGCGTCACGTTTATTTAAAAAGCAAATTTTCCATTTTCTGCTCTTATCCGGATCTTGAGGTAAAAGTAAAAAACTTTAAAAAACATGTTACATCGATCCAGAATTATGACAAAAGCTGTGTAAGTGAAGCAGTTAGAAAATGGATATATGAGTTCTATGTAAGCCAATAAAATTCATCTGAATGTGTTCAATATTTGTCCCTGCACTGATGCCGCATTCTCAAAACTGTCACTGTGCATTATGCAAAGTACCACTTTATGTGATTATGTTGTTTTCTGTTTAATTACGGAAGAGGGTAACTTCAAAGGGAAACTTAAGTTACAACTTGAGTGTAGGTTTTTCAGAGATTATGGAAATGACCTTCAAATGCGCACGAGTGTGGACGCTGGGTTTGTTTTTTCAGAATCCGACACAGGGGGTTATAGCCTATTGGATTATAACTCTCAGTATGTGCAGTTGTAATGGCCTGCAACCCACGCACTAAACAATTCCTTCCTTTTTTAGTGAATGCAATCACGTTTGTCAGATTGACGTATCTTAAACAAACCGATCGTCCAGAGTAAATTATACGTGGTGGATGATCTATATGCCAGATATTTAAAAACAAAAATGTTTATACGTGAATATCTAAGGAGAATTAGAATTTCGATTGATTAAAACGACACAGATAAAATTGCAGGACAGTTTTCCATCCATAAAAAACGAATTGAAAAGTTAAATAGGCACAGTCGAAATTGAGTTTAGACTATTAAATGACATCTTACATCGCATCGGTTCTGCTGATCTAAACGGATCTTTCTCTTGGGAAAGTGTTCAATTGCGCATAGTAAATTAGATTCAAACTTAATGCACTATTTAAAGGCCGTTGTCTCTGGAGTAGCCCTTTTCCTTAATAACATCTAATCACATTCCCTCGGTTCCCTTTTTTCATTTTGCCTCTGCGGTGCTCCCAGCAAACCCAGTCTTAATGAAGCGTTCCTTTAAATTGGCAAATGACCCTGTTTTGGAGCTATAAGACCTGTTTACAACTCCCCAGAGCAACCAGAGTTAATAAAGACAGCAATTAAGCGTTATACAATTGTATTACAGGTGAGAATTTGGCATTTACTGTACGATTCAAAGAATCTAGACGAATTCTCGGGCTTACGCCGTTGTAATTAGCTGAATTATGGAGTTTCTTCCCCTAACCGTTACTTACGGGTCATTTAACAGCTTTGCATCATGGCATTCTTAAAGTAAAAACGGCAGCAAAATCTTTTTTCAAGACAGAAGGGGGATAAGCTCATATAAAAACAACACGACAGAATCTATTGCTGTTTTGGTCTGATCACTTTTAGGCTTATCACACAGTGCGCCACTACGGCTTAAAAGCGCATTTAGTGCGATACAGTACTGAGAAGCTTTCCTGTATCCCGACTTCTCCTCTCTCTAAACGGCCATATGTTTACCTCAGTACTTCAGCTCACTGAAATACAATATAATACCTACAGTACAAAAAGGCTTAGGGTCGATCACGCGCTTCTACAAATACGAAATTCAAGACGAGAGATTACAATCATACTTGTTTGTTCCACCATTCAACATTGAATGAATACTTAATCTTGATAAGGACTCACTTTCCTTCCTCGACTATTTGCTGTTTTTATTTTGTCTTCTTCTTGTAATTGTTCTGCTGGTCTTTTACTGTGTCGGGGCTACGCACGGCGAAGTTCTCCGGATCGATATCTGTATTGATGATGAAAAACATCAGGGTGGGAAGTCAGAGTACTGTGTCTCCGGTTGAATTGATTTCATTTTCAATGATCCATCTGCGCTGAGTGAAACGCAACCCCTGTATGTTTTACCCTGAACCCCACCGTGAAACTGGTTATTTATCAAAGGGCGAATGTTCCGTCATCAGAGTATAATAAAGAGCCCTCTGATGAAACTTCTCTGGCCGCTGTCAACTCACCGTCGTCTTATAAATGATGACATAATTATTATTTTTTGCCAGTTCTCAAAAAAAAAAATTAAAAAAAAATCTTGCAACCTCTGGGTAAGGAAAATACAATATCTCCAGGGTGAATCAGACAGATTTCTCTAATGACAGTAGACCGTACAAAAAAATTAAGTAACTACTGAGTTGACTACGCACATCTAACACTGTTGTGAAGCTCGGAACATGAGGTTTGAAGATTGCAAAGTATTTCAAACAGTATGTCGACGGTTTTAAAAAAATCCTAATATATACCATATATTAAATGTACTGTTTTTTTTTTGCAAACTGACACTACTTAATTGCGTACCCCAGAATACATACATGTATATATTGTAAAATGTAACGAGGTAACATTCTATGCAGAATCTATATATGCTAATAGTATGTTGTATGCAAAAATAAAAATGAAAAAATATTCAAGGCAAATACATCTCAAGCACATTATTTTCAGGGAAAGCACGTTGCCCATACGTGAAAAATCTACACGCAGTGCATGTTGTTCGCACTATATTGACTTTTAAGAATTGAATGGTGCATGATTGATGGGATGTTTCTGTGCTATAGCAGGAACAATTAAGTATACTCAATAAAACCGCTTTAAGTAGCTTTTCTGAGATGCAAACAACGGATGAAATGCTACGCCAACCGAATGTAATCCCGAAAAATGCGAATACCTGGGGGCTCAGAAACGGGAATTTGGGCCCGGAGAGAGAAGTCGTTCAGCAGACGTCAAGCAGGAGCTCCGCTTCCAGCCGCGGGGTACCGCTGCTCCCCTCTGCGGTCTCCGGTTTCCGCCCAGACCGGCGCATCTGTCCCTTGTTTCCTTGCCGCCTGCATCGCATGTGAAGCTCAGCTTCCTGTAACTTTAGGTAGCACGATTTTGTTCCTTCCACACAAAAAAAAAAACTCCCCCACAAAACACGAGGCAGAAAATAGGCTACTTTTTAACATCGCCAACGTAGCCTATATTTGGGAAATTAGAAAATCGCGCGCTGCGCATGTCAGTGCTTCAAAGTCATCCATATGGGCTGTTCATTTTTATGTAACGCTACGTTTCCCATTTGTTAAAATATTATGCTATATTTTGTGGCGTGTATTCTAAAGTATGCTCATTATTAAGTATTATTTTGCCGTATCAGGAAGATAATTCACATTTTTACATTGTTTTTCAGAGCAAAGTTGACCCATAGGCCTATTGAGGGGGTTACAATAGACATTGGGGACCAAAATACTCCCAGCCAATCAAATTGGGACAACTGGGATTTGAAGTTATAATTTTGAGTGCTGCTTTGAAGTATGGGTTTAAAGTGATTAATTCTATCATGCCGGGGCAGTAGGCTGCTTTAATTAACAAAGACATGCTTTGTGAGGACCACATTATTGGGCTTACTGGGTAATCAGTAGAGTAGCTAAAACCTCATTCTTCAGTTTAATGAGATACAGCACCAGGGTGGATGTTTGCAGGTGGATGTTTGCATGTTCCGCTGCGGTGCCATGCAGTGCACTCAACGTGGATCTTCCGCATTTGTCCTGTAGTGGTTTTCTTCCCCGAGATTTAATGGGCGATTAGGGAGTGATGGTCATTTATACCACAAACTCCATACCGAAAAGCAGTTGACAAGGTTACGATTTAGAGCATTTGCTTACCCTCAGTAAAATCGCCTTTCAATACACAGCCAGCGTAAAAGATTTAATTGTTTCAAAGTCCAGTAACATCTTGTAATACATAATAATCTTTCTCCAGTATAGTAGGTACATGACCCACTGAAGCAGCTAATGTATAGAGCCATGCACATGATGGAAAATGACATAATGGCTTGGCAGTAAGAGAACTGCAGTGGAGAAATGTGAAATTATGAAACTGTCTTCATAATTTTGTAGCGGGCCATTATTATGCTGCATATGAAATCAAGTGGGGGGGGGGGGGGGGTGATTGAACTACACGTAGTCTTAGTAGTAATTAAAAGCCTTCTGAAAAATGCTAAAATGTACGCTTCTGATATTACATTCCAGACCGGAGTTGTTTATTTATTAAAGGAGAAATTGTCTGCCTCACTTGCTATCAGTGAAGCCTGACAGCTGCTGGGTTAAGGTGATGCATGAGGCGAACCAGGGAGCGTAAAGAGAAATAAAACACAGCGTTCAACGCCGCGCATCAGTATGAAAATCAGGTTCTCTCAGAAATACCCGCTGGTGCAACATCCAGCTCGAAAAAAATGGATAATCTAGGGGTCATAAACCTGCAAAATCTGCCAGTGGCATTTCTGAAAGGCAAATTTTAAAGGGAAAAAAGAAGCAATTTCCTTTCCTAAGCCGCCAATTTGAATCCCGTATTAACAGATTTTTAATAGTGCTTGAAAAAGGGACTCGCGGTAACTAAAATGGAGCGTGAAAAATACGTTGCGTGTTGACAAAAACGGAAAGGTGACCTTGTGTGGCAGTGTACAGGATTAAAACTTCAAACCTCAAGTGTACAGGCAAGTGGGGAGTGTGTAGCCCGTAGTGCATTATGGGCATCTCAGAGATTAAGCAGAAATACTGCATCTCTGCCGGAGGTAACAATAAGCCTCATTGAATGGCATGGCTTCTGTAGTGTTTATGGCATTGTACACCATGCAGTTGTTTCTTAAACCCTTTTAAAACAATATTTTTTTTCTGAAAGAAACTGATTTGAAAAATTTTTCTTTTCACTTTCTATTTTTATAGAACTCGTAGGACTGCAGACAACCAATCCCAGAGAAAAAAATATCATTCAAGGTGCTGTCTTGACCTCTGTCAAAGACAGATTTTGTTTATGACTATATAAGCTTTGTCTTGTGTGTGATATTATACATTTTACAGGGAGAAATGTTTATGGTCCAATCTACATTAGTGTTTATTGGATTTTTCTGTGGGTACGGCATGGTGGTGCAGTGGTTAGCACTGTTGCCTCACACCTCTGGGACCCAGGTTCGAGTCTCCGCCTGGGTCACA
>JAODJX010000001.1:48735892-48750625 GCA_026776945.1 Isichthys henryi
AAACACACACCGCACTCCCACAATATTGCTTAGTTCATGTATCTACCATCACTACCCGTGTCTACACCCTTGTATTAAAGTGAAGCGAGAATTGTGCCACAGTATGTGTTCTCAGGGATGGTGTGTCAGGTACACAGGAGAGAACTAGGTACGATCCTACAACCAAAAACGTGGGATATGATTTTTGCCCAGATAGATAAACCCTTATAATATGAAATAATAATATGAAATGATGGTTTTTTTGCCACTTGCACAAGTATATTGGAAAGCTTCTTTGCACAGACCCCTTCTTGAACTATACACACACACACACACACACCGTTGAGGACAATGGTAGGGGTCCGAGCACAGGGTCAGCCATTTATCCAGAAGCATTTTGGTGGGGGGAAGGGGCAGGTTATCAGCTTTGCTCAGGGACCTAATGAAGATTTAACTATTCTGCCAAGGATGGGATTCAAACTGGCAACCTTCTGATCACAGGTATGGAGGCGGTACCCCACGGAGCAACACTTTTATCATCGCTCAATATTTTTTTATTTCTGGCTGATTATAACTTCGGTGCCTGCTTATGTATGCAAAATGAATCATATGCATGCATGAAAAAATTTGATATTCCTTGATAAGAGCATTAATGGGGAACTTGTGTATACTATAGAGTAATTCTGCTCTGGTGTGTTTCCACCATGTCCTTCCTTGACTTTGCATGCTTCCCTTGTGCTTTATTTTCAGAGAATGTGTGATATTATGACATCATATAGATTTTCCATTATTTCTGCCCTTCATATTTATTCAGGTTCAGGTGTCCTCTGTGCAGACGGTGCGGTCCCACGAATGCCTCTGTCATGGCTTAATCGTTTGTCTGTCTTGACATTTTGTTTGGTCCAATTAGTAAATGAGCCGCAGTGACTGTCAGTGTCCGTTTTCAATTAGAGGGTTAGCTATCCGCAATCCGGTCGAGTGGATGGAGGGGTACGAGGGGAGGGTCTTGGTGAAGGTGAGAAGCCAGCACTGCAGAATAGGTGTCTAGTGTGTAAGAATTTCAGGGAACAGAAAAGCAATTCCCAGTGTACTGTACATACATCCTGGATTCTGAATCCATTGTGTATTGAGGCATCATTCTTTATATCTGTTTTTTTTTTTTGTACAGTTACTGCAAGATATTTCTTCTGGTGGTTTGAAAGGAAATGAATCATATAAACAGGTAATGAATGTGAGGCATGTACTCAAGGAAAAACTGCTGAACAGCGTCACACGTATAAGAGCTACTGTTCCTGCTTATCTGACATAATAATTTCCAAAAAGCATTTGTATTGTAGTCTTAGTAATTAAACAAGGTTTTTACTATATGTTTTAAACTTCCTGTAGCCAAACTGTTATTTCTACAATACAGTATGGTCTAATTGTTCTTTATTAGAAATGAAAACCTAAATTGTAAATGATTAAACAGGTTAGCAATGTAGCCATTGACCTAGCTTCCTGACAATTGAAATAACGCTTCCTGATTAGCATGTTATTTATTTGTGATCAGGCTTAAGACGTCTCCTCTCAGGGGTTACGTGGCCCACTTAAGTTAATCTATTAAACACTTTTAACAAATGATGAAATTTCTCTCAAGTACGGTGAGAGCAAATGGTAGCAAAATAATTCACAGAGCTCTGCACCCAGTAAAATGATGCCAAAGGGTGCTACTTTGGGTCCTTCTTTAATTCCTTTAATTTATTCAGGGGAAGCACATTATTCATGACATTGGGTAAATGGTGCTTTTGTGCTTTATTTTCTTGCTGCCTCTGTACAGCACTTTAGTAAAACTTTGGTTGTTTTTTTTTTTTACTCGCCATATAAATAAATTTCACCTCGACCTTTGACCTTGAACGTTATTTAAAAGAAGGGCTTACTATATCCAAGCTGTTGAGCAGAATTTTCTGTCAGATGTGTAGCTCCTTTGGATTCCCTGAATCTGGCCTGGAGAGAAGGATGATTTAGCCGGGAAGGTTCAATCCAACGTCAAGGTCAAATGCAGATGTGGCTTTAAAGAATGTCGTCAGCAGAATTCAGCAGCTAACCGGTAGTCCCATGTCTCATTGGAACAAACATGTAGATTGTAGAAACATGTGCACCGAAAATAAATTAAATGAAATTATGCTTCATTTTCCATTTGCATAAGTAGAAGTACAGCTACATTGGAATGCTACTTTTCGTATATCCCATCGTATATCGAGACATACACACATGTACAGACAGTTAAGGGTGAAGCTTGAAGTCCAAGCAGAAAGTCAGTCATTTAGCATTTTGGAGGCTGAAAGGTCTTGCAGAAGGGCCCGACAGACATGTGACTAATTCTGTCATGGATGGGATTTGATTTATTACGTTTATAATTTTGTCTTCAAAATACTAACGAAGGATCTGTGGATTTAAATTCTATAATGAAGCTGGTCATGTGACCCACTATGTGTATTGGCAGTAATATTCTTTCATTACTTTTTTGGGAAGTTCATCCTTTTCCTTCCATGCATGCACAACCAGTCTGGCCAAATTCCAGTCCGTAATTAAAGTTCCAGTGGTTTTTCCTTTGAACCAAAAAATGGCAGCAGAGGTAGTTTGGTGCCTTTATATGCTTCCCTGGAAGGCAAATCCTTTTGGGATGAATCTTGCTGTGATTGTTTCCTTCTTCCTTTGCCTTTAAATTGCTGCTTAGTCTGGAAAACCTTCATCGTTTTCCTTGAACACTGGCACAAGATTAAAAGTGTGTTGCAGCATAACCTCATCCTTTCTTTTTAAACAACAAAACAAGAGATATTTTGTCAATTTTATGGCTGCATTTGTGAATGTGTTGGATACCCTTTCAAGGTGGAAGGTGACAGTGATTTATATGGGACTTAAGCAGACCTGAGATTATCTGTAGGCTAGATGCTAAGTCCTTCATCTGGCAGTGGCGAAATCGGCAGGCTCTGAATCAAAGACAACCGCAAAACCTTTATCTATACATGGATGGAATTATCTATTGCAAAATAAAAAACTTTTTTGGGTTAACGTTAAATGCACAGGCCTTTTCCCCAGACTAACATTAGCTGGCTGGCTATTCACATGCAAGACAATGAGTGAATTGTTACATGCGTTTATCTAGGATGTACTGCTGGGTAATTAACACTTATAGAAGCTCCAGTCTGAAATAATAGACAGAATATGACTCTGTGTTGTGCTTTCACTCACTCACTTTTGTTCACCGGCAGATGATGACTCAAGCACTCAAAGACTGACGAAACAGCTAACGCTGACAGAGTAGTTAAAAATAATACTTTATTCTGTTATTATACCCCTACGGCATCCTAATCCACAAGAAGAGGTTTCTGAAGTATGATCTTATAGAAGTGTTATTGAATGTTTCATGAGAAGATATTAGAATCAATTTAGTTTTCTTAACAGTATCAGACACGTTGTCTCAGGATATCCGAGGTCCATTTTACGTTAACACTTTCACACGAGGAATAATTTCGAACAGAAAGCGAAAACTAATTCCACTCACGGGGGAACTAGCTGGCAAATAATGCACGTTCAATAAAACAAACGCGATAAAGTGGTCCGTGATTCTTTGGGAGTGTGGGTCTGACAGCATCATTTATTACCCTCTGTTAAAACTGATAAAGATTCTGTTGCCATAGCAGTTTGTGGTGCGGCATCCCAGCATCACAAACAAACACATCTTGCAGCATGGGGCTCTTTTCGACAGTGAAAATGCCATATGTTCTGCCTGCTGGCAAGTGGCAATGAGTGACCTGATGGAAGGACAGGATCGTAAGCACCCTCCCCTGCTCACTCCACAGGTATGCTGTCATATTCGGGCCTCGACACTTACAACACGCCGCCAAACTGGATATTAATGACTCTGGAGCGGGAACTGCTGTCATCTCGACAGAAGTAAAGCAATTTAAATGATTGAAAACGTGTCTGTAGATAACTGCATTTCATTTGTTACTTTAATGCGAGTGCATTTCGAACGAAGCAGGGAATATTTACATCAGTATGTAAGGAAATAATGAATCATTTTCCCTAATGGAGGAGGTATCGTGAATGATAAATTCGAGAGGTAATTGCCAAACGCTGGTGTGAATTAAGTTAAATGAAATCCAAAATCTTGCTCAGATTTTTTCTTGCACTAGCAATGATCTCGATTCATTGATTCCCACCACCTCTACTCCATGCACACACACACACACACACACACATATACTCACACAGACTTATGTTTTTGTGGGAAACATTTCTATGGGAAAAAACCCTAATCCCAGCAATGACGACCTTAACCCCTACCCAGCCCTAACCTAAACCATAAGTAACCAAACAAAATAACCAGTACTTTGGCATTTTTAGACTCCAGTCACAGATTTTCCCACAGATTGAATTTCCCCTTGTGGAAAATTATCCACAAAAAAGTCAAAATGACAGTTTTTTTTCACATTGCAGACAGATATACACACACACACACATGGACACGCACAATCCCCAGAATGATTTCAAGTGATTCTAGTGCAGGACTGTAAAGCTTAGACACCAGACCTGGAGATCCCTTCTTTATCTGAACATGTCTGGCTTCAGTGCAAGGGTGAGTATTTATTTTCGTGGCAGAATAGGGGCCCACAGGTAGGGAGTAACAGGCCACGCTTCTCAGCCATGTGTCATTACTGCTCTGTTCATTCAGTCCCACTCCTGCTGTATTCTCTTCTGTCTGACCTTTCTTCTCCACATCATAAATACATCTCGCCCACTTGATAAGTCCCTGACAATACCCTCCGTCCTCTGATTACTCCCTAATAGTGCGTGTAATGGTGCTTCTGAAGAGCAGGATTACTGCATTAGGACACTGGTTTCTTCTATTACTCTCCGTAGGAAAAAAAAATAGATGAAAAGAATCCTAAAACCAAAAGATAATGTACTGTAAAGCATCTGTTTATGTCTAGTGCACCTGTGCAATTTTGCTGCTACAAAGAATGCTGTATAAAATTATGTCCCCTGTCCAAGAGAATTATAGTCAGATAGACCAGTTAAAAATTCCACATATCAGTGTTTTCTGGGATCCTAGAACTGGTCCTGAGCCACTTCATTAATACTGGAAAGTGGGATGATAGATTAAGATGATGTTTACTGAGGCTGTAGCGAGCTGCTGCTCAGGGATGAGTTTTCCTCAGTGGATACAGTGGATAGATCACATCCACCATAGATCTAGATTAGTAATTGTATGTTTGCAATACTAGATTAGTAATGGTAGCAAATCTAGACATAGAGTAATGCAAATAGCTATGTCAATACAGTTATAAATGGGTGTTGTGATAGTTTTAAAACAGCAATAGTTCTTTCTTAGCAAAACTGAAATTTTTGTTATCGAGGTGATTTGTTTAGGGTGGTCTTGTTAGGTTGGTCAAGCAATAGCCTTAAATACAATGAGCCTGGAGTTTTGAGCACAGACTCTTGGTAAATTACTGCTCTGATGGTCCTACGCAGATCTTTCATAATTGCTTTGTGTGGATGCTAACGGGTTATTGAGTGGCCTAGTCCTTATCCGTGCATCATATGGAGCCGAGAGTGTGCTTGCTGGAGTTACTACCCAAACAGAATACTGAGGCTCAGACCCTACAGTTTGCTAAATTGCAACAGGCAGCTTCCGATGCCATTTTATACTGGAAAATAAGGCAAAAATAAATCCAATACCAAAAGGTACAGAGTATTAATGAACAGAGTAACCCAATTAAATGTATCTGTCAATTAGTATTCTCTCAATCATTAATCTTACATCATTATATTACCTACATTTGTTCCAGTCACACATTTCCTGTAACTGCTTGTCCTATTCATGGTTGCAGGGGCTTCACAGCTTATCCCAGAGGCTACGGGTGCAAGGCAGGGAACAAACCAGGATGGGGTACCAACCCACATCTCCATATTCCATAACTGCTCATCCAATATGTCTAACAATGTAATAATAATACAAAGTTAAATTTATTCATTGTCAATAAAACTTGATGGCTGTTATATCAGCACAGTTTCTTAAGGCAATAATGAACAAATTCAGACCAATGGGGGGGTTGGGGGGCTGTCACATCATTCACAGATAATAAATTCCGTTTCCTGCATTTGGGATGCTTTAGCAACAAGCTGCCGAGCATTTTCAAAAGGTTATGGAAAAACAATTACAGAAAAAAATCTAAGTTTCATTTTGCCCTGTCCCTCTATTTAATTAGTTTAAGGGTGTTTTTGTAATTGTGTTTTAACTAAAACAGGAGGAACAGTCGAAGCACGGGAGAGCTAGCAAGGTACCTCATAGCACCAAATGCCTACAAGGCATGACATCTTAATGTCAACGGGAAATTAAAATGTTTTTCCTTACAGAGTATTTGAATATTTTAATTCCTTCTAGGCCTACGCAATGGGGAGGGTGTCGCACGGTGGCAAGGTCAGTCAGTCTTATTAAATAAAAATTGACTGCTGACATTTAATGCCAATAAGACCATAGTAATGTTAGATTCAAGGTATATTGTATGTATTCAATTCATTCAGCAGTCAATAAATCAAGCTCAACCATGGAATATAAAGCTGATTATAAAGAGTCGTTTCTGAAACTTTAAGTCTCGTCGTTAGAGGAGTTGGGTTTCCGCCAAAGTAACACTTTACTACATTTTATTTTATTTGTTTGGTGAATCCATATGCTACTCATTCGACCTGATCGTTATTGTGTTTTATCATATTCATTCATGAAAGATAATGTATAGTAAATGCAACATCATTTTCTCTCTATGTGGCATTTATTGAAAAACAATTTTAAACGTTTCAATGGAAGGCCATTTGGTTATTAATGAACAATGAGCTCACCAAGCCTTCTTAGACCCTGATGGCTGATCTGTACACAGGGTTTTGCTTGCAGTGTGATTTTCAGTAGGTGGTAGGCGCTACACAAGGCTTCCACTGCTTTTCCCACCCCTCAAGAGCAACAAATCGGCTTTGACAGGTGTTATAAGTGGATTGTGCACTCCAACCTGAGAATCCCCCCCAGAGTTGATTGACTTTAGTCAACATTGACCTTCCTGCATATTTTGTTTGCTTTGTTTAGTTTGTTTTGTTTGTCTCACAATGCCCCGTTTTACACTGCAGTCCATGCTAATGTCTTTAGTTTTTCGAGTGGTTAATTAATTAATTAACTTTAATTAATGTGGTCATCTATTCTGTCAATAATGATCAATCCATTTTGCATAAGTGGTTATCCAGCTATCGAACTTCTTTTCTTGTACCTAGTAAATTTTGTTAAAATATCAATTACGACAACTGATTTGTTTTTGTTTTTTAAATAGGTCATATTATTTTAACTTTAAGGCAATTTCCTCCGCATTGCATTTGGACCACTACAAAGTAAAGGAGGAATTCTTGAAAACATTTAAGTCGTCTAAATGCTAGCTGAAATGCAACTGAAGTGAACTTTGTGGTGTATTGAATGACGTATCTTTCAATAAAGCCTTAAGTTCCTGTGTGTTGGCCCTGGGGCCTACAAGCTACTATTCTGACTAATGCACTAAAACTTTTAATTGCCTTCTATGCAGATGTTCCTCACTTACCCTGTGAAAGTGGATACAGTCAGGAAGAGAGTGGTAGGAAGTAAACATCTGGGTAAATTTTTTTTAATGATGAAATAAAGTCAAGTGACCCGTTAGAATTATTACACTTCTGGTAAGTAATTCCTCACTTATCAAACATGGCCGTTTAATAAACTCCTTTCTCCACAATTACACAATTACAATTGCACAGCGGACCCACCACATGACGAAACACCTCGGGATCCCTGTTGGTGGCTCCCCAGGCCCACACACAGTCCAATCCCACCCTCTGGAAATGGCTGTCTATCTGCCACATCCAGGTGTTACATGGGCATCCCCTTGGCCTGGTCTAGTTGCTTGGGTCCTCAGAAATGAGGATCATGTGAGTCGGATCACCCTCAGGGAATCATGCCACATGGCCGTTGTGCTGTTACAAATGTTCATGATCACGGATCCTGTTGAGGTTGACCCTAGCAAGGACCTTACCTGGTACTGAGAGCAGAGTTATCCCCCTGTAATTTCTGCAATCCAGGCGATCACCCTTCCCTTATCAGATAAGGACAACGAGTCCCATTTTCCAGACAGTTAAGATGACAGACGTCTCCCAAATGGAAGCAATGATTGCCTGTAATGCCAGGAAGACAGCCTTACCACTGGCCTGGAGTTCAGCCCAGGATTCCACAGATCCTCGCAGCCTTCTCCACCCTCAGCTGGTTCACCATCTGTGCAATCTCAGCGAGATTCGGTGGTTCACAGCTATTCGGAAGATCAACCTCAAGAATTGTGGACCCAGAGATGTCCAAAGTCCTAGCCGGAGGATCAACTTTAAATAGCTGCTCAGAGTAGCCGGCCCAGTGGGTCACAACTGCAGTGTCATCCCTAAGAACTGTTCCATCACCCTCCCTGACTGTGACTCTCTGAAGAACAGATTCGGTTGTTGGTAATGCCTTGATTCCTCTATAAGCAGGACGTGGGTAGCTAGACCATACATGGTATATCATGTGCTCACAGAGTCCACTAACAAATGCCTCGCCTCGTTATCTGCCCTCATGGCCCTCACAGCCATCCTTCTCAGTTCCCAGTACTGACCGGAGTTGCCATCAACCTGTACACTGCGACTGCTCTTGATTATATCCAGGGTGCTCTGAGAGATGACACACCTCCTTCTGGGAACACCAGTAACACCACCATAATGCTCCACAACGTTCAGGGTCCTGTCACAGAAGGTTTTCCATATCACATTAGAATCAGCAGTCGAATCGAAGTCTGCAAGTTCCTTATACAACCACATGCAGAACTCATTAGAAACAACTCGATCTTGGGATCTGGCCTGGTCCAGCCTCATTCTCCTAGTAGGTCATGGCCTACTAGACTAAATCTGAATCTTCATAGTAGCAACAACAAGTCTGTGATCAGAATTCACAAACTGAGCACTCCTGCAGACCCTGCAATTCTGTAGTAACCTCCAGCATCTACACACGAGGATGTGATCGATTTCTTTCGCTGCGCCACCTGTACTGGAGGACCAATCCAATGAAGCAGCTCAGGGCTCTGGATCTTGGATCCAGCGACCCATAGCCCCTGACTTTTTGCAAAGTCAAGAAACATTCACTATGGTCACCAGACCGGTGGGAACCGACACATAGCCAGACCTGTCAGTGCCAGTGGTTGCACAGAAGTCACCCATGACCAGAGAGGTGTCAACTCGCGAGCACCTATCAACAGCCTTTGAATAAAATATCTCCCTCCTCGAGACATTGTGCACTGCAGTTAGAGTCTACACTGAGGCAACAGACAAGACACCCAGAGAGAACCCTAGCCTGAGTCTCATAATATGCTTGTTGGAAGGGGTAACACAGACATCATCAGGAGAAGCCGATCTGCCACAGCAACAACTACTCTCTGATTATGGCAGCCATCAGAGTGACCTGACCAATAATATGTGTTCCCACCTACAGAGATCTGGCCACTTCCTGTCTGCGTAGCTCAGAGAGTGTCTCCTCTGACAGCAGAGAAGCATGGTCATCATGCTGGAGAGACAAGATGTTCCATGCACCTACCCGGATGGGCCACCTCAAATCAGAACCCAAGTGCTGCATCGGGCGATGCCTCCGCAACACAACAGTTCCGATCCCCAACAGGCCTGACCCCATTGGCCCTCCAGCAGTTTCATCTCTTCTGGGGGCTCCCGTGGGCTTTCCCCCATCCCCTTCATCATGCATGCATACTTCCTGTGGGTGGCTGCGGGGCTATTCCCAAGGAGAGCAGAAAAGAGTCCTGTCTGCTTTGTCGGAGCTGTGTGAAGATTTTACAGTGGGTGGAGTGCCAATCCCATCGATGCACTGATGGCACATAATCGATTATTACCATGGAATATTGCTTATCCATTTTCCAGCAGCAGCTGGGCAATAAGGTTCTACAGTTCAAAGGAACTTCCTCGTAGCAACTTTTACTGTCTATGGTAGCAACCAGCAGCCTATAGTGACAATGTCACATTGAATTGTGGGAGAACGGAGCTAGCTCAAAATGGCAGATGGAGGTGTAAGCCAAGAACGAGTCTTTAAAAACACACCAAGTTTTTGAAAGCATATATACAGTGGGAAGCATGAACTGGACAAGATGCACGCTGTGTATTAAGTCTGTCACATGAAAATCGAATACCTTAGAAATACCATTAACTTGAGAAGCCAAGTTAGCTGCATTTACTCTTGGAAGCTAACACCTGCCACTGTAAGGAAAACAGCAGACCCGGCTCAGTGAAGCATTGATGAGACACTGTCAGCTTCAGAAAAGTGGAAGAAAATCTGCAGAGCGGGTTTTCTCCACTGCAAGAGATGTGGTCACTGCAAAAAGAAGCAGTCTTAAACCAGAACATGTGAACCAACTAATGTTCTAAAAGAACCTACAAATTCCCAATGAACAGTAAGTCATGTTTGTAATGTCTGGCACCCAGTGCTGCTACTGGAGAACCTTTTTATACATTATAGCATTGCTGAATGTTTTGTTTTTTGAGAATTTACCGTTTTCACACAATAGGAAGGCTAGGCCTATAATATGTATTTCAGTTTACAATATAATTTAGTAGTAGATATTTCTGTAAACATTTTTGATATTATGAACCACACTATACTATATCAATTAGTAGTTCACTGCCATCTGTCTGCTGTTTTCAAACTCATTGTAATGTTTGCCACATTCGGGAAGTGCCCTGTTTTAGAGCAGACAACAAAGAAGTTACTAGAAGCTGGAGCTAGACTGGAGAAGTATTTGTTTTGTTTTTGAAGACAAAATAGCCTTAAACTCTTTTTTAAAGAACATTTTTGTAAATGTAGAACATTTGTAATGTACTGCACTACAGAAGGATTTCGGTTTTGTTTTGTTCTGTGAGGATGACCATTTTCACATAAATGGGTAGTTCTATTTATTTTGGTTTACAATTCAATTTCATCTTAAGATGTTTATTGTTAACATTAAAATATTTTCTTTCATGAAGAAGTTCATTTGTGAAGAAATGTTGGTAACACTTTATTTCAAGCCATGTTTTTAGCAATTTATAAACACATCCGTAAGAAATAATGCATTCATAAAAAATTATAAATATTCATCAAAAGGCATAACACATTATAATCATGAATGACTTATGAAACTCTCGTCTAAAAATCACTATAGATACCTTTATAATGCATTATGCTGGTCAGTATAAGCATTAAGGATACTTTGTGCTGCATTATAAAGGTATCTATAGTGCATTATAGATGAGAGCTTCATAAGAAAGTCATACTGCATAATAAACATGGCTGTAATGTGTTATGCCTTTTTAGAAATACTTATAGCCATGTTTATAATGCATTATGAATGCATTATAATGTATTATGAATGTGTTTATTAATTACTAAAAACATGACCTTAAGTGTTACCGATATGTTAAAATAATAAAAAGGAGCTCATATTTATCTGACTGCCTGTAGTCATTAATGAAAAAGTGCATTAACAAATCTCACAAATTTTCCCCTGCAAGTTGATGGACCTCTTGCAGGGCCGGATGCAGTTTAACATCATACAATATGAAATAAACAAAGTATTAGTCCATACCTTTTCATTTAAATGTTACCTCTGTTAAGTATAGAAAAGTAAATAACCAGTCATAGTCTAGTCCCCTTTTGGACTGAAAGACAACTGTTCAATGCACCGGCCGTCAGATGAGGACCATTATTAACATTGGTTCTATCCTGACAATGCAATTTTCTACCGGGTAATTGTAGATTCAGATCTCTGAGAGGGCTGGCTCAGGATAAATGCCAGCTCTTTAATTATTGCCTCATTCTCCATCTCCTCTTCTGAGAAGCGGAGATGTCTATCAGTGCCCGGGATCCCAGGGATATGGACTCCCGGGAAACGGCCGGTGTCTGGGAAACTGGCTCGGATCAGAGATGACAATTCTAATTGACTTCTGTGTGATTCTCCCCCGGTACATAACAGGGAGGAGTCGCTCCAGAGCGAATGTAATGAGCCTGATTTGACTCGAAACATGGATTGTGAAGTCAACTCCCCACTCTCATCTCCTATGAACGGCACTGCTGGTCAGTGTCCTCAGTGTTAAATTGCCCCATTATCTATTGCTAAGTATGCAATGAACCTAATAGACATTATCTAATAAAAGTGTTCACTTTTTTATGGGGAATGTGGCAGAGGAACTTCATTGTGCTATTTCCCTAATCTATCATGGTACGCAGTGTCTGACTGTGCTACAAACAGGGAAAGCAACTTTGTTATTTGTACGATGGCTCAGCAAGTATCAACGTCAAATCTCCCCAGACGAGGGATCAAATTCGGCCCCTCTTCATGTGTTGTGCTAGATCCCTCCAGGTGCTCCAGTTGCCTGCTACATCCCTATGGTAAGACGATTTGGTGTCTCTAACTTACCAAGATGCGTATGCCTGTACGTAAGTGTCCTGGGTGTTCCTCTCCTGATGTCTGGTACTTCCTGGGTTAGATTGAAAGACAGGGTTGCTCATTTTTATCATGCACTTTGCTCAGGACTGCTATATAAACAAAACAGCACAATTTCACTAACAGTGCTTTATATTAACATAATATTTTATTGCCACACCAACCTAGGTCAACACACAAAAAATATCAAAATGCATTATTGCAATAATTCATATGGAGCACTAAACAAGATGATCAAACTGTCATTTTCCAATTGTAAGCTGTCGATTGAAGTGTTAACACTTTATTGCCAGCACTTAATATTTGGATGCTTTATCTTTTGAAATTTTTTTTTGGCCAGTATACAAATGCCTGTGTAGTTTCTTCTGTCTGGCCAGCTGTTCATCTTGCCGCTGCAGGGAAATTGCCTCTGAAAAGCCATGACAATACATGAAGGGAACTTCTGACTTAGTGAGATCAGAGACTTTACATCCCAGGGCAGCATCAGGTGACAGGCATATTCATTCAGCTCCTCTGTGCCATAGTCCAGGTCCCAGTCCTTATACGATCAGAAAGATGGTCAAACGCTGATGTCCAAACCCAGTTTTGACGCAGTTACCATTTTGTCTGTTTGTGGCTATTTATCTGCATTCTCACTACGAAAGAGCCGCCTTCTGTCTTTGATCCTCCATGTTGCTTTTACTAAACAGCTTTTGCTCCCTTCCCCAAGAAAAAGTCCCCAGTCCCATGTCCGTTTGCAATCCTGCTCAGTTAAATTATCGTAAATATACCAGTGTAAAAAAAGTCTCATGTTGTCATATATTATCAACATAAGACATTACCTCACCTGCTTAACAGAGAGCATCAGGGGGTCATGCAATCTTGTGATGATCGCATGAATGATTTCAAATCCAAAGAAAGAGCATTTACCCAAAAGACCAAAATGCATATGGGGGAAAATTATGACTCGCAGATCAATTCATTTCAATCAATTACATTGCTGGCTTCGCTGAACAACCCAAACATCTGCTTTCATACTACCTGACATGGCCCATAATGCATTTCTGTCCAAACAGTTTGACCCCTACCAATACTATATCCCATTGCCCATTTGTCCCACATACTTTAAGCTTTCTCCTGTAAAAAGTACAGACGGATGCTCCTGAGGCTACCTGACCTCTTGATGCAGGGAGTAACCTTCCTAATCTCCCCGCAGGTTTGTTGGCTTGGCTTTCCCTGGCCTTGGTTTGAGGCTTCCATGCGGATGCTGTGTTTATCTCAGCAAATCAGCAATCAGTCACCAAACAGAGTTCTCTCGCTCACCGTGGGCCAAAGGCACATCTATTGCACTTTTATCCAGGGTAACAGAGCTGTATACGCATAACATATGCTATTTTCTTCATTTCTGAACACCAAAAACTATCAGTTAATTGATTCTAGAACAGGGGTGGGGAACCTGTTCCATGGAGAGTCAGTGTGGGTGCGGGTTTTCGGGATGACCGCTCAATCAGCCAGTAATACGGCAGTGGTTTTCAGCTCCAGTTCTGTGGACTGATTGTTATTGGCAGATTAGGAGGTCAAACCCAAATTCCGCACCCACACTGGCTCTCCAAAGATCAGGTTCCCCACCCCTGTTCTAGAACAAACTGATCAATAAATTCCCATTTGGCTTGGCCATCTTAAATCTAGTACGGTTTTGTCCAAATCCCAGGTGTTTCTACATGACCTTGTCAGTAAGATTTTTTTTCTTGTTTTGTGTATAAAATCTCACAGTACAAATATGATCCTATTTATTACTGCTTTCATTTCTCAATCGTGGCTGTTATTAGCTTAAGGTTTAGCTCCATTGTGGATCCCCTGTGCCTTTTTATGAAATTGCCCTTTGCAGAAAAGTACAAATTTAGACATAAATAAAACAGTGCCTGTAAAGCCAGCTGTCAGAAAGGGAGATTAAAAGGGGGCGTTATGGGGCCTGTCAGGCAGATGCCAGCCCAGCGCGAAACATGTAAGGGAGAAAGGAACGTTATCTTTAACTTCCTGCTGAAGAAATGAAACATACAGCCGACACGTCCCAGACTTGCTGCCTTTTATTTTCCTCCCATTTCATATCAGGGCCTCCTTTCTTCTGACAAGTAATTGTGTGAGCATGTGTGTGTGGGGGGGGGGGGGGGGGGGGCCAGGTCCCTGGGATGCTCGGATTCCTCCCCCGTCTTGATCATGAAGCAGG
>JAODJX010000001.1:48756114-48768801 GCA_026776945.1 Isichthys henryi
AACTCTGCACACATGTGACCCAGGCGGGGATTCGAACCCGGGTCCCAGAGGTGTGAGGCGACAGTGCTAACCACTGCTCCCCCATCATAACACTCATAATTTGCTAAATAAATCCATCATGTGTTTTTTTTCACCAATGAGAATTACATTTCTGTTCTTCTAAGCATTGACGATCGAGGTCTGAACAATGAAACTAAGACGCAACACACTTATCATTGTACTGCTGATAAACAAATTCTTACAATGTAGTTAAACAGTACATCGATTCGAAACAGATAAGAAGCCACTATGTATCATATACGAACAAATATTCATTATTGATCTTTTGATTAAACGGTATAATGTTTATATTATCTGTTTCCGTAATACACCTGTGTTAGCAAAGTTTCTTAAAATCCTGGAAAAATACTATTACTGTAACATCAGTAGATTCATGTCATCACAAATCAATCGTAATGAAATTTCGAGCTATTCAAAATAAATTCTGTATATTGAATATTAATCAAAGTATTGTTTCGGCGAGTCCTAGAAATGTAATTTTACTTCACTCTGATCAGCAAGCGTACTGGTTTTCCAGAAAAGTGTCCTGCGGTTTGGTCATAATACACTGCGGCCTAAATTACATTACGTTGTTTTGACTGGTTTTTCTGCAGAATCAACACGGGCCAGTGTGAGAGAAGCGAAACTATCACGCCGGCATTTTTTGAAAAAAGAAGACGGGGGTAAAATAAGAAAAGAAAAAAAGCAGGAAGTTTCGGTGAGGACTCGGCGCTTATTGCGCATGCGCTTTCTGCCTGGGAAAGATTACCAAAGCTGCAGCCACCGCTATGGGTACAAAGCTGTTGTAGGAGACAGAAAAACAGAGCGTTTGTTTAAAAAAGAAAAACAAGGAAGGGAAAAAGTTCAATTTTAAGTTACTGAAATTGCACACAAACAGAGGGAGCGAAACACATCAGGTATTTAGGGATCTGTTCCTGCTGGAAGAGTGAAAGAAAGGTTTGTAAATAATTTTTATATAAGATTTCAAACAGTGTTTTGATAAATATAACACCTAATGTAATGTTTCTAGAAGACCCAGCGAATGTCTCCAAAAATTGTCGATCGGTCATATATAGCCTTTCAGCCGCTTGATTACACTCCGAGCCACCCGTAGTGAAAAATGTTGGTGGGCCTTTGTTTCAGAGTAGTGCTTGTTTTTGTCTGTGGAGAATTAGGCCAAGCTAGCTAGCTAAAGTAAGTGATGTTGCCCCCTCCTGCTCCCCCTGTTGTTTCTCAGTCCTGTTAATATAGATTAGATTGCCGGTTAGCTACTTTTCGAGGCCCTGTGTCGTGCTCCGCTTAGCTACAGGCTAACGTGCGTTGGCTAGCGGTAGCCTGCTAGCAGCTCCGCTCTTAATATCCTTCGGACAAGCCCTGGCTAATCAGCCAGAGTGGTTGATGATTAATAAACCGGTTATTAATAGGCACGAATGCTGTGTTTTGTGTGTGGGTGAGGAGTGTCATCATAGTGTCCCCTTTTAAACTTGGGGGCTTCCAAGTGTCCCAGTGGAAGAAGGGTTGGTATGTTTGAGTATCGAAAATTGGAGAGCAAGTCGAAAGTTTTGTTTTTGTTGTTGTCTAGTTTATCTTCCCGTCCCCCCCTTCCAAACACACTCTTTCTGTTTCACATTTATACATACGGACACTTTCTCTCACACTCGCATACGTACTTTCTCATTCTCTCTCTCACACACACACACGCACACACACACGTGTCACCTTCACCTAGTTGTTGAACAGCAGAGTCTGAAAAGCAGGTAGTTATACTCATCTGTCATAGAGTTCCCCTTCCTGATAAACAAAACACGCACTTTTAATAAATTTTAATTTTTTTGCACCGAGGTAAGTAAACTAAGTTCACAATGTAAATATAACTGATGCGTCTCTGACAGTAAAATATGTACGGTTCGACATGTTTGCAGTGTTTTTCTGAAGTGGATGCACGGAGGTTTCGAAACACTGACTGGTGCCGCTTATTTAGGGTTTGTCAGGATTTGAAGTGTCGTGAGATTCATTCTGGTCCATTGCAGGACTTGTTGCAAACTGAAATGCTTTTAAGGGAGTAAAATAATCTTCCAAATGCCTGAAGTATTATAGCAGTGTGAAGTTGGCAGTTAAGATGCGGCTGTGTGATAGAAATTGAGTTTGTTCATTTCTGCTCCAAAGAGTAAACATGTCTGACGTCTGGTGGCAGGTGATTTTATACAGCGTCATTTCTAACTGATGAGTGTTTTCTTAAGACCCAAATATAGTTGTGCGGTTTTCCTAATTACATTGGCACCATTCTGATGCTGCCGCGTTGTTAAGGTGAAAAGTGGTGTTTGCATGACAGTGCTGCAATTAGCCTTCTTTGGGTGACTTTGCGAAGTGCACCAGGCACTTTCCACACATGGGCGGGCTTTGTGTGTTTGTGGTTTAGCTGTTGGGGCCTTCTGTTTGGTGCAAACGCGGAGTGGACCTTTTTTAAACGTCCTCTCTGACCATTCTGAGCTAACCAAATGAAACCTCACCGTACCATGTGACTTTTTTGAAATCATAAATACTTTTTACAGATGCGTGAAGTTGTTGGCAAACGTTCATTAGTTAGTTCTCTGTATATATGTTTTTCTATACTTTTCAGTGTATGGCAAGTACTTTCTGTACTGTGTGTGTGGCTAGTGACTGGAAATGACCGATTTTCAGTCTAAATATAGCCAATTTTATGAGTCGATCAAGTAGTTCACCAAGTAATGATACTTTTTTTCCCTAACTCAGTTTCCATCCACTGTCATGTCTCCTGGCTCTTAACTTCCCTCCCCTGCTAATATTACTTGATAGGTAAGGGAAACGTGCCTGTTTGGAGATTCTTTACAGTGTGGGACAAAGACTTTAAATTCGCAGTGTGTTAGACGTGAACAAAAAAGTTGTCCATGGAGTAACTGCCTCAAAAACATTTGGAACGACCATATTAATTTTAGGGATGGTCATTCCACATTTGTTAATTCCACTCCCAATTCTAATACACAACTGCCAGTACCGATCCAGATTCTGATGCAAGAGCTCTTTTAACTTCAGTATTTTAGTATAATAAATATAATTTTTAAATATGAAAGATTAATACTTTATTATTAATTTTGAAGCTAATACATGCAAATAAAAATAACATGCATAGCATACTGTTCCACTTCGTTTGTACGTCATGTTTTAAGCGTTTTTGATGCATTTGCAGTTCAATTTGAATGTCTTGAAGAGAGTGTAAGATAAGGGGCAAATGTTTAAAATGCCCCACAATTTTTCTCTTACTAGCAGCAGCATCTCTCACACTTCATTGCGATAGCAGCCCCTTGTGTGTCACAAGCTGTAGCGAGCGCACAAAACAGCCCAAGCTAGCGACCCCCAAATTATCCATTGTTTTTTTTTCCTTCATATTACCCGCGTGTCAGTTACGTGTGCTTTTGTTGAGTAGGATTTTCCACTAATGTCACTCTTTTCGTAACTCAGTTTCCGTCCACTGTCATGTCTCTTCCACCTCTTCAAACTTTTTTTCGAAGATTGCAAATGGCTGCGCTGCTACTAGTTGTTGTTGTTGTTAACGTAAGAATACTTCCAGAATGGGACCCTTTTATCTGATGTTCTTATGCTCCTTGTACTGCAAAAGGTATGTGCATGATGTCACTGCTGGCAAAAGTCACTCCACTCAAACCCACTGAGTGGCAAAATGCTGAGAGGTAGCATTAGCGTTCGCCTTGAAAGACGCAAAACGCGTCTAACATAGGAAAAATCTGTCCTGCAATTGATTGTACAAATCATTTTAACAAGAAGCAGGAGCCATCTTTTCACAGACTGCTGAAAACTAAATAAGAAAGTATCGGACCTGGATCGGTAACATATGGCCGATACCCGATCCATCTAATAGGTCTGGACTGGTGCCGATACTTATCTGGATATTGGATCGGTGCACCTCTAATTAATTTGACACTTGTTTAGCTGTTTTTATTTGAAAAGGTTTTTTCAAAAAATATTTTCTTGCAGAAAGGATCAATATCGGCAGGTCGGGCTTTAAAAAAAAAAAAATTGGCAGGCAGGATCAGCCAAGGAATATGCAACCAGTGCATTCCTGGTCTTTTTACTTGCAGAATATGTATTACAAATCTTCCAGATGGCACTTTCCAGCCACTGGTGCCAGTTAAGTAACTTGACGTAATGGAGAACTAATGTTATTTAAAAATTATTTATTTTGTGTAAATAATACCACTAGTTTGATATGATTTGGTTTGTTTGTTTTTTGAGGAACTGCGTTTTGGAGTACAAAATTAATTACTCCTGTGTGTGTGTCTTTCATTTTCTGTAATATCATGACTCCATTCCTGGTCATTAGCTCCTTTGCTTCAGTAAGGGAATCATGGCCCTTGGACGTTGCAAAAAATATTTTCTTTGAGTCTGAGAATCAGAGCTGCATGTCTATGCACTGTCTTGTTTTGCTATTATCTTTGCCCTGAAGTTGATGTGCGCTTGCCTTCTACTAACATCGGTGCCATCGCTTAACTCTTGCCTTCAGGACGATGGCTTCCGCTGGGATGACCGTAGAGCGTGCGGTTATTACCTAATCGAAAACTGCCTTCTCGTCGCAGTCTTCCGGTCACCACTACGCCACCTTCGCATGCAGTTAACATGCGGTGATGTCCTGGGTGATAGCATGAGACATACACCATCTTCAGCATCTTCAGTAAGTGCGTTGGTGGGATGGGCATTGCAAAATTTCCCTTAAATTATCGTTTGAAATTCTTTCGTCCTTATGTTACCCACTTAAATTTCATTCAGTTTAACAGTATATTGCCTCAAAATCAGTATTTACGTTCTGAGTCACAAGTGTTCTCGATGAAACCTGTATTTGTATTTGATGGTGCTATAACAATTTTATGTGTTTCGTGTTTATTGCACAGTTGTATCCAAACACTTTATGTTTTTGAAGTGTTCCTCTTTCTCCGACTGAATGTGTCATTGTTATACAGGGTGACAATGCTGAATTCTCTGATCTTATTAGTCTTTCAGGTTCAGTATCATTTGGTTTTCAGCTGTCGGTAGATATCACCCCAATATTGAGACACACAGTTTTTCCAGTGTTATTTTGATATTGCATATCCAGTTGTTTAAACTGTCATCTGAAGCTTTGTCTTATTTCAAGTTAATTAAAACATTGCTCTTTCATCTTGTCCTCAGTTCACTCCCAGTCATTAAGCTGTTTCAAGCCAGCACATGATGCAGGCGCGTGCTTGCATGGAGGAGTGACTGTCGTTGGTCGTAATTACAGACTTGTAATTACAAGATCTGTAAAGTAAAAGTGCTCTGTTGTACGGCACATGTCACACTGGTCACTCTGTTTCCAGCAGAAACAAAACTCACATTGTTAAAGTTTGCTAAATATATGTAAAGGGGGTATAAGTGAATAACAGTATGATAAACTCCTTAGATAAAGTATTTCTGCAAGTCAAGTGATCTGAAGATAATTTTTCAGGGTACAGCTAGGTGACGTTAACTCGACTGCGTTATCTCAATATCAAGTACAGACCTGGTAATGGATGTTTTAATCAGGCGTAGTACCTATGAATTCAGCAAATAAAGGGACAAAGAGACTTAAAAATACAACTTGAGTACTTTTGACAGGACTAAAACATTTCACTTTCCTGTATATCGAGTTGTTGTATAATGTAAATAGCACAAACGCATGCTTTTTAATAAATAATTTGGCTGTTATTTAAAAAAAAAAAAAAGGTGAATTATCTGTCAAGTAGCTAGCAGATTAGTTACATTCACTTCATTGCTCTCCATTACTTCTTGAAGGCTAATTTGAAGGATTCTGTGGTTTGTGTCAGAATTAATGTGACGTTATTTTTGCCACTAAGTTGACGTGTGAGGTTTCGCCTTTTCAGTCTCACTGCTTTATGAAGCTGCTTCCGCACATTCCTGTTATTCGTGTGACCGTTCATCCATCTGTAACAATGCTTTTCCCCCTCTGTTCGGAAGGTCACGCGGTGAAGTGTAACAGTTTGTCGGCGGTTCTGCCTGGGGGTTCAGCTGGTGATGTCACGGGTCTCCACCCCCCCTCCTCCAGGGGAGATGTCCTGTGGACCTGTGGCTGAAAGCTGGTGCTACACACAGGTAAATCATATATTTATCTGTTGTGCTTGTATTCCTTTCTCTGGACAACAGGTGGTATGTTGATTTCTGTTTTTAAATGCATTAAAATGAGGAGTATGTTGGGTGATATTAGTTCATTCATTTTTAATGCTTACCGGATCAGTTAACGGTAACAAACTGAAACTTCGGTGACTGCAGGCCTGTATTTGCCCAGTGAGGAACTGTCCATGGTGAACTGAGAGCCAGTAGGTTGCTTCGCTCTTTGGGTGGGTTCTGACTCTGGAGTTGCATCATTCAATGAATATTCCCTCATACTTCACATTTGATCGCTTAGGCTCCACGGTCTTGTGGCTCTGGATGTGATTTAAGGTTAAAGTGTTTTCCAGAGACGAGACATCTGGGTTACGTTATGGCAGTTAGGCAAGTGCTTTGCTGCATTCAAGGTGTGTGTCTGTGTGTGTATTTTGAGTTTGACCTTTCTTTGAAAAGTGTTCACCTGAGAGTGACATTTCGCAAGCTCTCAGAGTAGGTGCTTCACGACTCGAGTACCACTGGCAGAGACGAGTAGCTGCGAAACTCTGATCCCAGTTGCTGATTCCAGCTCATTCCTAGATCCTCCAGTCGTGAACAGTGTCTGTCTGATGTAAAACACTGTTTTTTCACAGAAGCCCTCTTTTGCTTCAGTAGATCTACTGAAAATGTAAAAGCTTTGGATTTCGTGTATGGCCTTTATTTATTCTCGGTTAGAGAGGTGTGTATTCATCTAGAATTTGTAGACTGAACTGATTGTTTCTCTGTTGGAAGAACTTCCCTATTTGTACTCTGCCTGGTTTTCAGAAAACCCTTATGTCATTTGAAATGGTAGGGAAAGTGCGGAATAATTTCTATTTACTACTTGCATCGTAACCTAAATAAATGCTCTTTCAGTTAATAGTTAATTTCCCCTTTAACCTTATTCTTGACTGTAACCTGTACAAAACTTTAACCAGGCCTCTGCAGTCTTGCCTAGTACCATCTGAGCCTCTTTGATATAGTGTCTGTTATTTTGTGTAGGTCTATAGGTGATATTGTAGCTTCCTTAAAATGATGGAATATTGATATATATTTTTCCCCTCTCTCACCGCTTTAAGGTTAAGGTAGTCAAGTTTTCTTACATGTGGACCATAAACAACTTCAGTTTTAGCCGGGAGGAAATGGGGGAGGTGCTGAAGAGCTCCACGTTCTCATCAGGCCCCAACGACAAGATGAAATGGTGAGGTCCTTCTCATCTGACCCATGCTAGCGATTGCCGTGTTCTAGAAACTGAGACCAAATTTTCTTCGGTTTTACATCTTAATAGAATACCGTCTGTTTGCCTGCAGCTTTATGATGGTATATATTGTAAGTTGAATTATTAAAAACTAATTATCTTGTCATTTCGTCCTTTGAAATTCACGTTCCCCTTTCCTCCTCCTCATTTTCCAGGTGTTTGCGAGTTAACCCAAAGGGACTAGATGATGAAAGCAAGGATTACCTGTCCTTGTATTTATTGCTTGTTAGTTGTCCAAAAAGTGAAGTTAGGGCAAAGTTCAAATTTTCTTTATTGAACGCAAAAAGAGAAGAAACTAAAGCAATGGGTAAGATGCAGCCGAATGACAGTCAGCACAATGATCACTGTGCAAAAAATACTGACAAACCTTGATACTTACTGTTTGTAAAGCAGCTGCATCATGAAGTATTTGTTTGCTCTAAAGCAAAAGTTACAGGAAACAGTCTGAGAAACGAATGTTTCCTTTTTCCTGTAGAAAGCCAAAGAGCTTATCGATTTGTCCAGGGGAAGGATTGGGGGTTCAAGAAGTTTATTAGAAGAGACTTTCTGCTTGATGAAGCGAACGGCCTCCTTCCTGATGACAAGTTGACGCTGTTCTGTGAGGTAACAACCCGTGTTTCCCAAAATGCAATCTAGCGTTTTGTTGGTGTTCCTCCATATTTGTTTCAGTATTGAAGTATAGATGTTACTTGCACAAGGTGAAATGCTGCTTCACAGCATAATTGTACATTTCATTGCCACAGAACTGCATCTATTTTTAGCTTGTCCTGGATCATGCAGATTTTCTGTATGTTCAAGCTCTTATTGTTAAATGTGCAAAACATTTCTACGGCTACAAAAATTCATTATGTAGCTTTAATTGAAGCTGTTAAAATCATTTTGCAAGGGTCCCCTTAGTGTTTCCGCGTGGGGGTGTATTTTAACGCCACCCTGAAAGCACAGGTTGAATCTGCCGTTTTTTGTCGAGTTTCAAATAAACACAGTGTTCAGGGTATGAAAGAGAAGAGGAGAAGCTTCTAAAAGTACATCTGACGAAGTCTGTTAGACAGTTTATTGCCATTTTCTGGGAAATTGGCAATTTCTTAAAGCCGATTAGCTACAAATTGAAGATGGAATATCTTTCATCATTAATTAAAGATTTGCCAGGGAACTTAATTAATTTTTTTTATGAAAATTGGCTGCGTCATAGGAATTCACGTTTGTTTTCTTTCCGTTTTGACTTAACCTTTTGCATTTCGGTTCATAAATTTCCTGTAGAACATTGCAAAGGAGGAAACATTAATTACAAAGTTATACACAACAGTATTGCAGTGTTCACTTGTCTCCTGTGGACATTTGTTGGCAAATGCTTCTCTTCTATGTCCTCTTTCAAGGGGGACGTTTAAGCATTTTTCCTGGCTTCACATGTCCTTAGGTTTTTTTTGGTGGGAATTTCCCACTGTGTTGGCTCCTTTCCACTGGCAGTAACCGACCCATACCCAAGCTATACCGCAAGGAGAGCATAGTTCCAGCTTGCTTTAGTTTTCCACTGCAGAAGGGACAGCCTGATAAAGGCATCGTCGAGTTTGCAGAGTGAACGTAGCATTAAACCAAAGAGACACTTGTATACCGTGCGAACAGTAAATTTCATGATTTACTATTTGCTTATTTCTGCTAGTAGGTCTGTGAGAATTGCTATGTTATGCAACTATCAAAACCTTGCGGAATTAGTATTTGCCTGTTTATATTTGCATTACAAATCAATTCCGTTCAGATGTTTTGTAGTATTTTAAGTAGGAGGTTAGAAATTTAAGTTCAGAGTTATCAGGAATGCATTAATACACCCCAATGTGCGATACTACTCATAATGAATAATATATATAAAATATACAATTCTTCCATTAGATAATGCATGTGCAAAACACTAGTATCTCCGACCAATCATATGTTGGTGAAGCTGCCAGCTGGGTTTGGTTTTACTTTCATCCCTGCTAGTGCCATTTCAGCGTGGTTATGGCTTGGGTGTGGCTTGCGTACTTTGCAGTGGAAAAGCGCCGATAAGGGTCGTATGCTGTGCATCACATGGCAGCATTCTATAATAGGCTTTAGCTTCTGTACGTTGAGTCTGCTTTCAAGGTTCCAGACGTTGGCCCATAAGTAACTGTAAATAGTGCATTGCTAGGTTTGTTTTCTTTATAATGGGATTCAACAAGGAATAGCTACATCACCAGAAAATACTGGAAAAAAAAAAAAAATCAGACTGATGATGAAATGACATGCACTAAAGCTGAACGTTTTCAGGTATTCTTTCCAAACAAATCATGACACATCGCAGTGTGTTAGTGGCAGCATAGTCAAGACATGCATGTCCACTTGCTGGACAGGCTGATGTCAAGGTCTCTCTGGTTCTTTGCAGTTTATGGTTATATTGCACAGCTGTTTCTGTGTGTCGCTCGCTCATCCGTTTTATAAGGGACTATTTTGATATGCTGACATCAGCAGAAAATGTCTGCAGGTCCGCTTATGAGTCATGCTGTGGAGAAACAGTGCTGCTCATATTTGTTCCCCGGTGTGAGGGGATCTGTTGGACGCTAACAGGTAAAATATATAATGCATCTTGTAGGTGAGTGTGGTCCAGGACTCTGTCAACATCTCCGGCCAGTCCAACATGAACGTGCTAAGGGTCCCGGAATGCCAGCTGTCGGATGACCTCGGCAACCTGTGGGAGTGCTCACGCTTTACCGACTGCAGCCTCTACGTGGGAGGGCAGGAGTTCAAAGCACATAAGTCTATATTAGCAGGTATGCCCCTCCCCAGGAGCTCTCCGTCATTCCCTGCGCCCCGTCAGTGAGTGAGGCAGGCGGGGTGGTGAGACCGGGAGTTCTGGGTGTGCTCTCTCCATCCTTGTCAGCACAGCTGTATAATTAAATCATCCTCTGCGGAGGAACTGTCACCCAGCAGCCTGTCACATGGACACATAGGCGAGCAGGGAGGGGGTCCTCCAGAGCTGTCATCTTATATCTTGCATCATTTTCTCCGGTTATTTATAGTATTGGTTTGAGTAGTTATCACTTTTAGCATAATTGTGAGTTATGCGGGAATGGTTTGTGCCTGACAGAAAGGGGGCCCCATCCTAAAATGCACGGTATCTGAAAATATTGGTAAGGTTTAGCTACATGTCGCCTTTTGTACGTCTTCTTTCGGAAATGAGGTTGCTCGAAATCGGTTTGGACGTCGTATTAGTGGGAAGATGCTGCTTATGAGATTTTGACACAGTTTGCTCTTTGGTTGGCAGCGAGATCGCCAGTCTTTAATGCGATGTTTGAACATGAGATGGAGGAGAGTAAAAAGGTAAGACTATAATCTGAACATCTGGGATTGGCAAACCCTGTGGGCCTGAGTCCAGAGAGGTGCCAGATCCTCCTCCTAACGTGTCGGGGCTTCTCTCAGAACCGAGTCGACATCAGCGACGTTGACCCGGACGTCTTCAAGGAGATGATGGGCTTCATTTACACAGGAAAGGCGCCGAACCTGGAGAAGATGGCCGATAACTTGTTAGCTGCAGCAGACAAAGTGAGTCGCGGGAAAGGAGGGAGGGACTTGTGTGCGTGATTTTAACTTCGATCTGTAAGCGTACACACCCACCATAGGGAGGGGCGACCTCATTTTCGGTGAGCAGCGGAAATTATTGCAAACTTGCTGCTGTCTCAGTTGGTTCTGTTCTTTTGACAAGAAATTATGCCGCTGGCTGGAATTCCCAGTTTTTAGCTGACATGCATTTCTGAGACTGGTTCTGTGAGTGTCTGTTGGATTGTTCGTACTGTAAACTAAAGCAAAACCCCAAGTTTTTGTGGTTTGGGACTCCAACACCCTTCTTTGGGTGGCGAACTTGGGTTAAGTGGAATTAACATTGTTGACATTCACCAAGCAATATGCAGCCAGCTAGTTTTGTAAACTGAAATATTTCTCACTGATACTTGTATGTTCCTTTTCTTCTCCACCATATGGTTTGTGAACCCCTTAGAATCTCAGAGAGATTGTCCCGCCAGTTTCAGTACCTTTGGCATGTCTTTCAGATTTTTAGCTCGTGTCAATTTGAGTTTGTGAAACTCTATTCCCACCCCCATCCCACCCCCTCACCCCTTTCACCAGTACGCCTTGGAGCGGCTGAAGGTCATGTGTGAAGAAGCCCTGTGTAGCAGCCTGTCCGTGGAAAACGTGGCCGACATCCTCATCCTCGCCGATTTGCACAGCGCTGAGCAGCTCAAAGCACAAGCCATAGATTTTATCAACAGGTGAGTCCCAATAACATTCCCACAACTGACGATATTCCCAGTTTTTTCCTTAATGCTTTCGAATACAACTTCTTTTTTTCCTTCCTGTCTATAGGTGCAGCGTTTTGCGACAATTGGGCTGTAAAGATGGGAAAAACTGGAATAGCAAGTATGTAATTAGCTGATATATATGATGCATCATTAATAACACACTTATCTATTGTGCTGAGGTGCATTTCAATGCGTTTAACGTGCAAAATGGATGGTCTGGCTTTGCCGTTTGATAGGTAGAATCCATATCTCTGTATCGGTGTCACTAATGAAATAATACTGGAATATTCTTTGGAGAGGGTTGTTTTGACTGCAGAGAAATTGAAAGTCACAGTAAGGTAACCTCATTTGATCTAACCAAGATATTTCTTTCTGTGATGACTAGCACTGTGAGATATCAGCAGCCAGGAACCATGACTAGTATTTCAATTTAGCCAGTCGAGTGCCACCCCCCCCCCCCTTTATCAGCTAGCGGTGTCCTCCCCGGAGTAAACAGCTTCACGAAGCGCAATTTCTGGAATCATCCTTGTGACTTTAGAGAAGTTAATAGGCCGGGATTGTGGGCTCTAACTGAACAACAACAACTTATAATCGATCTTTTGTTGTTCTGGTCATTAACTTGCATGAGCGTTTATCATAATTGCCTATTAATGCAAATAGTTGTATATTAGCATATTAATGCATCCATTTTTTTTTTTGTTTGTAGTCAAGCGACTGACATAATGGAGACTGCAGGCTGGAAATCAATGATCCAATCCCACCCTCACTTAGTGGCAGAGGCCTTTCGTGCCCTGGCATCTGCCCAGTGCCCGCCCTTTGGCCTGCCCAGAAAACGCCTAAAACAGTCCTGATTGGTCCACTTGCCTGAGAGACTCTTACTGGAACGAATCATAATGGATTGTGATGTTGGGGGCATCT
>JAODJX010000001.1:48768972-48791333 GCA_026776945.1 Isichthys henryi
GTTTGGTCCGCAAGCTTTATTTTGCAATGTTTTCTGTAAAATGGCCTTAATCTAATGCCATTGCTCAAGAGTTTATATTGTTATTTCTGTATTTAACTGTGTGCCTGGCTTGGCAAAGATTCCAGGCCTCCTCCAGATTGCACTAGTTCCCATAATGCTGTAGTTTTAATATGAAGTTCTATAGGAACCTGTCATTGAATATTTAATTAATGGGAAATATTGTATATCATTTGTTTAGCATATTCTGTGACTAGACATTATGAAATTGTGACACATTTTCTTCTATTTACTACTTTCAAATATATGCCCCATATTGATGGCACCGTTCATGTATTAAGAAAAAAAAAACACGTTTACCATTTTCAAAAGGCAGGAGATGAAGTAGATTAAATGGGGGAAAAAAATACTTGTAAAAATGCATTATGAGAATTTATGTGATGTTGGATTTAACATGATGAACTTTTGTATATTGTACACCTCAGTATCAAGGGTAAACATGCAGGTTTGTTTACTGTGAGGTTTGATTTTCCGAGGTGACGTCACACTTATGACCCCCCCCCCCCCGCCCGCCAACCCCTTCAGGTTGTTCAGTAATCATGTCAGGTTGACTTCTCCATTCCTTAAGTGGCATGGTTTTCTGGAATTTTTATGAACTGCTGTGGCCGATGCCATGAATGAGAACGGGGGGGGGTCAATCTGAAGGAACAATCGGAATACCTGTCCAGCCCCCGACTTACATGAATATCCATGTAGGGATGGGAAAATAAGAGTGAAATGGTCATTTAATCCGTGTTTGAAGAGGGGGAAAAAAAAGGCACAATGTCCTTGGAAGACGGGGAGCTGGGTGCTGAGCATCGCTGTCCCATGGTGTCAGTGTACGTCTTCGAAGGCCAGAATCTTAAATCCGCGAAGGAGAAGGATCTGCTGCTTAAATTTGCAGTATAATGACATCTGGCGTAACTGCTGTAATCGAGTGGTGGCAACCCGAGCGTCATTCAGTCGTCCTGCTTTTTGATGGTGTTTTTTAATGTCACTAAAAGTGTCAGTGTTTGTTACAAGATTTTTTTTTTGTTTGTTTGAATCCCTCCCCCCCTCCAGCTGGTTTGTTTTGTAATCACCTTGTTTCAGCGTTTTCTGTGCTGAGACTTTTTGGCCTCTGGGGTAACTTTTACTCCGGTAACGTTAAAAAATAATAATAATACAAACCTGGTGTGTTGGCTCCTTTGCTGCAGTTTTTTGTTGCCTACCCAACCCCCACCCTTCCATTTCTGTATCTCCTCAATCCTGTGCTCCTCTTCTATGTACAATTTCTCAGCCAGACCTGTACCAAAGCAAATGTACCTCCCAGAGATGAGCTGCTGCTGCTGTACTTTGGTAGATTTACCATCCACAATCTATATTTGTGTCTCACACGGCGCATGTATCGACGTGCATTGCACAAGTCCTTAGAATTAAAAGGATGTCGCAGTGAATTTAGTTTCCTAGCTAGAAACGCAAACTATTTTTGAACTGGGCATTAAGGTCTTTTGTTTCACATACACGAGCTTTGATATCCTGTTTATGAATGAGAGCCACACCTGTCCGTCTTTCTTCAGTGTTCCTGGCAGTCTGATCCCCGCTGCTGTTACCTTCCACGTTCCTGCTTTGATTGCTCCAGTCATGTCACATTTCACATTTACCTTTTTTTTTGTTTTTTGTTTTTGCAAATTCTTTGATCTAATTGGAGAGGCTGAAAATGACACACATCTTCAATTGAACCAGTGTTAGCCCATATTATTTTGTATCTTTAACATTCTCTGTGCTTTGTCATTTTCACCGAGTTCTAATCATGCAAAAAAAAAATCGAAACAAACTGAGTCACTGTGCTATGATCAGTTGACGCACGGTATATACTGATGGATATAGTATATTGACTTTGTCCAGTTAATCAGTTAATTTGCTGTCTGCAAATGTACCATGTAAGTCATATGTCTGCTGAACAAATCCTTAAAGTGTGTTACTGATCAAATCTCTGTCTTTATTTTCAGTTCTGTTTGAGTTCATATTCGTTCACATAACGGATATCATTCATTACTTTCCGAAAAACTAGAGGTGGTGTTTGCTGTGTACTGCATGTTAACTCCTGAGTGAAATGTTTCTTCCTGTCACATGGGAATCATGAAAAGCACACACACACTCGCAAAAGATCCGATTTTTCCAGGACAAATATCCATGAACACTCCGACCAAAGAGGCTGCGTTTGGTGTTGAGGCCGTATAATGTTTGTGTCCGAGTGAGTCTCTCAAGAAGCGCTGATTTCCACACTGTAAGGGGGTTCCATTGACCCCAATGGAGTGCCAATTCAAATGTAACTACAAAGGGCAGGGATGTAAGCTCTTGTTGACTAGACCCATTTCACTGGTCTATAATGCACAATTGGTGTGCAATGTTTGCTTTACTTCGTCAATGCCCTTGCTGCCTTCCTAGATTTATGTTGGTAGTTCTGAACTACATAGAGCACATTAACATTCATCTCTGCCCATTTTTATACCCCAGTGACGTCCTTAAGGTTTTTGCTCACTCTTCATAGCAAAGAACTTTTGCTTTTGGGAATATTGTAAATACAGAAGTTTTATTTTAACAGCCAGCGATGAGGTATGTTGATGAGGTGAACATATTGAAATATTTACCACTAGTGAATCAGCAGATGCTGAAAATATATGCTGTGACTTTTTTTCTTTCGGTAGCCTAAACTAACTGAAGACTGTTTTCAGCGTCACTCTAAAAAAAAGAAAAACATTGATGCCTTCCTGTTTTTGACAGTTTATACTTAACATTTAATTGCTCTTCCTCCCCTCATGTCCTGAAGTAAAACGATTGTGGCGTTTCTGTGTAGCCTTCCTTGAATCTCCGTGTGTGTTCAGATACAACTCCGAATGTGTGACCAAAAATACAGAAACTGTTAAAATATAGTTTTATACGCCTAGTGGTAGCAGTTCGGTCATGGTGTTTTTTGGCGTTTATGGTTGCCATGATTTTGGTGGGAGTGTCTTGCGCTATCCATTAAAAGTCACTTTTTGCTTACTGTTTGGTTAAACAGCACGCGACACGGTAATACCATCCACTGGTTTTGAAGACTTGCCTTTCTCATCATCAGCTAGTGGTGCGTGGCTGGTTTGAGCCTAAGGGATGCTTATAGAACGAAGGTTGTTTCCCAGACAACTGATGTATCTGGACTGACACCTTTACCTGTTCGTTTGTTCAATTCGCACGATGTCGGTTATTTTAAATCTTAGTTGCATCCACTTTATCGTATGCCCAGAAATACCCAAGACTGATTTTGAGTGTTTGTGTACATGGAAGAACGTGTTCTTGGCCCATTCAGTCATCTGTAACAATTCAGAAAATAAATGTAATAAACATTTTTTAATGCACTTATAGTCTCAAGTGTAAATTTGTAGTCCGTGATGATTTTCAGATAAACGACTCAAAGAAAGCATGTTGTAGTAATAAGAAATTTCTCATGTGTTTCCATTAGTCAGATTTTACAACTGATTCTGTAATGGGCACTGATTAAACTGCAGGTTTTGGTCATGAGACCCTGAGCACAACTCCGCTGATGCACCAAAAATTTTCTAGCATATTTGATGAATTATTTCTTAACGTGTAATAATGTTTTAAACCAGCACCACTGAGTCTCCCATTCAGTTGTAAGGTAGTCCTGAGTCAAGTCAGTGATCTAGCCGTAAAACAGATTCAAACTCAAATTTCACAGAAATGGAAATGACTGTGAATGTCTTATTTCCTCCTGAAGTGTCCATTAAATACTGACAACTTGCATTTTTTTGCTCCTAGTTGAAGCACTGGGCCCAGCCTTTTAAGTTCCAAGTCGTTGAGTAATTAGCGAGCAACATGCATCCTCGGGGGCTGACGCTGTCAGGGATGCTGGCTATGCCGCTGGCATTGTGTTGCTGCTACACCGCCTTTCTCCCCGGCTAACAGGAAACTCCCTGTACAGTCTTGTTACCGAGCGATGCTTGCTTTGCGTCATAATCACGGTCCTAATACAGGAACAGTAATGTTTTAGACACCTACGCAAGATCAAATAAGGTGTCATGTTTGTACAGATGGCTGTAAAAAACAAAATACCGCTTCATATTTTAATTAATGTTCCTGTGGCATAATTAGCTATCTAGCGACTTCCATTCCCAGCTACTATATTCTCCGATCGTTAAGTAAAACCGCTTAAATACTGACTTGGTATGGATGAGTGCCAGGGAGTGTGCAATTAACACACTGAGACTTTTTTGTGATGTGTTGATCAGCTTAATTATTTTGGCTGCACACATAGTTGATTATACTTTAACCCTATAACAATGCAAAACCTTTCCCTGAACTTTACCGCAAACAAAATTTTCCTTAAATTCAGATTTACTGAAATAACCATATTTTAAAATTCATTGAAAACATATTTAGATATTTTTTGTGTTTTTTACCAATATGTGATTCTGTATTGTGGTCAATTTCAGGGAGCCATTCTATTTTGGCGCTGTTCTTGTAGTCAGTAGTAAAAGGTCTGTTTCTGTGGGACATTTTGGAATATGTGCAGTTGAGGCCAAGTTAGAGAAGCAGTTATAGGAAATTTACACAACTTGAGTTTCTCGGGATTCAAAACCATTAACAAAAGCTGCTTAAGTAGCTACTAATCGGACATACTGCAAAGTGATAATTACTGTAAAAATGGAAATTATGGGTCTGTGCCTTTGCCATAATTTGGAACATGCATTTGCATTATATTGAACTGCTAAAAATATATATTCAGTGTTTTTTTTTCTTGTCTTTGACAGACACATTGCACTGTTAACATAGATTGTAAGGTGAGAAAATATACCTCATTGAGGACACCCAAGGTGATCTGGTGAGGGTAATGCAGTCCCGACAGATCTCATTTCTGTCTTAAGATTTACTAAGTTCGGTTGACATTACTATTTATGCTGAAAGGTTCTCTCAGACCAAATTCATGCTGTCCATCTGTGCTTTGTTGACACCACGAAGGTGGTGTAGTGATCGCTTCTCTTGATTTTTCTTTACAAAACAATTTTCAAATGAAATTTTTGTTAAATTGTGCAGAAATTCCAGATGGCTTTTAATGATGCAATCATCAATGTCAAATACACAAACAAAACCTAAATTTGAACAAAATATATCCATTTTCTGGGTAAACATCAAAATAATCAATCAGCGTCTATGCATATTGTCTACCCATAGTTTTTCAAGAAAACAAACTCGTATACATTGAAACAGGCTACCATTAAAACTTACAATTAACTAATTTTACAAATAAAAGTTCCTGGAATACTTTGTATTAATTGCCTCACCTACCGTCCACAGGGATATGATCACCAACAATAACTGAAATGTGGGAACATCTAGAAACTGAATCGCACTTTTATACACACAAATTCCAAAAGTGAACAGTTACAGGTTTGTTTTATAAATATACTCAAAACATGGTGTATTTTTACAAAGAAAGAAAAAAAGCTGTAAGCACTGATAAATGGAAATATAGTTTTGGTCACATTGTTGTCATTCTGTAATGTGAAGTTGTTTTGACAAGGAATGTTTTAGGAACCAGTTTCATGACAAAATATTTACTATTCAGGTCATGATTTCATTTGTGACAGGGTGTTGATTTTGCAGAGGTATCTGTTTTATGTTCAGCCACAAGATGTCAAAGTCAGTATCTTGTTAATATAAAAATAACGCTATAAGTCAACAGGAGTGCAAGTGGTTTACTGTGTAATGTGCACCATCTCTGCTGGAGTGCTTCTTAAACACAAAAAAATTCCATCCAATTGCAATACACTCAGCAGCTTCCGTCTTAGGTATTCCTGCCTAGTGCCAGAAAGGACCCTCTTTTGTTTATAGAACTTCCCAAATTTTTCAAGGAATGAATTTCACAAGATGCTGAAAACTTTCCTTATAGAATTTGGTTTATACCCTTTTTTTGCACTTGTAACCTTCCTGTTAACTTTGAGTCTGGCCACTGACCTCTCTCATTAACACGATTTTTCCTCCAGAACTGCCATCCACTGGATCTTTTTTGCATATTGCACCAAACTCTTGAAAATCCCAGAATGGCGGCTGTTTGTGAGATGCTGGAAGCATCATGTCTGGCACCAACAGTAATATTTAAATTTGCTTAGATCATGAATACTGCCTACTATTAAGCTATGTCAAAAAGCAACCAAAGCTATTGATTCCATGTTGTATGCATTGAGTCTTAGCCACATGCTTCTGTGTGTAGGAGAGGGTGTCCCTAATAAAGTAGACGCTTAACGTACATGTAAAGTTAGGAGGTTTCAGCCTAAATTAGTCTGCAGGTCAAGGCTGGATAAGTAACCTGAGACAGTGACAGGCGGTTATTGTTACCAAGTAAAATAAAAGCTGCTTGAAGCTGCAGAGTATCTGTGGGGCTACAGGAGAAGGTTCCTTGTAGTGAAATATCTACTGACAAAAAACAAGGAGGTTTCTTTTTTTTTCAGTTCTGCTCATGGCACCTTCAGAAGACAGCATCAAAGGAAATTACAAATGGGTACAACCTCAATATTTTCTTCTTCTTAATAAGGATTGGCAACTAGATTATTCATGCTAAGAAAGGAAAGAGATTACTTATTTAAGGAATAAGTTTTCATGAATTTTCATGAAGGTATTAATAATATTAATATCGCAGACACAATCACATCAGAATTTTGACATGTTTATGTGGATTCGACAAACTTATGCTAGTGAGTTCAACAAACATTGTCAGATACTGGTTTCTTGAGTCACAAAGGCCAGTCATACATCCCCTGTCCAGTAAGTTAAGGTGCGGGAGGACGGTAGTGTTGGATCTACTGGCAGAATTACAGTCCGTCCATTGCTTCAGTATCTGGAGCAAGTCTTCAACATAGAACACATTTATGATTTTACTTGGTAATGAAACCTTACTTTCGGAGAGTGAGGTATCAGAGAGGGCATCACCCAGTCGAGCTGTAAGGTGTGTCACTGTGGTAGTTATAGTCGGGACACACCTTCTGTACGAGTTTGTAATCGACACTGTAAAAGGCGATGTATATGCATATGACTTTGAACGGCTTGGAGCACAACCAGGAGACATGGGTCTGGGTCTGTTCCTGGTAGCATATCTTGGATGGGTCATGACTGCACAGTCCTGTCTTCTTACTGCGGTCCGTCTTCTCGAACTCAATGCGACAGTTGAACGCCTTGGAGTCCGTGGTCTCCACGGTCTCCAGTGTGGACTGTTGAGCAAATTCAAACTCCACAACCTTAGAGGGTGGCACTAGGCTTACAGAAACATTTCCCTGGCCAGTGGAGTTGTGGCGAAAGAAGACACTGAACGTCCCATTTCCATGGTCCACGATCTTGCCTCTAATGAGGAGATTTAACTTCACGGTCTTGATGTTGGAGTGAAAGTCACCCCAGCCAAACATTTTCTTGAATTTTCCCGTTTTCACGATGGGTCTGCGTTTAGTTCGTGCATGCGTGTCCAGAACATCTGTCTGGTTAGATAACCAGTCCCAGAAGTCCTCAGTGTTTTCTAAATATGTAATTTCCCTGATGTTCTGCTTGAGCCCAGGAGATCCCCTGGCAAACAGACGCAAAGGGTTCACAATCCGGGGGCTGGCAACATCAGCAGAGGGGATGTCATCGCTATCCTCCCAATCTGCGAGATCTGCTGTTGGAATCTGCCCTTTGTTGAATGTTACCTTAAAAGGGGATAAAAAGGAGGAAAATTGAAGGTTGACCTTGGAACAGTTTTTTTTAGATACTATGTGCTATTTGTAATTATTTTCACCATAAAACGCATGTTATCTTAAAGAAAACTAAAAGGATACTAACCTGAGATTCATTACACATGAAAATATGAATCATTGTACAGAAAAATATTTCAGTATCTTTATGTTGTTTATTACATACACAGTCTTAATTTGGGTTTAATTCTAACAGGTTTAGTGTAGACCTCACTTTCCAGTGTTTCATTCTCACATAGGGTATTTTTAAGTGACATGTTACCACTGACCTAAAGAATTATATTTTAATTGCAGCTAGGTGACACCTGGAGTTTTCCTTTGTGTTTGCAGGCTTGGTTCCTTGTTTGCTACAAAGTAAAATTCAATCATCTGTGGCTTAAAAGATGGTAATTTTTAGGATGTGCTTACTTTTGCTGAAGCTTCTAGCAAAGGTATAAACTTGGTTTCAATATTGGTTGGGACCAAATCAACCCCTGAACCTCCACCCCCCTCAACACACACTATACTCCCACAATATTGGTCGGGACACGTCCCTACCATCCATACCCAAATCTACACCTTTAGCTCAGAGTAAATTGGCTCAGAACTTCATGGAAAAGCCCTACCCTGTTTTTCCATATAAAGGTAATTCAAATAATCAGTGAAATTGCAATACAATTAAAAGATATAATTAAATTTGGCTCCTTTAAGGATCACAATCAGTGCTGAATAATGTAAATAACGGTAAATGTCTCCCCAGTTGAGAATGGTACATTTATTTAATGTACTGCAAATTACAAACTGTGCACAACAAACACCTAAATTAATTACGCAAATAAAACATGACAGCTGGACAAAATAGCCAATAGCTGACACAGAATCGATACTCCTACACAGATTTCTCAGTCTTTACAAAACCTAATCTCTCTAAGCACTCAAATGCTTTTCGTGTTCCTTTAAGCACTCTATCTTCCTTTCATGTATTTTTAAACATCTGTGGTTTGACGAAATTTCATCTGATAAGTAACTTATCCCCCATTTACATATCTCACTAAACAGAATTTACAAAGTGTTAAGTTTCACAGTTGTTTTTTTTCTGTAAAAGACAGGTATGCAATGAATATCCTGTAAGATTATTAAAATGCTAATGAGTTGACAGCTTAAGCAAGATGAGCAACTAAAACGTATGTCAAAAAATGAGCGGTGTTGGGATGGGGGACGGGTTGGCCAATGAGTGAGAAATCAAACACTTTGGCTCCATTTATTTTATACTCGATACTCTGAATGCAGAGCAGTTTAGGTGAGGTTCAGATGATCTTTTCAGATGTCACAAGTAATACTCATAAGGATTAGCATGCTTTCCTACAGTTTTGCTGTTTTCTCTCAGGATCAGACAGTCGTCGTGTTGTTTCTTCAGGATCCCAACAACATTAAAAAAAAATCTTTTTTTAATCATTAAAAAAATATGTCATGGTCTTTATTTTTCTTTTGATCTACCTTACACAGGTGGTACCTCAACAGTCTGTCCCCAGCCGTCAACTGGAAAACCAGCCGACCAAGACAGATATTACACAGCAGATAGGGGAACAAGTCTATTACCAAGCATTAGCCTGTAATGAGAACTTGGGAGCTTCCTGACAGCCCGTCTCTTGGGTAGATGTTACTTCTAAGGCCTGACAACATCTATCCTATAGAAAACTGTGAAGAGGTCAGAAACAGCTAGTAGGTGAACCAAAGTGAAGATGTTTCTCAAAAGTATTAGCATCAATCAACTCTCAGAAAGGAGTTTTGCTCTGAAGCAGTGGTTCTCAAACTCGGACCTCGGAACCCACTGCCCTGCTTGTTTTCCAGCCTTCCCTGCCCTACACACTGCTGATTACTTGGATCAGGTGTGTTCAGTCAATCAGAAGCTGAAAGACAGCTGGGACTTGTGTGTGGGGCAGGGATAGCTGGAAAACAAGCAGGGCAGTGGGGCCCGAGGACCGACTTTGAGAACCACTGCTCTGAAGGAACTCATTGCTCCAGGGATCTTTTTTGTTGGACATCAGAGAAAGCTTTTGTCATACTTGCTTCAGTCTTTCGATCCCCTGGGCATGACCTAAAGGGTTCCAAATGTACCATGGTGTAGAATGGCTCATGAACTACCGTAATGGTAAAACCAACCTCCCTCACAAGGCCAGTATAACAACCAGGCCTCTAACAGGCGAAGTGATTCAGCTGAAAAAGTGCTCACGACAACTGCATCACTGGAATCACTTTCAGCACACATTCAACTCTAATTAGTTCTTTAATTAATTAATCTCCCCTGTGCTGATGATGGGTTGTTATTTAAAGAGGCAGTGGTTGTGAGTTATTAATTTTTTCCCTTTGCCAGCATGGTCTTCACTGGTACTTCTGACGCCGTGGTAACTGATGAGAAATGACATGCTGACAATGTTCTTGATTCAGCTCAAAAAATCGTGTCGCTCTGCTTTTCATCCAGACCTCAGGTGGCCGATATTTCAATTGATGAATTCTACTGACACGCTATAATAAAATATGTATTCATTACTGTCAACATATTCTCTATGCATTTTTAATGAGAAATTAAAAACTGATTTACTGATTTAATTGCAAACAACCATTCTGATGCTTCCGAATGAACTGGACATAGGTGATCGGATGTCATTGAATCGTTCGAGCATTCTGTTATTTTTTTAAATTATGTCGGCCTCGTTTCATTCATAAATACGTGACAGAAACAGATCGGCCAAGTTCAACCTGTCAAGAGTCTCAGTCGTTTCTGTGCTTGGAGAGAAAATCTAGAGTTTAGGGGAAGCTGTCAATGGTTCTTCTCAGTAGGTGCAAAGTCAGATCTCAGGTGCCGTAGGAGGCGATTTCAAAAGAACTATGCTCAGAGGATAGCACTTCATCTGTAGGAAAATGACAAGGTGAAAGGGAGCCTTCAGCGCTGGGGAGCAGGGCGGGCGGGGGGGGGGCGGGGGACATGTGAAGACAAGGAATAATCAAGAGCAATTTCATTAGCTTGTTCTCCAGCCCCCAACTCCCGTCTTGAAGATAAAAGAAACAAATTTAAATTGATGGTGCACATCGCTTGCCTGTGTTCTTTTATTAGGCCTGTTTGCCCTGTTCCTACTCAAGGCAATAATTACAGTAGTGATGAAACTATTACCTTATTTAGGAAGCAGAAACAGGCACACACTGTACATCTGCAGCTCTCCCTGCATGAGATGCTACGGAACAGATCCTCTGCCAGTTTTTTTCGGAATACAAACAAGTTAAAAGAAAAAAAAGGCTTCGCCCATGAAAAATGTATAGCTTGCTTGTCACGTTTTGATGTTTTCATAGCTTTCGATGCCCCGTGAGGACTAATCTTGACAAATCCACGGCGTCCTATGAAGCTAATTCCTCTGACAGCCCCTGCCTATACCTTAAAACTCCTTGTCGCCACTCAGCCCTCCTGGGATCTGGCTTGGTGAGAAGGAGCATGAAACTTTCCCTCGTAGCATCTGCCCTGCCATCCACACTGTGCACTGGATGGGTAATGGAAACACGATCCAGTAAAAGCATCGGAACGGAGAGTTCCCCCCAGGGTAACTGATTATGGCACCTTAGTCTTGGCACCCCACCCATTATTTTAACCCAAGATCCAAACAGATAAGCAGGCCTTCGAAAAAATAGATTAGCATTAAAATTATTAGTCAGCCAGTCAATGAATGGAGCAAACATTTAACAAGACACTAAACTACCATATTCTGTTATGTTTAATCCAGAGACCCTTTGTAATTTGTGTTCATTAGTAGAGCTATCTTAATTGATTGTGGGGAAGACTTCTTCCACAAGGACAAGACAGAGCGGTCAAGGGCCCCTTTAAGTATAATACATAAAGTCACACAAAAAAAGCACTAATTTCAAACACAGTCATACTCCTATTATATTTTTTTACTTAAAAGTTAATGACCTAAGAAGAGCCCACCTGATGTTATTTAAACCCTAATGAGGAGATTAGTCCAGGGTGGACCAGTCTCATTACCTGTGGTGTTTGTAGGTGCAATTACCATGGTTACGCAGGAGGTCCCCTAAAATGCGTCAGCTCACCACCATCTGCCAGTGCACAGTATGTCATTCTTTACTAAAGTTTCTTTTTCTTTTTAAGCAATACAAGTGTAATGAAACCACAGTAACTGATGTCAAAACCTTCATGGTCGCATCTGTTCCTTGCCTAGGTTCTGTTTTTAAGGGGTTTGTATCTTTCTTGAGGGCATCGGTTTTTCATTGAAAATGGGGTCATACTGAATGAACAATAGTCATACCTGCGAAGTCAATTGTGTAATGTTTTGATCCTGTAATTAAATATGGAGGGGGAAAAAGATGCATATTAAATGCGAAATAAAAAATCTTAATATCTAGAAATGGTCGGAAATAGCATTTGAATACCTTTCACTTAAACTTGTATTTTAGAAATATCATTCAAAAAGGTATTTCGCTATTAAAGCAGGCAAACTCATTCTATACCTTGATTTCTTACACGGCTCTCTAGCATAAATTTACAGAACCGAATATCACCAAAAAACCCCAGTGTGGATCAGTTCCTAAGAAGCTAAAATTGCAAAAATGTAACAATATCTAAGCATATATCCTGGGGTTTTGCGATGCCCAGGGTCGGGGGCTACGATTGTGAGCCAGTCTTATGAGGGATTTAAAGAGTCGGCATTCTTACACTTTAATATGACCCTGTTATGAGGCCAGATTCCCATTTAGTGGTAATAAGCCCCCAATGGCTCCTAAACTATAGATCTCCTGCCAGATTTATAGGCAAACCATCTCCAATCTGTGGGTAATAATTCCGGGGCAAGCCCGTAGATTATGGACTCCGCCGCTACATTTCATTACCCTGGTTTCCCTCCATCGCCACCCCGCAGTCTCGGACATGTGAGACCCGCGTAGGTTTCCCTCTCACAAGGCGAATCCTACAGGGGCTTGATACGGAGACTGCGGCCTCGGCGAGGCTGAAGTATATAAACAGAGTTTTTATTGTCCGGAGGGACAGAGCTCCGAAGGCGACGATGTCCTTATCACAGCCCGACAGCGCTGTAATTCGCCCGCGATGATAAAGTAGAGGAGCAGGCAGCCTCACAAGGCTGGCGCAGTCCAAAGATGGATTAGGCTTTTTTGACATAAGCTTCCTGAAAAACTAATCAATCAGCCTGCGCCACATAATCAGAGGCGTGAGATTAAGGCCTGGCTCCTAATCCTTCTCCCTGTACATTTTATTACACTTTTCAGAGCTAGTTTGTCTTTAAATGCATGATAAATAAATAAATAAATAAATAAATAAATAAATAAACAGGCTGAAATCATAATTGCGGAGGGGGTTGGAGGTTGAGTCCGTGCAGTTGTATTTTGAAGACTGCTCTTATGGTGGTGTCCAACCAGAAGCCTTCGCTAAGACCGGGTCACCTTTGAGGCAGCGAGAGGCTAATTTCCGCCCCTTTGTTACAGCTTATTCCCCTAAAACGTATCTGGAATTTGTGGTTAGAAAGCAATTCCCCCTAAATGAAGCGGCTGGCAATGGATTATCTGTGTAAATTTAGCTTGGATTGTCCTCGTTTTCCAAGATAACTGCCAAAAGGACCTTACCGGTGACTAACAGCATTGGAAGCGAACAGTTAGGGTCGATTCTTGCTTGTGACCATTTAAAATCGTATTTTGTGGTTTGGTCCAGGAAAATGCCTTTAAGCCTTATCTTTCTTCTCATCCTCCTCTCAGGTAACCCCCTTTGAAAATAATAAAGGGGATTGGTGCAAAACGACTGATCCAAATGATAAAACAGACTTTGCGATTTTCTACTTCCACGTATGATCTTGTATTGAACCTTTTTTTTTTTAGAATTTGGACTGGAGGTTTTACTTTGTTTTTTTTCTCCTTTTGGTTTCTCCTTTTTGCTTGTCTGTTTCTTCTTGGGGGTGATTTAGTAATTTCTTGGTTGTGTGTGTCACTGTAAGATTTTAGCAAGAAGCCACCTATGTTTTGGGAGCGTAAGACTCCATCCGGGTGCATCTCTCTCTCTCTCTCTGAGCCCCGCCTGCTCTCCGTAGAAGCTGGTCCCCTTCTCCATGGGAAGCGGCAAGCGCCAGTCCATCTCCTCCACCCACCCACGGCACGTTCATGTGAAATGTCACAGCCGTGTCTGTCGTGATGCTTGACTCACATGTCAGAATAAGTCGCCTTCTGCGGTGTGAATGACTGTCAGCTGTAAACAGCGAATGCAATTTTGAAAAGAATGCCGCTGATATGCCTCCCTTACCAAGTGAAATAACTGGAAAACATGCCTCTGCTCAATGTAGATTACGCCAATTCCATTAATCAGACATGCCTTTACTATAATAATAGATATTTTTTATTGGTCCCTGTGGGGAAATTCTCTTTATGTCTCACCCAACTTACTCTCTGGAGGTGAGACCAGCTGGCCGTGAAGGGCAGCAGTGCCCAGAGAGCTGGGGGTTAAGAGCATCACAGATGTGCTTAGGTCAGCCTTGAACAAACAACCTTCTGATCACAAGCTTAGGGGTTTAGCCCACTGAGCCACCCACTGCTGCATTAATGAATGATTGTGAAAATTGGGTTTCGTTTTGGTTTATATTCGATTGGGGCTCATTCATAAAAGGCATGCAAATTTCAGGTCTTTAGTTCATACCTAATTCAGGTCTGTGCTACATCACCCTCGAAAGCCAGGATTTTAATGCCCGAAAAGTAATAAGTATAATCAGCGCCTCCTACAGGACTGTAAAGTCCCTGCAGGCTCTCAGTCGACTTCAGTAGGAGATTATCCCATTCTCCTTGACCAACTGTAAAGGATTTACATTAAGCAAAGTTCAACATATCTTGTTTACATATCTTCCTACTGCGCCTCCTGTGGCAGCAAGAGGTACTGACCTCACTCGTACCCTATGGCCTTCTTGGCAATTAGCATCTCTGTCAACTTCCTGCAGTCACAGAATTCCCAGAGCTCCGAAACAACATAAAAACACTTGGAAGTTGATCTAGACTCGTCATGTGATCAGGTAGAAACTGCTCAGAGTCATTCATAAAGTGTTAAGATAGCAGTGTGTTTAGCAGTAGTGTTTGGAGAAGCTCACGCTCTGTAACGCTCAGATAAGTGAGGAACAATGGAGTAAGCCCAGTGTAACTTAAAATAAGAACTGGCCTACAATATATAATAAAATGCAGAAAGTACACGGCAATCAATATGGAATAGTGAATTGGGGTGAAAAGGGCAAAAAAAATCCAATTATCTACTGAAAAACTGTTTACTTTTACAAATTAAAAATTCATAGAGTCTTAATGTATACAAGTTCCTGTGTGTATGTCATGTGCTGACAGATCAGACGTTAGGCTGTTAGGTGATGTTGAATTATTTAAAATATAGCAATTCTCATAGTTATATTTTAAATAATGAAAATCACATTTGCTATGCCATTAAAAATCTATAGTGAACCATTGTGTGTCGTTATATGCAACAATATGAACATACTATTAGGGTAGTGACATAAAGGCACAAAGAAAATAATGATTTATTTAAGCTGGTGTAAGAGTGATCAATTGATTTTGTATTCGAGTTTTTCTAGTATTATGGGAGCACTTAAAAAGTAGGGTGTATTATTTAAGGGTGTAGGTTTGGTTTTAGCACAAGTTGGGGCAAATCACCCCTAAACCCCCAGCCCCCGGGAACACACTTGGTACTCCTACAATATTGGTAGGGACCATGTCCCTACAGTCCACACTGAAGTCTACGGCTTTGATATTTTAAGCATCAGTTTCCCCAGAATGGCTCATTTGCTCTTTCGCTTCTTCCCATCTGCTGCGATATCAAACTTCTGCAGCACGAAGACAATGGAAACACCCTGAAGAGGAATACATGAAGGTTGGGACGTGTCCTCACAAGGAAGATAAGCAGACAAAGAAAGGGATATGTGTGCATCTGTTGCCGGTAGAAGTGTGACAGTCGATTTATAAACAGGACCCTGAGATACACAGAAATAACAATGTCTAGTAGGGCATAAGCCCCACATGTGTTTAGCAAAGTCTCAAATCTTGTTTTAATCATGTTTTACTCAGTATATGTATAATGTGGTTTTAAGTAAAGCATAGAGAACAGTGTTGCTAGCGTTGGACGCATATAATGAGAACCAACGAAAGTTAAACTGGTCAGAATTTTATACTTTCAAATCTTGAACTCCAGCTTGTCCACAGGGTTCTGGGCTGATCCCCGCATCTCCCCTAGCCCTCGAACCACACCTGGCCCGTCACATGGCCCTACCTTGTATTTATACATTGAACAAGATCCAGTTATTCATGTTCCTGATGTTTTAGCTTTTCAAAAGTATACTGCACAATTACAGGCTGGTGTCGATGCTTCTGAGGTCAATCTGCTTGTTTGCCTACAGGACCAGGCCCTGCATGAAAGGCCTCTGGTCTGAATCTGTCCCTGTGGGTGTAGGAATGTGAGTGGTGCTAAAGCGTTAGGCTCATAATCACGGAGCATGCGGTCACGAGCACTGCCCTTCAGTAAACACGCCTGCCCAGTCATGGGGGGTGTGGCAGGCGGGGGGAGGGTCCCAGGGGAAGCTGTCCGGTAATGGGGAATGGGGACAGTCCCCTGAGGTTAGAGAAAAACACTCCCGCACACTTGGGGACCTACTGTCCCAGGTAAGAAGACAACAGATGACATTTAGGAAAAGAGAGTCTTTAATCCTCAGCCCAGCTAAACCCTCATACCTCCCAGTTTGGGGGGTGGAAGTCCTGTCTGCTATGAGGTCGTCAGTTTTTCCCAAAGGCGTGCAGTTAAGTTATTTAGTGTCTAATGACTGTTTATGTGCCCTGTGATAGACTGGCATCCCATCCTGAGGAAACCCAGGCCTCGTGCCCCCACCCCACCCGCTGACTCTTACTAGCACAAGTGGTTCGTGAATGGAAGAGCGTATTATAGCAATCTCACTATTTTTCAGATGCTACTGCTTCGCTGTTTTTATGACATACCAGAGAGTGAAAACTCTAAAGATGTCCTTCTCTCTAGCTCTGGAACTAGGTGCAGAGCCATATTACTGTGTATATCGACTACTGCAGAAATCACAAATGACTGGTGAGGATCCAAATGGCTATTTAAGCAATTTATGATTTGCGCAATCAAATAGTGTGCATATTTATTTTAGATGGCGTGCGGAAAAACTCAAACTGAACATAACATGTCGTAGAACAACAGTGACGCGGCGGCGGATAACTGACGCAATTTGCACATAGATCATACCTTGTAATTTTTTTCATATTTTGTATGCAGATGAAGGCGGGTCATATTAATGACCGCGTAGAATGTGTAAATATTCAAATTCCAGTGTTTAAAATGGAAATCGTTATGGGTGAATGCATCTGTAAAAATGCAAATATGTTGCATGGCTGCAAATAGCCAGCAACAAACAGACAGTTGCAAGCGATTATTCTGTTCGGAAATTTCCGCAGATTCTCTTTAAACAGAGAGATACAGCATGATTAGTAAATCCCCGCGCTAGTAAAAGCTGTGGTATTTATCGCATGCTACTCATCAGTCTGGATGTTTCTTGCAGGGCATTTCTCAAGGTGACTGATTCCATTTCCCTATATTTATCCATCTGAACAGATGTGCCGCTGCATTCTCGTTCAAAGTCCACTTCAAACATTCGAATATCTTTGACATCTATGAAGGATTTGAGCTGAATATTGCAGAAAATAATGAGCATGTAATGAATGAAACAAATGAGAGTATTCTACCATAAAATATCAAGACAAGAGATTAATTAAAAGAATTAATTAAAGATACTGGGATAATGAATGAGTGCCGTGCTACTCGAATAATTACTTCTTGTTGCTTATTGTTATTATTATTATTATAATTATGTGCACGATATTGTTATTATTGTTGTTATTGTTGTTTTTATTATTATTCTTATTATAAAAATATACACTCCATTTCATTGTCCCTGATAAATTCACTTTACACTGCGTTCGTGTGCAAATGTAATCATTATTTTGCGTGAAATATGCTGGAAATGTGCTTTCCAAGAAAGTGGACGCGTACAGCAGCGGGAACAGTGTTTGTTACACAATGGCTGTTTAGCAGTTTCAGAAAAGTAGTGGAAATGTTCCCACTGGTTGTTGTACTTCGTACGCCGCGTTTTATTGTTTCACGAGAGACATGTCAATGTTTATGATAGTAAATCTGTTCATCGCGTAACCTACTGTACCGTTTTTGCTTACGCGGTTGCGCGTTATCATCTAGGAAAATTACTTAATCACCTACTTCATTTCAATTCAGTTGTATTACCGTTGCCTGATATCTCTCAGTCAATATCCTACAAACTACTGAACAAGACTAATAAATTGCAGCAATAACTCACCATATGTAGGCAGAAAAGGAACAGCACGGAGTTCAGGTTTCTCATCTTCAATGGCCTCTTTTAAACTACCTCTTTTAGTTGAACACAATATATATCCACTTTTGAGGAGATGTAGTTTCGCACAAGCCAGTGCAACATTGCTGTAGTTAACTGTACAGGGAATAGGACGAAGCATAACAAATTTATAAGAAACAACCTAACAATTATTTTTTGATGCTACCAGTTGTAAGACCTAGAATAGTGCGCATACAAAAGTTCCGTAATGTGTACAGAAAGCTTTATTACAAGAAGCTATTTTACACCGTGGGAAAAGATATACATCGTCGTATTCATTAAAGACTGCCCCGTAGTAAATTATGTTTCCTCCATTCGGTATTATGTCTCGTATATATGCAGTATTCATTCAATGTAAACGGATTTCCCCTCCTTACCCTTTCATTCAGACGATAAAGTCTTGACTCCCTTGGCCGTCGAGAGAAATTCGCTTATTGGAAATTTTCAGGCAGTTGAAAGAAGTCCCAAGGGATCCCGACTTTTGCCATGAGCAATTTATACCGGCTCATAGATCTCAGAGACGGCTAAAACAAAACAAAAAAATCCAGAAACAAAGAACAGAAGTCCCACTAATCTAGATCACGTTGTAGACTTCCTGCAAAGAGTCCTACTCCAAATCCTCTCATTCGCCTGTGCCGCGCTTGTCTCTCTTTACTTCTATGCTGCAATACTTTAAAGTGATTACATGCAAACAGGCTTATTTGTGTCAGCAAAATATTGCTTGGCGTTTTGTCTTCTCTGGGAAAGCTGCGGTTACCGGGAAACTGTTTAACGCCTGTGGACGAGTCGCCTTTTCTCACACTGTGCAGATGTGAGCGAGAGGACAGATGCGCATTTTCTGCACTGAACCGCTTGGAGCTACCTTTGCTGTCTGGTGCATCACTGACACATGCGACTTATGCGAATTATGGATCTTCTGTTCAACCCTGTAAAATGCGTTTCAGTTCAACTTAAGCAATGACTGGAATTTGTTTAACTCGTTATTGTCCGCACCGTATTTAATTTGTCAGTTGATTATCCTCTGTTTTAACCTGACTGGAGTATTAAAAAGGAAAACATGAAGAACCTTGCAAATGAATGCGACAAACATATTTAACCTAATACAGAAACGATGAGATAAATTGACTGCAACAGCAGATCGATACCGATAGTAGAAATGTAATGTTTTTTAGAGTCCATTATCTCATTTACTTTTAATTGTTTCAGAAATAGGTTTGCTTATGTCAAATGGGAAATATGTGCTTTAACAAACCTAGGATCTGTGTTCATTGCGGCAGAAAAGGTTTAGACGTCCAGTATAATGTCTGTAAATCAAAGATACAATACTACTGGTAGCTAATAGAATATGCGTTCTGTTAGCTCTGAACTTTTTATTTTTGAGTGCCACTCGTGTTTATTTTATGTATAGGCCTATAACATATACAATTTCATGCTAAATAAATAAACTGTAAATCGCAACCCATGTACTCCGCCAGATGTCATTAGTTTGTTCTGAGGATAACTGAACCGGGTAATGATGTCCTCTTGAATTGAAGATTCGTGTCAGTGGTTCACTAGCGCCGCCAAGGGGTTCAGCTCAGTGGTAATTGTACAGAAGGGTTTTCCCGGATTTTCACAAGTTTGGCGACACGAGCACGAGCCATGTTGTTTATTAGCAGGCAGTTCTCACAAACCACATTTGTTAAACGTCTGAAGTGCAAGTATTCACACACAGAGCTGGTTCTCAGTCTGGGTTTAGGGTCCAGATTTGGCTTGTATTCAGTTAAAGAAGCCAGTGAAATTTACTGACTTATGTCCAATTTCTGAGTTTTATTTTTCCCGTTTCTGACATCCTACACATTTACCATTTTTGTCACGTTTTTCATATTACCTTATACAATTAATTTGTTGCAAGAAATTAAATCATTGACCTCACGGTAGTTTTTTAGATAGAATGTGTACTGTGCGTCAAAAGGGGGCGCTATTGGCCATTGTGGGTATGCATGTGTTGTAAAAAATAAATAAATAACGGTTCTGTTTGTATGGCAGGCTAAATTGTCTTTTAACAGTATAAGACTTAGTCGTCATAAACTGATTTTATTAGTAAAAATGACATTGAAACTAGTAAAAATTCTAATTCTAAGTATTCTAGTCAAAATTGAACTACAGATATCTGGAATTTCTATTCTAACTAGTAAGAATAGAATTTTTACCAGTTTGAATGTTATTATTACCACTGTGAATACTAAGCCCTATACTACTATATACTTATATTATTATGCACATATACTACTGTATATACATATTATGTATATATAGCCTGATACTATAAGGTGACCTTCTACACAATGATGGGCTTCACACAAAGCCGACAATGATGCATCCCATCACGTCCCCTCGCATCTGTAAGTAACAGCAGGAATGCCGTTCTAACGTAAGGAGTGCAAAGAGGAAACCTCTCCACCACAATCATCCTTAGACAAACAATAGGTCCTTTTGGCTCCTCTCTTACTGAAAGGTGTGGAATGCAGTGGACTGACTGACCCTATATATAATACCGTCCATGGTTCCGAGTGGTAATTCAGGTTGTCGTACACACTAAAGACTATAATATAGCAAAATATGATACAGTATACAAAATATGCGTGCACAATATTACAATTTGCAATTATTTAGCCTTTTATCTTGACAAAAAGTGCCTTAACAAAAGCATCTGAGCAAATGTGCAACCAGCTCAGAGTCCAGTCAGGCGTTTCAATGTTGTATCTATAACTTATTCAAACTGCTTCTCAGTGTAAAAGCACAGTTGCAGGGGGTTTTATTTCTCCGGGTCCCATACAGCCTTCAGAATGCAGCTGGCTGAGTGACTCAGCTGTGGCCCTGTGGGCAGCGGTTGTAATAAAGCTGGATGCAGTGTATGGGTGCCACCTGGAGGCTGGCATGATGTGCCAGTCTCACAGCACAGAGACACTGCATACAACGAAATGGAAAAGGTGCGCCAGAAATATTAGGACACTGGCGTTAGTTTGACAAACCCTATGAATCTTTCTTAACATTCATTAGCTAATAATTAATACCATAAAATGTTTATGGTATTTAAATGATATTTACTATGTATTCATTATTTCATTTCGATGATCTAATCTTAAAGTGGGGGTTGGCAACCCGTCCTGGATTATTCCCAGCCTTGTGCCCGCAGCTTCCAGGAACCCTGTGACCATGCATAAAACAAGTGGGTACAGAAAACGGATGGGTGGAACCTTAACATTAGACTCTAGAGACAATTTAACAAATTTAAGTATATTTAGCAATAGGAGAAAAAATGCTGGCCAGTCAGTGTTCAAATCCATCTTCCAACTGGTTTCCTGGTCAGGGTAAAAAGGGGGCCTGGAGTCTATCCCAGAGAGCATAGGATATAGGAGAGCGTATGGGATGCCAGTCCATCACTATTGGATGCTAAGGGCAATCTAGAGATGACAATCAGCCTAACTGCATGTTTTTAGACTGCAGGGGAAAACTCCTGTAACCGGGGGGAACACGCAAACTGCACACACAGAGCAGGGGCCGGATTTAACCCCCCCAGCCTTGGAGCTAATAGCGCTTCTCACTCAGCCATCCAAAACCTAAACATGCAGTGTATGTTTTCTCAGCTGACAGTATCCTGTGTTATAATTAAATGTCACTGTTTGCTGTTGTTCATGCATTTATACACTTACCCAGGTTTAGTGAAATAACTCCTGATTGCATCTGTTGTAAAAATAGTCTAAGAAATAAGTTCTAGTTACATTCAAACACAATACTTGTATTCTATTGAACAATAGGTGCATCTATTATACTGGAGGTTAAATTGACTCATGTGCTTTATATTATAATGCACTTTTTGTTTGAAATTCTACATTTATTGGAAAATGAACACATTTTCTTTAAATCTGAGTCTAATAAATTAATTTCACATATGCATGTTCAGTTGATCCCAGAAATATTTGGGAAAAATCTTAACCCTTTGAAATCCTCATTGCTCTGTTCTTCACTCAGTTTGCACTCATGCATTCATATGGTATTGATTTTGCTGTCATGCTAAGGGGTATTGTGTGTGTGTGTATGTGTGTATGTGTGTGGGGGGGGG
>JAODJX010000001.1:48791433-48801866 GCA_026776945.1 Isichthys henryi
CCCCCCCCCCCCCCCCCCCCCCCCCCCCCCCCCCCCCCCCCCCCCCCCCCCCCCCCAAGCCTCCGGTGAGTTCTTGTTGGCATCTTTACTCACTGCGGGGGAGCCGTGGAATCTCAGTATGAACATGCTGGACAGCAGTGACAGCCAAAGGGGATTAAGGTGGCCAATCTCTTCTCTGGATGTGGAGGAATATCTGGTGTGAATGCAACTTCCCAACTTCCCAACTGGTTGATTGGGGCCTCCTTATGCTGTGCTGTGCCCAGCAATGCAACTCCATTCCCTTTTTTTCATAACAACATTCAGGATATTCAGGTTTTGTTTGGGGCAGTATGATATAACAGGAGCACTTCTGGGGGGGAAAAAAAAATTATGTTTGCAAAATTCACCCATTTGCCCAGTGTCTCCATTAGAGGGGCTGTAACCAGCACAGTAAGCTCTCACTTTTATTGCATCATCACAGGAAATACTGACCTCTTGAAATGCGTAGCACTCCTCCTCCACCCCCAGTCAGTCATGTCCTGTATAATCATCTCTATTGCTTGAGGTATAAAGAGTTCAAGCCCTGATTGTAATAACTTGGATTTGAATGCATGTAAACCACTTTGATTATATAGGAAGTTGACAGCATGCCATTTGGCTTTGTTGTGGCGATGCAGACCGTTCCGTAATTCCATATTCAGATTTCAATATCCTTTCTCTGGTGGATGGTGGCGTCTTCCTGTCATTTTCATTTGATGAAGGCACAGACATGGCTGATTACTAATTCACCATCATAAGAAACTATAAAGATCATCAAGATCACCAGAATCCTCCCTCTCTGAAATCCCATCTAGGACACAGTCACTGGCTCCCAGAGCCTGGGGTGATGCCTCACTGGGATAACGTCTCACTGGGTGTCAGGGTTCCTGAGATCAGGGGGGTGTCTCTTGGGCATATGCTGATGCAACAATGAGCAACATAAAGTTCCAGAATGTGCTTTTTAGACATCCAGATATTTAAAGAAGCGCAATTAGAACTAGCAAAAACACAGTTAAATTCATTGAGAACATGCAAGAATCAATAATTCCTTTATTTTATAACTTTAATGTGCCGTTTGCTACAGGCATTCCAGGATAAGTAGCTGGTGGATGGATGGATGGATGGATGGATGGAAGGAATTCTATACAATAGTCAGGAAAAAAAAACAATTGACAGTGCAATGTTTGTACAGAAAGTCTGAATACACATATCAAGGTGTCTGAGCACTCCATATCAGTTCAGGACACCAAAGAAGTAAAAGTCATTAATGGAGATATACAAGAAGAGTTGAATGTATTTTATTATTCAGCTAGTGAGATCCCACCATCCATTTTCCTTACCACTTAGCCAGTAAAGGCTCAAGGTGAGCCGTTTCTAGTAAGAACAAAGCAGAACGCAGGACATGATGCCCATCTACTGCAAGGCTACTGACGTACAATTAATTTAAAGTACAAAAATAGTTACCGTACATCTACACTATGACCATTCCAGTGGCCATATGCAAACCAGAAAAAATATTCTCAAAGTGTTACATAAAAGATGTCTATGGCAGAGCAACATTGTCTTCTTTTGGCCGAAACATTTTTTGAAAAAGCAGTCACACGAGTAATCTGGGGAAAAAAAGTGTTTCACTTTCACAATGCTTCCCCCTTTCCCGCACGGTTACCCCCAGAAGCACTTCTCAAAAATCTGTGAACTAACAGACAAATCCTTAACAAATAGAAATATTTGCATGACTTTCTTTCAAGTGTATACAGGTCGAATAGCATGTGTGCTGTTTTCAAAAAAATTAGAGAGTATGCTTCCAGTTGACTTCATAGCAGGCCAGCCAGTGGTGGTATTGAAATTCAATTAAGTTCCAGTTTTCTATTGATTCTGAAAGAATATGAAGCAGCTGCCCCAGAAACAAAAAAAGATTGTGGTTTATTTTGAATGCAATGTTTTATTCTTTTTAAGCCTGGGAGTATATGAACTGGAGTGCATGGCACAGAGAGCATCACACGAGGAAAAGTCCAAACAGTGTGGGCTGGCTCTGCCCAACACTATAATCACTGTCACAGCGTAGTTGTAAAACCTGGGATCAGATATACAGATGTAGGTTGTGAAGGATGACTTGAGAATTTATATTGCTTGCACATACAAAACAGTGGATTAAACATACCTTGTGCGAATTAAAAATTAAAACAAAGCCTTGAGAATTAAGTTTTGGAAATTTACCCAAGCTTAGTTGAATACTACTCGTTAGCCTTGCTGGGTAGCGTTTGAGTAGTTCAGCTGCTGTCTGGTTGTAGTTCATCCTCCGACGTTATAGGTGGCGATGGAAGCTCTAGTGGACGCCTAAACGTTTGGTGAGACGCACCGACAATACGAAGAAGCATCCTGAACGCCATATTGGAAATGTGATGTTCGCAGGGATCTGCAGGAACTAGTCTTGTGGATAATTTCCCGCAGTGATCGGAGTAGCGGCTGAACTGCAAGCGGGCCAGTACGTTTCAATCCCATCTGTAGGCTGCGACCCAGTTCGCGCAATGGCCGTCGGCTGGAGGAAATGAACGAGTGGTAAGTAATCTTTAACTGAAAGGGGACGTAATTAAATGCAACTCAGCTGAGACTGCTGCGTTGCCTCCGCCTGTTTTTCGTCAATATCTGTACGTGCGTAGCTAATTCCGCAGTCTTTTTTGGGGGACAGGTTCCACCCAAGGTGTCTGTGTCGCGCTGGTCTAGCTGGTCGCCTGTCCTAAATGGGCATCCTTCCAGGTACCAGCTAACCGGTGTAGTTTCTGTTGTCTGGAGGGGTTACTCGGTAGCCTGCACAGGCACCCGCTGCAGCCGCAGTGATGCCGGATACGGGGGTCTTCTGCGCGTGCATGCCTGTATGAGTGTGCGCGTGCTTTGTCTCGGCTCGAGATGTCAGCGACGCCGTAGCTAAGCGACACCCGGACAAGCTGCTGCGGGACATCGAGCCGCCGCGGGCCGACCGCTAAAACCAGTTAACCTCCGATAGCTTGTGTTGATATCAGTGTCCGGGCGTTTGGTGGAAGTTTACCCCTCAGTTTCCCTGCAGCGAGGATAGTTTAAGAACTGTACGCATATTACCGGGTTGTTAATTAGGCTGCCCGCGAAGCCGGCTGAGAGGAATAGCCTTACTGGCCGGCTAAAAAAAGGCAGCGATGTCCGGCGGCTTGAAAGCAGCAGCACGGTCCAGCGTTGCGTTAGTGCAAATATTTTACACCCATCAATTCATAAATTATTAGTGACACCGACACCCGTTTCTTTGTCGACTAACCAGCTGTTTCGGATATGCGGTTGCGCAACACAATCTTGTGACTACAATCCAAGTCACCTCGCTAAGTGAAGCTAGCAAAACACACCGGGGGGGGTCTATCGATTCCCGGTCCGCCTTCAGACCGCTTTGTGGTGGCCGCCTGTTACCCTTTAAACGCTTGTTTTTGTACTGTGGCGGTTTTAGACGCGGACTCCTGTAAGGTTAGTAATCTGTCTGCACTGTTGAGGCTAGCCTGGAGCCGGTGCCGGCGTCCTGGGCCGTTTCGGCCTTACGGCGCGCTCGGCGTCCGGTACTTGGGGTTCCGTGCTGCCATGGCCGGCCTTCCACCTCTCTGGCTCCGTGTCACCGAGTCCTCGCTCTGACTCTAGTAAATTTTCTTTTAGAGGATAAATCGAGTTGAGCACCTGAATGTAAGGTGCTTAAGAATAACCAGATACGGGTTTTAAAATGATGAAATGGTTTTTGTTAAAACGCTTTCAGGTGCATTGCATACTTGTATTGGTCATGTTTGGACTATTTATTGGGAACTATTTTGGAAGCATTTTCAGGTAAGGGTAGGTTAATATAATAATCGCAGTAGATGTTTAACCCGGATGAGTGTTGCTTTTTATGACTAAGATGTAAACCGTGTTTGTACATTGTTTATGGTAATATTAGCTGTTCTGTATTGTGTGTGTGTGTGTGTGTGTGTATACGTACCGTGACATCCACTTATTTTTCAAGCGTCCAGTTTCTGTTGGGCTGGAAAAGCACCAGTCTGTCCAGCAGTGACAGCCCTGTCACCTGGGAGCCTGTGCGACGGACGATGCAAAATAATGCCGAGGCTTTGGCCACCGTTTCCGGGCCCCAAAGACGAGAGAGAGGCGGGTACAGAGTCCATGACTGAAAGCACCAACACCTGCTTTATCGACTTAGTTTAAACAGTTTAACTTATGGTAAGGATGATGATGAAAAATGGAATGATCACGCTATATGGCCTTTATCATAATTTGTAGTGCATTAAATATGTATATTTAAAACATGAATACACGGTTTTGGTGGCACGTTTGCGTGTGTCTTGTTTAAAATGAATTATTAACACCTAAAACCTGTTTAGTACTCCTCGATCCCGAGTAAAATCCAGGGAAAAGCAACATTTTCCGGTATGTGTATCTATACCGCATCTTGTGCACTGCTGGGTCTCTAGAGGTCTCCAGACTCTCTTCAGTACAGCTGTGATTGGCTAGGTTGGCGTGCAGCCTGCAATAATTGAGTAGTCTGTCACTCATTCATCACATGGGGTCATGCAAGCTTGTAGGTTCATAGCCTAGAGAAAATTTAAAGGTAAAAGGTCTTGGCAGTGGATAAGAATCCTGTGGAAAAACTGCATGGTAATCGCCTTACATGTTGTAGGGTAAGCAGTGCCTGCTATAAAACGGCAGTTTTAGCCACGTTTAGGAAATGCTTACATTTAATTGTGTGATAGGAAGTGAGGGGCGTTGGACAATGAGGCCAGTTTCCCCGCCTGCGTTGAGATGGAAAAGTGCGATTCCAACTCTAGTGCTGCTAACGTGTCCTGCTGCTTGTTCCTTGGCTGGACTTTTCCCCCCTGAGAATCATCCAATTATGTGCAGCCAGCCCAGCACTTCGATTTAAAAATTCTTTCTCTTGGCCATGAATCTGACTGCATTGTGACATTTAAATGCATTTAATACTTAACAATGTACTGCTGTTGTGATTTTTACCATGTCTAGGCTGCATGTTTCTAAGTTTGCGGGCTGGGACACTTAAAAAGATTTGTGTCAAACCGGGCTGCTCTTCAGTGGCTGATGTTGTAAAATGGGGGACTAAGGGCGCTCATTCGTGTGATCCAAATCCCTCTGGATCTGTTCATCTGGTCATACTGCGATTTAAAGCCAGTGTTTCCTCATTGGTCCATCCTTCCATTCTACTTTTTAAATATTTTTGTTTAAACTGCTTTTTATTTCATTTCTTGCTGCTCGCTGCGTGTTACAAAATACAACGGGCACCTTTTGAGTTTCAGCGGCAGGCTATTTGCATAACCAATCGACAGCAAATACGTTTGCCAGTCCCACCCCAAAGTACCAAAGAAGTACCCCAGCTGGTTTCGCACTTTCGGTACTGGAACTTTCGGTACTGGTACTCGACCGGAAGTCAATGGAAAAGCGAAAGTACCGTACTTTGTGCGGTGGAAAAGCACCCTAACATAAGTGACCTAAACTGAGTAATTGAGAAGGAAATTTTTTATGCTTTTTAATAATTAATTATGACTGCTCTGAGACTTACTTCCCAATCATTGTTTATCTTGCTGTTTTTAGATGTGAGAATACATAAATGAATTCAGTATTTTTAAAATGTATGAAAATTCAGAAAATGCACATTAAAAATTGACGAATGTATTCAAAAATAGTAATTTTTTCCATATGTAGAGTCACGTATCTGCGTGGAAACAGTATTTCAGTTACACTTCCAGTTAAGGATAAAAATCATTTTAGTGTTAATGTACTTTTGAATGTGAATTTGGTATTTATGTTGAAAGTAGTCTGGTGTAGTTTGTTTCTGCTCTTAGGTGGATGGAGAAGGTCTGCTGTGGTGTAGAGAGGATCATACTGAGTAATTCTACATTGAAAATAATCACGCAATCAAGCTTCATATCATGGCAGCTGCCGTGTTGGACTCTGTCTGTGAATGACCATCTGGACAATGGCTGTGTTTTAGCATCACGATTCTCCTTAATTAGTGCTGCACCATAGCTCTGACACGTCCTCTGTTAGTACACACACACACACACACACACACACACACACATACATATATACCAGTGAAGAGCCTGTGCTTGTGATTTTACTGTTAGCCCTGGTTTTAGCAGTTTGTGGGTCGTTAGAGCAGAGAGCCCAGTGTCTGGGCCGCCTGCAGATAGAAAATGTAGTTCCAGCAAAGGATTGTCTTTGCACTGCTTGTCCCCATTAAAGCTGGGCTTGAAACCATTTGCGCGAATGTTATATGCATTCATACAGAAATCGCTGCTGCTATTGCCATATCAAATCGGCATCCTTTCATAGTCCTAATCGTGCCACAGGCACACAGGGACGCTTGCTCGAAGCTGCCATTTCGCAAAGCAGACTGGGTGTTTCGTCATCAAACACCCCTCCGAAGGCTTGTACTCGACAAGCTCTGATCAAAGCGAGAAAACAGAATGTAAAGAGTACACATGCTGGGAACTTGCCTTGCCAAAGAACTTGAAAGTCTTGCCCTCAACCCAACTCATTGCACGGAAGCCTTGGGTGCAACCAGGTAAGTGTTTGTTTGTGTTTCCATGGAAAATGTAACAGCTGAAATGTACGTAGTGATCTTCTTCCTCTGGTTAGCAGTTAGCTCAGGAAGCAGGTAGAGGGGGTGCTTTTCGGGTCATGAGCGTATAGAAGTATTTCCCTTCTGAGTCCTAAGTTTAGCCCACAGGTACAGGCTCACTGGTAATTGGGCTTTAGGGGGTGACGACAAGTTGGCTTAAACCACAGTCTTGATCCGCTTATGTAACCGCAAAGTTTGCGCCATGAGCAATACGAGCAGGAAGCCCATGACACAGAGACATTTGACTTCCTTGTTTACTCGAAACTAAGAACAGGCGTGTCATCTATGAACCACTCTTGTGTAACCGTAACGAAGTGCTGTGGAGATAATCGGGTTCTAACCCCTCCCCCCCTCGCCCGAGCACCGTGTACAGGTTCCCCTTTCTCGTGACAGAACTTTTTGATTTTTGTGGCGTGTTTGGTGGGAAGTAAAGGCAGACTGCCGTCTGGCCTGTGCTCTGATGTGAGGTTTTGGGCCCAGCTGGTCAGCTGTAGTGCAGAAGCACCTTGTATAATTTTCATATCGAGTGAATCTCTTGATGTGCAAAGCCAGTCGCCTCAAAGTAACGATGGAGTTTTGTTTATCAGTATATAAAGGAATCTCTATGCTCCTGCAGTCATTTTCTGCATGCAGAAATTGAGTGAGTAGAGTAGTTAAAACACGGACAGTGTTTTAAAATGAAACACATTTTTATTTCCTTCTGCACATCAAGGCCTCACTCAGCAGTTTATGGTAGTTAGATATATTCCTAACTTTTATTATATGACATGCATTCAGATTAAATTTACTTTCTGCCTTTGGGCTTCCATAACCAGCCTGTTCTTTGTCATATTAAGATTATCAGCAAGTGCATACGTGTGTGAGACTGAGATGGTGGGCAGTACTATGAAGATTTTAATTACATTAATTGCATAATTACTGAGAAGATGGTATATAAAAGATTTAAATATTCCAGTATTTTAAAACTAGCAGGCAGGTCCGCATAGTTTATCAACCAGAAAAGAGATTCTAGACTAAGTGGCTGTGGCTTGATTGAATATGACTGCAATTTCCTGTCTGCTGTTTGTTTTGCAATGGATCTTTCTATCATGCTGGTTAACCTTCCCAGCTTTAGTGCTAACAGATGTCTGACGCTGTCAGTTTGGTAGCTCTGCTTTTGTATAAATCGGTGCCATGCCTTTTAAAAATATGTTCTTGCCCGTATTGAACATAAGCCATTATACACGTGTTAAGGGTTTTAGTTTGTAGTGGCAGTGTTGGTTTTTCTTGTTTGAATAAATTTCCCTCACCAGTGTAGGCTGCTGAAAGCAGCCTAATTGATCAAGGGTCAATACGCAGCATATTATGAAAGTCTGTTTTGTAGTCTTTTTTTGACAGACATTACAAGAAATTCCAATTCCTGGAGAACTCATAGCGACAATTGGGTATTTGACTTTGAAGGCAGGCGCATCACTTTAGTGTTCTCTCACTGACGCAGGAGGGCAATGGGAAAGTCTGTCCTGAGCTAGTGGGTGAACAAGCGACGTGCTGTCTTCTGATGTATACAGTAAAATCTTGGACATTCGCGAGGTTACGTTCCAGAACCCGTCGCGAATGAGGATGTTTCACGGATGTTTGGTAGTCACTAAAAATATGTGCTTATTTCAGTAGTTTAAACCCTAAATATGCTCCCAAAACACTAAAATGTTATTTAAAAGATAGCTTAATACATTACCTTTAAAAACCAACCCTTTCAGTATTTAAAGCGATTGTGCCTCGAGATGGGACGCATTTGCTATGTACGTAAACATTCTAATATTTATGTAACCAATAACGTTCCTGTCATGTATTGCCGGGGTACGGACCGGGGAAGCCGGGGCAGGGCGCAAGGAATCGGGGAACACAAGGTTTAATCAAAAGGTAAAGACAAGCAGGACAACGGAACAGGCAGCAAATTCAAAATGACGTTAATGACCGTACTCAGGAAACGTACTTAAACACAGACTTAAATACACAGGACTAATGACAGCAACTTGAAAAAGTGCTGATCACATGGGACACGTGGTAGATGAGGGGGCGTGGCACACGGGAGGATTGGACGAGCAGGTCATGCCATTTCCAAAGGGAATAAACTTTGAAAATGGGATTCACATCTTGTAAAGTTACAGTACAGATGTGCGAAAAAATCGTGATTGTAAATAAGTTCGGTTCCAATGAAATTTTCGCGGATCTGTGAATTTGCGAATCAGGAAGCGCGAATACACGAGGGCTTGCTGTACATCAAAAAGTAACTGAAAGCAAAGTTGTTTGCGTAGCTGTGAGTCCCTCGTCACTCCTTGAAATCCAGCTATTCCATCGCAACGCTCTTGATATAAGTAGCGACGGGCTTGATGACTTTCAAAACCGGTTCGGAATTTGTGCTTGTAAAATCTCACGTTCCCCATGACTCATCTTTTCCGTGCTGTATCATGCTGTTTGCATCAGCTATAGCTGATCCTCCATGACAGCATCACTGTCTCAGTGCAGAGATTGCTTTCCCCCTTCCCAATAATATTCCTGGCATAGTACTTCCTGCCTCTCCTCATTCACTTTAATAAAGGGCTTCTGAGCTGAGCGTACTTGCGTTCTTCCCGGTGGAATTGCATTGTGCTGAATCATGGACTCTTGCAACTTGGAATATGATCCGTTTTGTGTACTTAAAGGCCGCTAGGTTGAGGAAGTCGTGGTGTGTGTGTGTGTGTGTGTGTGTGTCAGATGGAAATGAAGTGTGTTGGCAGAACAAAGCAAACCAAAGGAGCGCCTTATCCAAGCTTCTGTCTCACAGCTTATTGTCAAATGGCTCGCGGCCACAGTGAGACAATGAAGAGCATTTAGGAATGCAGCACATACCACCTCCCCCGCCAAGTGTTCTCTGTCCATCATCTCTCCCATTGCTTGCTCCTGTGCTGTCATCCACCCAGCAGAAGATGAGAGGAGGGCCGGAGGAGAGACTGCAGTGGCAGGGCCAGTGACTCTCTCGCCGCAGGCATGGCGCAGGCTGTCCCCCAGCTTGACTACCAGCTCCTGCACGACCTGAAGCTGCGCTTCCCTGAGATCCCGGAGGATGTGGTGTCTCAGTACCTCCTGCAGGTATGCGGACACGCCACACTGTATCAGCAGCCTGGTGTCCTAAGCAGTGTGATGCTCAATCACCGATGTGTCTTTGTGCTTCTCCCCAAGAACAACAACAACCTGGACGTGTGTTGCCTTCTGCTGGCTCAAGAGAGTAATCGCTACCTGTACGGGGAGTATCACAGTCCGGAGGAGAGCCGCCTGGCCCGTAACCACATGCTGCACATCAGCCTGGGTTACCCGTCAACAGAGGGCGCCAAAGCTAATGGAGGGCGCCCCCTGGTGCACAGCTCCAGCGATGGGCACATCGAGCCACAGCGAGGTGGCCCTGGTGCCGGACAGCGTCCCATGGTGTTCCAGGAACCGCACTCTGCCCCTGCCACCATGGCGCCATCGCCAGGGTACAGCCCCTTCTTTGTGAACGAGCAGGGCCGCTCTGCCGGCACCCCGCCGCCCGGTGCGCCCTACCCCCCGGTGCCGCACTACGCCATGAACCCCATCACAGTTACGCTCCCACAGAGCATCCCCTCTGTGCCTCAGGCCCTGCAGATCCCCACGTCCCCTTATAGTGGCGCCAGTGGCAGCGCCCTGTATGTCCGGCCCGCCCCCGCACAGAGGCCCCCGCCCGCCCCCCCGCGCGCGCCGCGCGGGGCGGGGGTGGCCCCCGCCCGGGGGCCCGGGCCCGGGC
>JAODJX010000001.1:48801966-48817383 GCA_026776945.1 Isichthys henryi
CAGAGCCCCCAGCCCGCCCCCTGGCCCTCGCCTGGCATTCCGGTTTTCACACCATCCCTGTACGCCTCCCCCTATCCTGGAAAGCCTGTCCCCCAGACAGCGTACCACTCCCCGCCCCCATCTCAGTTCCCGTCCCCTTACAGCTCCCCGCAGCATCAGATCCAGCAGACAGCCCACGCGTTTCTCCCTATCAGTCCCCCCACTGTGCCTGGCCTACCATACCAGGCGCAGCAGTCTATGTCTTACTTGCCCCACCTGTCTTCCAAGACCCCTCTGAAGAACCAGATAGAGATCAGTTTAGAGGGGGGACAGAGAGCCCCCACCCCGGCTCAGCGTAGTGGCTCTCCTGGAATTGGCCAGCCAGGCCAGCCGCGAGGTCAGAACTCCCTATACATTTCCACTAACTCCTCCCCCAGCTCCCCATCACGGGGGATCAGCTTGACCAGCTCCTTCCACCCCGGCATGTACATCCACCCGGTCCCCGCGCGGCCCCTACCAGCCTCCTCCCCCCAGCCTGGGAATGCGTACATCAAGATCAAGGTGTCACCCGGCCGGACTCAGGGGCGCCCCCTGGAGTCACCCACTGTGGAGACTGAGTCCCTGCTCAATATTGTGGACCAGGCAGAGCATCCTGCAGCACCCGCCCCCATCCTGCCTATCTCAGTGTTGCCAGGCAACCTCGCCAGTAAGATCAACAATATGCCGCGCAGGTCCAGTTCCGGCTCTGATGACTACGCATACACTCAGGGTGAGTCATGGTGTGTTGGTAGGGCTCTTTGGTCCACTGCTTTCAGGAATGGCATGGGCCTTCTGGCGCTTTGAAAACAATGAGTAGCAATGTTGTGTAAAATTGATAATCATAATATGAGCGCCGCTTAAATTGGACAAACAGATTTCCAGTTCTTTGAGTAATCAGACTCTCGGTTGTTGCTGTAAAAATGTGGCCCCACAAGTAGAAGCAAGACTGTATTTCAGCATACAGTGCCCTCCCAGGTTTATTCTGTTGTCATAATTACTTGATTAAACTTACTTGGTTTTTAAAAAGCATCAGTTAGTATTTGCCTCCATTATTACTCAGCAATGTGGTTGAAGACTGATTGAGCATAACTGATAAAAGAAGGTGACCTGAGTGCATTACTGGAATCTGGGGACTTATTATTTTTTTAATTTTAATTCACCACCAACCACAAACCTCCTGTTTAGAACTGCAGCTCTTTGAAACCCCCAAATCTTGCATCTTGTGTGGAGTAACATCCTGCCCACCTAAGAACAACCTAACTTTTTGATGGAAGTTTGGCTTCCTGCTAGCAGCCCTCCTGAAATGCGACGCGGCCCTTATTATTGGGGGCTATAATATTCACATTTGTTGCCCCTCAAATGCCCTGGGCAAAGAATTTCAAACTCTATTAGACTCTTAACTTAAGACAAGCTGTGTTAACTCTCACTCATGAATGTGGTCATATTTTAGTTTTGGTGTCATTTAATTTACATATTAATATTGAAATTGATGCTATTTATATTTTTGGTCACTTGCCTATTTTTGTTGCTACCCACTGTACAGCAAAAGGTGTAATTGGGCTAATTATTTTGAATATTATTAATAGCACTCGGTCTGTCCTAGGTAATTTTAAACATGCGGCTATTTGCCTGCTTCTTTAAAAGCCATATTCTGACCTTGATACTCATTAATTTTAGACCTGTATCATAGCTTCCTATTACTACTAAAATTAGACGATTGTTTTCAATTAACTACTTAACTTGCGGCTTCTTGTAACTTAACTTGCTGTCCAGCTAAAAGCTCTTCAATCATTTTTTTAAGACCCATCATATCACTGAAACTGCTCTTTTAAGTTTTTAATAATGTTCTTTATTAATTCGGGGATCCCAACTGCTCTGATACTTTTGGACCCATCTGCTGCGTTTGATACAGTAGAAACCATATTTTGCTAGAAGACTTAAATTTGCTTTCATAATAAAAATAATTTTTTTATTCAAAATAAAACAGATCATTTTTGGTACCCATGCATCTGTTAACCTGGCCGATACAAGCTTGGGTTCATTGACCACCTTCTCCAGACCATTCGCAAAAAATCTGCAGTGTTTCGTTTTTTTTTTTTATAATGCTCATAAATTTGACCACCAGGGAATTTTGGTTGTTAAATATATTTCTTTCAACTACGTCTGCTTGCCAAGATTTGGACCATTTCTTCACCACCTGACCTTGAACCTGTTAATTGTATTTGTGACCTCTAGACTCAACTGCTGTAATTCGCTGTATCTTGAAATTAACCAGTTGCTGGGATTTTAACTAGGGCGCCAAGATATTGCCATATTTCTCCTATTTGAGCGTCTTTTCAATGGCTACCTGTGAGAGAGGATTGATTTCAATATTTTGCTGATGGTGTTCCAAACACCCTGAATGGGCTGGGCCACCTCATACCTTATGTATATTCTATGACTGTCTTCACTAACGCCCATTTAGATCATCCAATCAGCTGTTACTAGTTTCTCTCTGGTCTAGGCTTAATATAAGGGGTATTGCACCTTTGCAGTAAGCTCCATGGCTTTAGAACAGGCTACATTTGCATGTTATGTCTCCCTCCCGCTTCAGCCTTTTAAAGCTGAAAACCTCCTCTTCTGTGGTTTTTCCTAAGTACTCTTATATGGTTGTTTTTGTTTTCTGTGTGTGTTTTCCGCTTTTTTCCCCTGTAAAGCGCTGTGGTGTGACTTTTGTTTCTGGAAATGTGTTCTATAAATAGTCTGGGTTGAGTTGAGAGGGTCCGGATGAAGAGCAAAAGCCTGAGTTGTGTGGAAGCACTTCATATTAAACGTGAAAGAAAATGCTGAAATTCAGAAGACTCTGGTTTGACTCTTAAGGTTAACCATAGACAAGTGTGACCTCTGTGCCCTTCAGTCTCTTGGAGTAGCTTACTCTGTCATTACTTTGCTTTCAATCATTTGCTTTATTTACTTTCTGCCATCTCTATCTCAAGATAATTGCTGCTAAAATGAAGGCTGTCCTCATCACATAGCTGTGTCATCTTACATAATATGGTACATAACCAAATAACTTCAGTTTTTTGTGAATGTCTTGTGTGTTGAACAGGCCTGAGTAATAATAGAAAAGTGCCTGAATTGACTATATGTATGAGTTAGTGAGTGAGCGTACCCTGCGATTGGCTGGTCCCCCATCCAGGGTCGTTTCCTGCCTAAATAGAAATTTATACATGTACAGACGCACCTCTACTTACGAACGAGATGCGTTCCGAGTGATGTTGCGGACAGGAAACCTGAGTCCAGTGAACACAAGTACGTGTGGCCCTTTGTGGGTAAAAGTCATGGGAGTTTTGGTGCTTGGACATGTTAAAATCTAATGACTTGAGGAATAAAATATTTACTTGTGTGTTGCAAACAGATTTTGACTTCTATATTTTTCTGTTCCTGTGGTATGTGACAGAATTTGTCCGTGTTTCTCATGTGGATTGTGTTGGGCGGCCCTGTGTGTGTGAGAAGCAGACTGACTGGTGTGGGTCGACAGCATGTATAATTCCGCCCTGCTCTTCTGCTTATTCTTGTTTTTTATATATTCTTTTTAAAAGCTCTCCTGCTCCACCAGCGAGCAAGGATGGAGCGGTTGGTGAAGGAGCTCCTTCTGGAACGGCAGAAGCTAGAGCAACTGAAGGCCGACGTGAACGAGATGGAGTACGACGCCCTACAGAGGCGCTTCCGCAGGGTCAACAGCTCCAGCCTTATTCCACGGGTGAGTTCAGGCACCCCCCACTCCCCCCCCCCCCACTACCATACATTTCACTCTCTTCTGGGGGGCCGTCTCACTTTTGATAGCACTCAGGTGGCCTTCTGTAAGGATGTGGCTCCGACTGCAGTGCATCATGGGATGACGAGCTCCAGATGGACACCTATTCCATGCTTTTGCTGTGCTTCTGCACTGGCTGATTTAAAGCTGGCTATTGTCCTGAGTAGTCAGGACTAGGTGTGGCTGCCGGTATTGATGGTTTAGTTGTTTTACAGCACACCCTTTAAGTACAGACTAGTGATCTGTCCAGCATCTATGCTTTGTTAAATTGTCATACCTTCAGTGGTCACTCCCTTTCAAACAATGCCATTTCTGCTCCTTCATTGGAGAGGGACGTAGAGGTGGATTATTTATAATCATCTGACACATTTGAGGGTGGGAGAATGTAACACTCATTTCCTGTAACAATGAAAGCAATTAACAGCTCTGGAAGTCTCTGTAAAAATTCAGCATACTGTTACACCTTATGTACAAGACTGTCTGTTAGATTATAGTTACAGTGAGAATTACTCCTTTTCAGACGATTGTCCTGTTCTAGCGTGACTCCAGTGGAAACTCATACTTGTGCATATTTTCGTTCTTAAAACAATCCTTTCCGACTGGTAATGAAATCAGTCTCTTCATTAAGCTTGTTCTTTTCACTTGGAAGCAAAACGCTGATTTATTTTTAAGTCTAAGCACGTTTAAGCTGGCCTGGGGGGCATAAATTTCGTGCTCGGCAGCCTGCCGGGTCTCTGAGCCGTAAGATCTACACACATTTGTCTGGAGTCACGTGCTGGTGCCCTAACGTGTGTGTGTATCTCACAGCCCGAGGAGATGACCCGTCTACGCGGCCTGAACCGGCAGCTGCAGATCGACATCGACTGCACCCTGAAGGAGACAGACCTGCTGCAGTCCCGAGGTACCGGCCAATGACATCATAGGGCTGAGTCGCCCCGTCGCTGACGGCAGCCTGCAGCTCGTCCTGCTGGTCACAGATGCCCCCAGGGTCGTGCCACCGGCAGGCAACGGCCCCTCAGGCGAGCAGTCACGCAAATGAATGTCTGCTTTCTGCAGGGAAGTTCGACCCAAAAGCCATGAGCAACTTCTACGACAACATCCAGCCGGGTCCCGTGGTGCCGCCGAAGCCTGTGAAAAAAGGTGACCCTCAGCGTGTCCTTTTCGGAAGGAAGCGGAGAGCATAGTGGCAATGGGAGTGCGTGCCGACGAGGGCATAGCGGGGCGCGTCGCCTGTGCCGCGTGCCGACGAGGGCATCTTGTCTGTCTGTCTGTGTGTGTCTGTGTGTGGGTGTGTGTGTGGGTGTGTGTGTGGGTGGTCACTGCATTTTTGTACTGAAGCCGGTGTGGCTCAGTGTCACCGTCGGGCCTTTCAGCGTGGTCCTTAACTGCCAGTTGCATCAGGGAGCGGCTGATCCTACTTTCTGAACTGTATGTCGCTTTGGGTAAAAGTGACTGCTAAATGAATGTAAGGTATTGGATAAGCAGAATAGTTGGCTCTGGATTTCGTGGGTAACATCTAGGGTATCTTATGCAGAATGCCTTATTACCGGCCAATTTTGTGTTATTTTGAAACCTTGCAAAAATCAGCTGAGTGGTCAGAACACCATGTATCTTAGTGTGTCTGACCTAGTCTTGGCCTGGAGTCTAAGCCTCGTCGGCTCTGTTTTTGCTCCACGTGAGTCTCTATCCTGGCCATCAGTGATTGTGTCCTTTCTCGTGTTCAGTTGCACTGTGACCGTGGTGTGTTCTGTGTGTGGTGAAGCTGGGTTTCTTCCCTTGTGTGTAGCCCAGTGTGTGAGAGCGCTGTTTTTGCCCCCCCCCACCCCCAGATGGAGGTGTGCGCTCCGTGGCTGGCGGCCGGTCGGCCCCGCAGGACGAGGACTTTGAGGGCGCCCAGTGGAACTGTGAGAGCTGCACTTTCCTGAACCATCCGGCACTGAACCGCTGCGAGCAGTGCGAGATGCCCCGCTACACCTGAGCCAGTGTGGAGGCGGCGCCACACCCCCGCCCCCCCGCCACACCCCCACTTCATTGCCACCGACGACACGCCCTAGCTTTAACAAATGCCCACCCTGAAGCTTCCCTAGATCAGTTTGCATCACTCTAGATGTTTTAATTTCAGATACAATGAGGGCACGGGCGCCTTCTGCAGGTGCCTCGGGGTGAGGAAGCTGGAGTGGCCCTGGGCAGAGCCAGACCCTGTGGCACGGACAGTTGGCTGTCTGGAAAACGGCCGGACAGAGATCTCCGTAGGGCTGGGCAGTAACCATGGTGATTGGAATGTATCAATATCCTAGTGGAAAAACTGAGATTGCCTTTACCACCATGCCCCCCCCCCCCCCCAGTCTCCCCATGTCACCTGGACAGTACCTGGGCCTTCTGTCGGATTGCAGGCCTACAGAACATGACTGCTTTGCATTGAGTGACTTGAAAAAGAGTATCCAGGTGTTATGGTTCTCATGCTAGATGTACACTGTATCTGCTCCGAAGCTAAATGACACTAAGAGAACTTGCATTTTAAATATATTCCTGGTACCTTTATGCATACTCTGCTACACTGTAATCTGAATATGTTCCTTCGTGTGGATGCTGTATTTAAAGCACCCGTTCTATGTGAAACTGCTGGACTGTGAGGTACACGGCGTGTGAATATATACGTGCGGATGTGTGTATCTCCCTGTGTCCTGACAAGGTCATGTCTTTCTGTAATTCAGAATCAGTTGTGAATTTTGTGATATTTTTTTTTTTTTTTTTGGGGGGGGGGCTACTAAATAACATTGACTGTAGTTTAAACAAGTTGGACTGGTTTTTACTGTTTGCCCAAAGAGTATGAAAGACCACTTGCAAATAACCGATAATGCAGTATTTGTCAAAATAAGGTATGTTATCAAATCAAAGTATTCATTCGGTCATTAAACGAATGCGAGTTGGAGCTCTGAGCCTGGCACCTTGTTTTATAGGCATCATTAACCTCAAAACATTTTTATATTAGAGTCCAAGGTTCCCTCAGAGTAGATATGTTGCATATTTTGTTCCTGCTGCATGTCTGTCGATTTCAGAAGTTTTAATTGGATCGCGTGAACCGGTAGTCCTGCTTTGGTATTGGCTTAAATGGTCTCTGTGCAGCAGGTATGGGGCCCTTTCCTCATTACACATGTATCTTAAGGGTCTGTGTTTGCCCCTATATATGATTTGTCTGCACTTCTTAATGGCGCTCGTCAGTGACACTAGATAGCCTGGTTGGAAAAAAAATCTCGAAACAATTTTCTTTTGGTACCTCAGAACCATGTTAAAACGGTAATTTAACTAAAATTGAGAACCAGATTTTACTGCATTGTGTGTGTGAGATTATTTTTTTATTTTTTATTTTTTTAAGAAGGTGCACCTCCGTTACCCCTTGTTGCAGTTGACGCCGTTTGGGATGCACATCCATGTTTATCCTGTATAAGTGGAAATATGGCCACTCACCGCCTGACCTCTCGTCTAGCATAATCTTCAAAGAAAAATCACGGTAGCCTTCCTCTCCTACACTTGCTTCTAGCCGCTTTCATTATGCTTTTAATTGTGACCTTTTTTCTGCATTTGTGGCTATCAGAATGGATGAGCTTGTACTCCAGGAAGTGGAACGGTGAGCTGGTTTTGTTTTTAACGGAAACTACTCTCCTTAGATGCTGTTTTTCACATCCTCTGAGAAACTAGCACTTTTGCAGATATGTGCTTGAGGCCTTCCTTTACTTTTTGAGGAAGCCCCTTTTTTTGCTACACTTGAAAAATTTTGGTCCTGCAAGCATTCTTCGTTCATCCTGGTTAAATCCTAATTTGCATTTGCGTTTTTATGTGTTTTGTTTTTTTTTTGTTCAATGCAAAAAGCTTTCTGGTCAGAATGTCTCATTCCTCAGGGTCACAGACTTTCAGGTCAAAATCTACACTGTGTGCTTCTCCTACAGGGTGGGCCTTTGTCTGCATGCCGTTGCTCAAGTTTGCTGAAGGAGGCCCCTGTCCTGCACTTCACTCCTGTGTCCACTGGATGGGGCAGTCCTCATGAGGTATAAAACAATAAAGCAGCATGGACTAGCCTTACTCTTTTCTTGAGTTTATATTTTGGTGCCCACTTGTGGGAATACCTAAAACAATTTACATATAGGAGACGTTATTTTGGGAGTCATTAGGGGTGACTTTACATCATAGTACATTTACAATTACCAGATCTCTCCCTGATTCCCACCTGCTTTTCTGTGCTTGAAAACTTTGTCAAATGGTGTTGCTACGTATGGTTCTGGAGTTTGATGCCCACAAATGCTATATGTTTTGCACTAAAAAGGGTTATATCATCACTGAATATAAAAACTGGTAATTTGCCCCACATACGTAAATGTTGGGGGCAGTGTATCGCTGAAATAGTGACCCCTTTTTCTCTTAAAAGAAATGTCGAATGTGATGATTCTATAGTTTTAAAGTCTTGGAATTTAAGTTAAAAAAGAAAGATGTAACCAGGCAGAAGATAACGGCGTGCTTTATTGATATACACAGTAAAGCCATAATATATTATAATACAGTAGTAAGGCATATATTTGGTGGATTTTGAGGTGAAGGAAAATGTATAACAATCTATGAGAAATGAGTACATGATAGACAGAGTTAGAAATTAATACAATAGCTGAGATTTTAAAACCTCCAGCAACATGCTGCTGCCATAATGTGAAAAGTGCTCAGTTTTTGTCTGATTTATTCTCAACACTCTAAATTCTGGTTATACAAGAAAAATTCTCGGGACACATCAAATGCTTGGATTAAACATTTTTCCCTCCAAAACACACTAACAACAAAGCGTCTATTTTATCCAGGCTGCACCCCCCCGCAGGTTGAACACGTTAAGAGTTTTAATCCATCTGCTCTAATTTGGCAAAAGTAGGGAGGAAAGTAGGTATAAACCTGCATGTGTGGTACTTTGAAGTCTGTTTACTCAAATCTTGTGTAAATGGTCAGTGGAAGGAGTACCGCTAGAAACTAAAGTGAGGTAGAACTTGCTTTGTTACAATGAGGCTGCATCCAGTGTAGAGATGCTGCTCCTCCTGGCACTCATGCTGTGATCAGTCGTTCCTCTGTAAAAATAACTTCCAAAACTGGCCAAAGAAAAGTTACTCCAAGTAGTCTTTTTATACAACCCCCCCCAAACTTAAGATAACATTAAAAAGTGGTTTTAGAAAATAGTAGTCTCCTGTACTCTTTAAACAGTGCGATATGTGAAAGGTACATACATCACTTTGTAAATTGCCAAAAAAAAAAAATCCTAGCTGCTGATACTTAAGAGCAAAGGATTCTGGGAAAGCTGCAAACTTAGTTAAAAGAATGGCCAGTGACATGGACAGATCATTCAAAACATGGGTGTTTTCTGTTCAAATGCAATTGTAACACTGTTAATGTAGTCGAAGCTGTAAGGTTACAGAGTTGACACGTTGCCTATCAGTCATGACAGTTTTTTTTTTTTATAAATAAAACTATTATATAAAGCACCCTCAAGTTTACAATCTCTTATTACAAAGTTTATTTTTTTTTTTTACAATCAAATGCGCTCGATACATAGAAACAGTAAGTTCACACTTTTCACACACAGTTTTGAATTTTTTGTACAATTGCATAGAACTGTAAAAACCTTTGTTAATAAAACCAATTTTTTTTAGATTTAAGAAACTACGTAAAACTACAAGTTTGTAACCATGATCCTTCACAAAAATATATATGTATAGTATTTTTTTTTTTTTTCTTTGTAAACGTTTCCAGTCTCGTCATCTGACTATAAAAGCATGCTGGGGTGGGGTGCTCTACACTCTTCCTGGCCCTGCTCAGCCGTCATCACGCTCACCAGGGACTCCATGGCCCGGCTCAGGTCGTCGGCCATGTGGAAGAGGCTGCCGACGGCATGGCCTGCGGAGGAAATGCAGCTTCTGTCATGCGTCTACACTGGAACCTGCGCGGCATGCTGGGACGCAGCCAGCCACGCACGCACACACGCCATTCCAGCAGAAGTGTGTCAGTGAACCTTAGAGGGGTTCTCTGCTGACACCCACCCCAGCCCCTGAATCCCCTTCTGAGCCCCGGGGGAGAAGCGGACGGGAAGGGGCATGCAGCCATTCCCGGCGATGCAGCGACGCAGAGTTTGTTGCAGGTGGCAGCAGGAGGCGAGCCCATGTGGGAGAGGCAAGAGGAGGAGAGGCAGAGCAACAGCAGGGGGCGGAAGAGAGTAACCCCACTAACCTCTCACTGGTTTCCCCGTCGCCCACCTTCCTCAGAGAAACACAGGAGAGGCATGGAAAGGGCCAGGTGGAAAAAGAACAAGAGTAAATCAGTCTTCCCAGAGGGAAAAGGAAAACAGGGGTTTGTTTGAGGGAGTGGCAGTATAAGGTGCATGTCCTGACTGCGCTGTAGCAAGATTCATATGGGTGGGGGTGGGGTGTGTGTTTGCGTGGAGGCCGTCCAACTGCGTCCTACCCTGGGTGTGGGGAAACGAGTTGTTCAGCTGCTCCATCACTTCTTCCAATCCTGTGCTTGTGTCTTGGGATGGGCTGGACAGCTCGTCGTCACCTGAATGGCACGTGAAGCAAAATCAAACGCCCTGCACTACTTGCCTGAGTTGAATTCATGTTTATTGATCATTATAATTTTACGCTGCATTCTTGTCCTGCAATAATGATATATAACAAACCTGCTGAAATAATTTAAAATATCAGCAGTTATGTCCTTCATCTGAAAGTAAAATTTGCATCAAATAGAGCATTACTTCCTTGTTACTGAGGAAATCCGACATTCTAATGTGTAATAGGCATTTCGGTACTCCCTCAGCGGTAATGTTAGCGTTTTAAGTTGCAGTGAACTCAGTGCTGTACTCAACCTGTAAAGCATTATGGTTCCAACGGCTATATATAGTTTGTAGGTAATGCTATTTCACTATTAGGATCATCGTGACATGCTGCTGTATCATTGCAGTGTGGCGTTAAACCCAGTGATGCTGCTCCACCAGTGGCGTGTACTGGGGGGTGCATGCTCTGTCACTCACCCATTGTCTCCGTGGTCTGACTGGCCACCACGCGCAGGTGGGGGAGGCTGCTGTCTGATCGCTGGGAGGAGGTAGAGGGGGACGAGAGCGCCGTCGTGCCGTTCAGCTTGGTGTCCACCTGGGGCTGTAATTAGAGAGCATTGTCTGTTGGGAGTGGGGGCTCGTCTCACCCGCCCACCTCTGGCATTAGTAAAAAAAAAAAAACCCTTGTGACCTTAGACTAAAATGCCAGCCCTATGCAGTTTGAAAGCTACAGTACTTCTCCACTGTGCAATGGTACCTATAATTAAAATAAATATATGTTTGTTCTTGGCTCACCTCAACACAGCACAATCTTAGTACCAAGTTTCTTGCCTATATGATGTCAGGCAGGCACAGTACAAGGAGACGGCCGCCTGACTCCCGTGAACTTGCAGTGGTCCAGGCAGCGCTGCTGCTCGAGAGCCTCACCTGCTCCAGGAGCTGACGGAGGCGCTGCAGCTGCGACTCCAGCTGCTTGTTGTGGTCCTCCAGGATCTGCATGCGGGCCTCCAGCCGGCCCTTATGCTGCCGCAGGAGCTTGGCCTCGGCGATGAGCTCGGCATCCCGGGGGCTCTGCGGCGACACGGGCAGCATCTCGGGGGGCGAGGGCAGCGGCGACAGGCCCTTGCGGTCATGGGCCTGCTTCAGGCGGTCGTACTCGGCCTGCAGGTTCCTGAGGAAGATAGTCACAGCGAGGTGTCAGCAGACACTGCCGCTAACAGACTACGCTCGTGATTATAACAGGAAATGAAAGTATCAAATTGGAAAATACTCAAAAGAAATTTCTTCTAAGTAAGCTTATTTTCAGTTGTGCGTTTAACAATGAAGTTTCTTTTTTAAAAATTTTTTTTACACATGACATCATTTTGCTTGTGTTAAGTGCTGGCCTGTAGGTTTCCGTCTTTCTTTTCCCTTTGTTAAAAATTTCTGTATATGCAGAATGTGCTTTCAACTACAATGCTTGTGTCCGTAATCTGCTATTGTTGCCAAGTCAGCTTACTGGCTGAGTTAGGGACCAATTAGGAAGGGCTAACTCAGTTCATTAATAACAGCAGTTGACCATGTGGTCAGGTAAGTCACTTTCACTAATATGATTTTGTTATTCATTCGACGTTTCAATACAAAGCAATGTAAAATTCAGAAAGCAGGGTCGGCTGGTCCCTGGAGTAACTAGAGGTAAGGGCCTTGCTCAGGGCCCAGTGGTGAAATCACTGCCATCCACAAGATTTGTACTGACAACATTATGGTCCCATACGGCATCGTGTTCCACAGAGCCACAAGTCACCCTACGATGTCCCAGGCTAAAACGTGGCACTCTGTATAAGCTATAAGTATCAGAGTGAAACCCAGTAACTATGCGGTTGGACTTTTTATGAAGCCTAAATACAAATTTACATAGAATCTTATGCATGCAAACTAATGTAACAGATAAGTTCAAGGGTGTTTATGAAAACAACCTGTCAGCAGCCATAGCACCTGCAGCTCACACTAAGCAATCCACTTGGAGCTAAGCAGGTTTGGGCCTGGCCAGTACTTGGATGCGAGACCTATATGGAACTAGGAAAGCTGGGTTGTGGTCAATAGGTTAACCCATCTTGTGGTCAATGTGCCAGGGACACTGCACTGCACTGGTGTTGTCCTTTGGATGAGATGTAAAACTGAGGTCATAAATCGCAGCTATCGCCTGTAAATAGCCCTAATCATCCCCTATATCTAGTGAATTCTCTCCTGCCCCTTCAGGTGCAGAATGGCTGCTGTCACATCATCCAGGTGGCTGCTGAAGCAGCTCCCCATTAGATCTGTAAAGCACTACATAAATGTCTTTCATTCATTCAGAAAAACATCAACAAGCTTATCATGCCTAATGATTTTTAAAAAATTATGCACATATCACAGCAGTTGGTGCCACTCAAAGTTGGTGGAAGGTTCTGAGGAGGATGGCAGCGTGTACCTGTTCTCCTCCTCGAGGTCGCCGAGTACTCTCTCCAGCTCGCCTCGCTCCTCCGTCTCCAGGGAGATGAGGATCTGGGCGGGGCTCCGCGGCTGGCTCAGCGGAGACTCTTGGTTCAGGCTCTGGCAGTAATGCTGGATCAGCAGATGCTCATCATCACTGCAACGCATCATGAGCAGCGTCAGACTCTGACAGCATAGCAAGGTGCCGGCTGGGAACAGGCCCCCCCGCCCCCCCAGCTGCAGAACCCGGTCATGGCAGCACAGGTGAGAGAGAGAGAGAGAGAGAGAGAGAAAGCAGAACTGCTCGACACAATGGGACTCATCAAACCCACTATTATTATAGCACGGCAGAGAAAGACAGTAAGGACACTAGAATGATAACCAGAAAGGCAGCGAGGGGGTGGGCAGGCACGCGCGCACACACACACACACACACACACACGCACACACACACACCACCCTCCACCACACTCACTCCAGCAGCCTCAACTAGCAAGCCAAACCCAGGCAGCACAGGACCCTAACAGGAGTACCGCTTACATGCTCTCATTGGGTGAGATTCCATCATTGATGCAGGTGCCATTACGCGTTTCCATTTCTGCTAGCCTGTAAATGGCAAAGAGGGACCACAAACACACTGAAGGGGGGGAAAAACAAGCTATCCAAGAGTCAACTTCTCATAAAAGGGGGCAGTCAAAATAAAAAGGAATAAAAGACCAGACCTTAAAACAACATGTTTTCAATACACCTTATTCACCACTAGGGGGCACCAAATGAGTGATAGTATCCCATTGGTAAACCTATTAACATTCCTCTGCTAATGCTGTCCTGTGCGTTTTTTTTTTTTTTTTTTTACTTTACTGTAAAAAGAGTGTTACTGTGTACTTGCTGTATTATCCGTAGTTACTGTATCACTTCAAACTTTACTTTAAACACCATTCCATCGTATTCCATGATATAAAGTGGGTAGCGCCACGCCTTACCTGCTGGCATAATGTTCAATGCGGGAGTGGGTATCATCGTGGGACAGCTGGGGAGAAGAAGTGGGCCTGCAGGCAGAAAGCGGGTAAATGGGGATGTGGTGAGACAGGTTCATCTTCACCGCATACACTGTCACTTCTTACTGGTTTCCAGGGTAACCCTTCCAAGTAGAGTTTCATAAAGATATTAAGAGAAACGCGGCCCGATTGTACTGATGTCCAACTCACACCCTATATTCAGATCTCCTTCCAGCAATTGGTTGCTGCTAGATAAGAGAGGACAAAAGATTTTCCAAGTCTACCACTGGGAGGCAGTATTACCTGAAGGTCTCAGAACATCCAGAATTTAATATACCACAGGACAATCCTCATCAAAGGTGACCTTTAAAACCCTGAAAAGGAACAGCACACCTACAGGCTGTATGGACGCTCATCTCCAAAACCGGGAAGCAGAGGCAAAAAGGGGTAGAACATAAAAATAAGGATGGAGGTGGAGGATTGTGAAGCAGGTGAGTTGGACTGAGCAGGGCTAACAGGTGAAGGTCTGAGGCTAAAGTCTGCATTGATCAATACACGTGTGAGGTTCTGCATGTGCACGCGCGTGTGTACGGGACAGGCAGTGCCCGGGCCAGCTGTTCGGAGTACTCACGCATAATCTACAGGCCAGAAGTTGATCAGTGTAACAGGACTGCAAGACAAAAAACGTGAGATGAAGACAGAGGCAGCAGGGAGCAAGTGAGACACTCTTTCACAAGGAGCAAAAGGCATGAGCGCAATGGGCAGCAGGGAGGCAATGAAGAGCAACTGTCTGGCCACACCCCCCCCCTTCTGACCTGCACAGAAACATACGCAGAGCCTCTCACCGATAACCCCAACCAGTTACAACCCCGACGTACTGAATGATGTCTGTAAACGAGGATGAGTGCAGTTCTCCAAATGAACCAAGCAGAAGATGAGAGCAAAAGAAAGGCAGTTTATTGGGCCAGGAGCTGTCGTTAATGGCCCCGGCCAGGTCACATGACTCACGTCTCTATGTTGTCCCCCTCCAAAACGGTCTGCACAGGGAGATAGCCCATGCGAGGGTGCTTGGCAAAGTAGCGCTTTGTCCTGAATTTGTTTTTCAGCACCTTGGCAAAGTCCCGCACATCCTCCCCCGAAGTAGTCTGAAATGCAAGATGCCAACAGTGAGGCCCTTGTTTGGGGGAGAGCTGGGAGAGAGCCCCTCCCCACCAGCCCAAGGCCCCCCCCCTCCACACACACACATAAGTACGACTTTTTATGCTTACACAGGGAGACTGGCCATTATACACTCACAGAAAGGTAGCTTATTGTGACAGTATTTTCTATGCTTACTCTACAGTACAGTTAAAGTACCAAGCGGTATACACATGCATTTTCAGAGGCAGACAGGCCCACACATGAAGCGGCTGACACTTACCGGGGTACAGTACTCCACCATCGGATACTGCATCTTGTGGCCCTTTGCAACACGTCCAGAGAAGAAACAGCTTTGGCAGATGTCATAGTTAAAGTGCTTTAAGCTCCTGTACCTGAGAGAGAGAGAGAGAGAGAGAGAGAGGGTGGGTGGAGTGGAG
>JAODJX010000001.1:48817483-48837447 GCA_026776945.1 Isichthys henryi
ATACTTCATGTTTGGGGGGGGGGGAGCAGGTAAAGTGCAGGTTGGGGTATTAAATATGTACCCATATTTCTTGCATCTGTAGTTTACCTTGAACAATGCAATTGTCACATGGCGAGATTAGTGCCAAAAGAATTATTGATCCACCGAATGATCTCGAAGTTGCCCGGAAGTCCAGCCACCTGAAGATGAATTAGGTGAAATGGCATTTGTGTGTGATGGATTTTGGGTTTATCTCGTCACTGGTATGGACAGAGGAGCAATATGATTTTTTTTTCCTCACTACGGTTGCCCTTGGTCAAATAGTGGATAATTACCCAAATGAATAGAGCCTTTAAGGGGCCTGGATGGGTACCTTTGTCCTCCGTCTCCCTAACCCTACATCTTTGTCTCTCAAGGAAGACGATGTAGGTGTCCTTATTCCCCCTTTCGTCATTGTGTGAAGTGATACCCCCAGGTGAAATTGTATCTTTGATGCTGCCATTTGCGGGTGGGAGGGGGCACATTTGGCTTGGCATTTTTTGGCTGTAAAAGTCTCGGGCAAATGAGATGCAGACCACAAGAAGTCTCTTGTTCCGCTTGGCCGACACTGGTAGGGGTGCTACGTCATGCTGGGGGGGGGGGCGCGCGCCGGGGGGGGGGGCGGCCGCGGGCCGGGGGGGGGGGGGGGTGGGCCTGCAGGGGTCTCCGTACCTGAAGCCGATGATAGGACACTCCTTGCAGATATTGCACTTAGCCTGGTGCTTAGCGGTCTCAGCGGCTGCCACGCGGTGCAGAACGGGCAGCCAGACCATGGACTGCGGCTCCAGGCGCATCCAGTCCAGGAAGACGGCAGCTTCCAGCTCCGGCTTGTTATTGGCCTTTTCGCAAAATAACACAGGGCAGCCAATTAGAGAACTGGACCCCCCACCTCTCACTGTCTCCCTCCAGGGAAAAACACCTGACACGACATTCCAAACGATTAATGATTAAATACTGAGAGGGAAGGGAGCAGGAGCTTTAGGATTTGTGTGTGTGTGTGACAGAGAGAGAGATGGGTAAATATGCTCGGTCAATGCAGCACTCAGAGTGGTCATTTGTCTCCGTGGAAACTGTCTGACCTTGGGGGTCAGTAACGGAATGCAATGCTTTACCCCTTAAATTCAGACACCAATCTCAAATCAAACACACACAAACAACCCCCCCGGCACTATAGTGTATCACTTAACCCCCTCCCCTTCTCCCCTTCTGTGTAAACAGAGGGCAGTTAAGGGGCCCTTGAAAGTTTTCTGGATGCACTTTGGCAGGAAAGCAGATTAATGGATTAATAAGAAAATGCCCTCTTTTAGTTCAGACTTTCCCTGGCCTCTCCGTCTCTCTCCCCCCAACCGGCATTGGGAGTGGGACATGCGCGCAGGCACGTACGAACTGGAAGCAGCTCCGCACGCTGGGCTCAATGTTGCTCCCCCCAAAGGAAGCCACCTCGCCCAGCTGCCGGGGGATCTGGATGGAGTCGTGGAGGAGGAGGCCCAAGTGCCGCTGGTCACAGAAGCCGGTGGCACTAGCTACCTGTCTGAAGAGGACTGCAGAGAACGCGGGCCGGTCAGCGCGCACAACAGCCAATCACACCACACATTTTTTTTTGTTTATATACATACTCACATCTGTATTTGTCCTCCAGATGGGCTTTACAGAGTGAAATTATTCCAGTCTTGAATGACAGAGCGCGAATCTTTCCTGTTCGGCCTCTGTGGAAATGTATATGCTATTAAACACACAGAAGGCACAAGCTCAGGCAGAAATATACACACACTAGTGATAAAATTCACACAGATGCATAAAGGGGGACATTCACTCAACCCACAGAGACAGAAAGAAAATGGAATGTACTTAAGTGAGGAATGGGTGTGTCACTTGCTTTTAAACACAGGAGGAGACGCTCTGTCACACACAGGCAGATGTTAAGCTTTAGCTGAGAGAAACGTGGGGGGGGTAAGCGTACGTGTCGTAGACGTTGAGCAGCCAGTTGAGACACATGTCCACGCAGAGCGGCACATTGACCAGGTTGCTGTGCTGCTGCTCCAGTCGGTTGTAGATGCTGGTCAGGCAGTTGATGATCTGCATGATGTCCAGCAGCTGCTCGTTCTGCTTCAGGTTGTGCTGGTCGAAAGCCTCGCAGGCAGCTGACATGCCAAGGAGGTCCACTGTGCAGAAGAGAGTTCGTCACGCCGCTGTCGACGCAGAGAACGGCTCCCGCGTGTGCTTCGCGGTGAGAGGGCAACGGTTTGAGGGGGGAGGGGCGGAGTTAAAGGGTGTGAAAGGGTTGGGGTGACATTACGGCGGAGACAGGACACTCACGGCACAGGGCCTTCTGCAGCCTTCTAAGCTTCATTGCCGTCCTGTAGGCGGAGAAGCGCACGTTGTTCAGGTCAGCTGCAGGAGGAGAGGAGGAGGAGGTTACCATAGCAACAGCAGCCTGCTCTACCCAGGTACGCGCTGCAGTCTCTCACAGACACGTAGATGCGTGTTTCTGCACAAAGATACAAATACAAACAAACCCAAAGAAACACACTTGCTCACTATCTCACTCCTACAGCCTGATGCGCGCGCGCACACACACACACACACACACAACAGGAGATGGATGTGTCACTGGGGGGAGGAGGATGGATGGGAGTGTTTTTCTCACCCAAAGACTGATAAAGTTCAGCCATCTTGGGATGATCCCAGCAGGTAGTCTGTGCCTGGTGGCTAAGGAGAAACAAGAGGTCAATACGCTCCTGCAGCTTGTGTCACTTGGTACTTGTGGAGGCGTTGAGACTCTTAAAATTATTAATGAATATTTATTAAGTCTAAATTATTAGACACCTAATTTTAAGAGCCTGTTACACCTTAAAATGCAACATTATCTGTTACTTCGTTGCTGGACGCCTTGCTTAGTTTAACACGTTTTATAAGACACCAGGGAAGTTGCACTGCAGCCTAGAAAATGTATTCGTCACACCAAAAGGAACAAAATAAAATAGTATCTTTAAGTTACTGACATACCCACAATGCACTGTATAGCCTTAAAATTTGGTTACAGAACAGCAAAACCGATCAGATTCACCTCTAGGAAAGCAATGCGAGCTGCTGGCTTCCTTTGCTCTTTGGAGATTTGCTTTCGCGTTCTCCACCCACCCATTTCATACTGAAGAGGAGAACTTTAAACTACTTTAAGCGGCATGATTTCTGTACAGCAGGATGATAAAACTGTGGGCTGAACCTAATGCCAGCTGAATATCTGCTCAGAATGTTGTCCTTTGGGAACAGGCCAAGTCACCATCTCTTCTGCTCATTTTCTCATGCGTGAAAAAAATAAAAAGAAGAAGTGTTCACCCAGTGACCTGCCATGTTCCCTTAGCATGGCTAAGCCTGGCCTGGTCTAGTCATTGCTGAAGGAAGTCTGTCCTCAGGGAGCCGAGATACTGGCGCAGATCTTCATGGTGGGCCAAACAGGATGCACATTAATGACTCATCTTATTTCCCTTTGCCTTTTCCACAATCTTCTCCCCATGCTGGTCATACTCAGCTCTGTAGCAGACCGGCCTGCCCCGTGCAAACAGCAGGTGTAGCACAGGGTTAGCCAGCCAGCCAGTTGGCAGCGAGTCCCTCCCTCAATGGCAAAAAGCCAAATCGGATCAACAATCGGATTCGAGTCTTAGCTCGAGAAGTCAGATGCAGTGGTGGACTGAACCGCTTGGGAGGTCCAGTGAATCACTCTCTGAAGCTGCATAATGAGATTTCGGGCAGTCAGAGCCCACTGCAGTAGGAGAAAGTCACAGATCATTGTATGGATCTTACATCTCTGTCACAAAAATACCGCAAGATTTTTGGAAAGTGTTAAAACCCCATTATTATAGTACTGACTCACTCACAGCGTGGCATGATGCATATGCTAACAGAGAACCATCACCTTACACCCCACCTGCAGAAAAAGATCATGTTGCTATTTACGTAATATCCGAAAATCATCTAAATCGGTTCTTGGCTTCCTCACTCGTCATTCTGTGAGAGCAGCCTAATGAAAACAAATGACATTGGGATCCCCTGCTAATTTTTTTATAATAATTGTACCAAAAGCATGTTCTCAATTTGGTCAAGCACATAACTGGTAACTAATTTAGGGGCCTGTTGCAGTCACTGTTTGCATTGGGCTGAGATCCCATAAAACCTGCAAAACAGCAACAGGGACACCTCTCAGCGCCCATGAGCGTTGGTCAGTGGTGAAGAGGAGCCTGTTTGCTCACTTCTCCCAAGCCTTCATGCATATGGAAGAGACCTTAATACATATGTAATCGTGCCCATTTTGGTAGCAAGACTGTAAAACGTGGGAGGGATCATGAAAATACAGCCCCGATAAGATTTAAAAACTATGGTGACAACCGTATATGATGAGATTCTGGGATTCTGCTAAAGCGTATAAAATCCAGGTCGTAACGACCTCAGATAAAATGTGGGGTGTGGAATATGGAGGGATTACTGGAAAATGACTGGGATTAGCTAAAAGGTAAATTTAATCTGAACAAACTCAAATCACTGATTTTTATGAGTAAACTACATGGGTTAAATAAGCAATATTTAAAGAAAAAAATAAAGCTTGTTTCTCAGCAATAGTGCTTGTCATTGTGTACGCACACCCACATAAAGACAGGCACACACGCACACACACACACACACACACAGCATATAGAGCATTAAATACAACCTAATCATAGTTCACCTTGTAGGCATTTCAATTAGTTTACCTTGCAAAATTTGCATTATGCATTTACAAATTTGCCACAAAAGGACAAAAATTGTGTGCCCCCCCCCAACATAAAATGCATGAATTGCACTATTCATGCCCGTGCTGCAAAAGCAACTCATCTGAACACAGCATGCTGTACTTGAGCAAAAGTAAAACATCAACCTGAACACAGCACTCTAACTGGAGGCCCACGTCACTGAAGCCAAACACAGTGGAAGACAAGGCACAGTGAACCTCAACACTGCAGTAACCCAGGACGCCGAAGCCACAGCCGACCCATATGGAGAGAGATTGAGAGCTATGAGCCAGCACAGCACTAAACACCGCATGCTGTAAAGCGAGTGTATAACACAGTACCATAAAGCAGGAGTACAACACCCCACCCCCTCCTATAAACCTTAGGAGCCATGAAGGAAGGTGCCGTGCAGAACCAGGCACAAAGGGCATGTACCTACGGGACCCATAAGGCCTCGGGGCAGCAGCTGCTGTGTGATTAAACGTGCCTCGACGGCGGAGGGCGGCCCAGCACGACACCCCGTGCCCTTCTCACGATGCCTTGCGATCCACAGCCATCCTGATGGGAAGTGGCGTTTAAACAGGCTCACGCCTTTATGGTCCGAGATCCTGCCGGTGTTCTCCTTCAAGCCACCGCCAGCATGCGGCCGGTCAGAATGCGAGAGCGGCACTGCGTTGCCCTGAGCTCAGGGAAACTGGGTTACCGCTTTTCCCATATTTCCCAGATAAGAGATCATTATTTATTCATACTCTATCAAAATTAAACACAATGACCACTGTATGCATCATTATACATGATCATTTACATAACCAGGTACATGCGTAACCGTGCATTTCTTATAACTAGGTAGCAGAATACTGTAGACTTCCAGTACAGTTATTTTAGTATGTGACACCAGGTGATATGTAAATGGTGTAAATTTTTTTAGACACCCTAAAACCTAAGAAAAGCGCATCGACACTCGGGATACCTGCAGCTCTGCAAGTCGCAGCAGAGATTCCGTGCACGGTGCTGCACAGCAAGCAAGCCTAGGCAGGGAGAAGCGGCACAGAGACGGCAGCGTGACTAACCCACAGGCTGATTAAAACACGCACTGCTACAGCCCGCAGATGTGCGGCTGTTTTGTCTGCCCACACTGCCTCAAGATATAACAAGATATTCCGGATGCAGGGGAAAACTGCCTGTGGATATATGCTGAAATGTAGGGGCAGTGAATTCGTAATTCGGATTCTGCTGGAGGTTTGTGTAACCTACAGAAACCTCCATATGCAAGGAAACCAGGCAGCTTGATTACAGCACTAAGAGGGATAACTTTCAAGAAAACTAACTGAGCAAGGCAAGGCTACCTGTGCAAAACTTTCCTTCACCGTTTATAGGGAGGCAGTACCCATGACAACCATGTAATGTTGTATGCAACAAGAGATTAGCATGAACTGCATTTTGTTATTTTTTGTTATATTGAAAACACAAAAGACTGTAAGAAAGTGTTGATAGTCACTTTGTAAATTATTTTTACAATACCCTGATTTGCTAAGCTGCTCGACAATAGCAACAATAACATGCGCAACTAATTATCCTAAAGCACCCAAGTCAAAATCATCCATACAAATACAAATTCAATCTGAACTGACAAATAATTTGTCTCGCAAAAGCAAATGCCTGATTTTACAAAGTCTGTTCATCCAGTAGAATAGACATCCTTGTTGAAATGGATGCCTGTCGTGCTGTCAACTCATTTTTTTGACAAGAATGAAATCCAGATTTGAACATGAAAGTAATACTTTAGTGCAGTTCGATTACCATCCCTTCTGACTGGACACACCTACGTCACACCCATAATAGTTTGAGCTACGCCACATGTCCTGCTAACAACTTTTAACAGCCTCTGTGTTGCTTGCAGGCCTATCAGAAAGAAATCTACACAGCCCAATTCAGCTGAACTCCGATGGCATCTCTAGTCTCTGCTCAGATAAGCCTTCACAGGAATAAACCTGTCAATAGATGGCAAGAGCATGTAGGAACATCTGTGGGGGCACAAAGGAATTAGAGCTCTAAAGGGCTCTATTTCATGGACTTCACGCAGAAATGCTGACTTCCGCACCTACCTGATAAAATCTGGAATCAAACAGGTTGAGGACAGAAACGCAAAAAGAGGATCAAATACAAAAAACGCAAAGACTGAGCAGTCATATGTACACTGTAAAAATATTATACATTTATTATTCCCTTTATTAACCACAAGCAACAGAATGTGGAGTTTACACATGAAAAAAAACACTAATTATACAATAACATAAATCAGGTTGATTGACATGATAATAAACTAGCTAGCTATTGCATTATTTGCATAACGTGAGTACTGTTGGTTCACGTAGAAGTAGAACGATTCTTAAGACACCCAACAAAGCTAAGAGCCAGGTGAACCTTTATTTTATTTGTGTATTTTTCTTAGTGCTGGAGCTTAAACACGGAGGGCTATGGGTTTAAAGCAGGGCATCTGCACCTCCCTGCAAAATGTTCCGCACTCCGCAGAATCAAAATTTTGATGCTCACATTAACTAGCTTATCTGCATGCTGCTGAAAACTTATTCCAGGCCTGTTTAATTCCAAGCCCTGCGTGCCCCTCACTTTTAATTTCCTTCCCAGCAAAACCATGCTTTACTCCTAAGCATGCAGGGGCCCCTCACCGTTAATACGCTAGCAGGAGTAGCCACTTTGTGGAGTCAAGGTCCCGATGTAGTATAGCTGCAGGTATCTGAAGCAACAACACAGTTTAACACCGTGCCCTTCCTCATCATCGGGGTCTTGGGAGGCCTTTATCTCAGTGTGAAAATGGGGACTGGCTCAGTGCCAATTTCCCTAGAATCACCTTGCTGATCTGGGTGAACGTCCAGTGCTTGCATGTTTTCAAGTCAGCATTAGCCAACATTTAATAACCAAATATGTAATAAGGGAGAGTAGACGCAAGATCCCATTTCTCTTTTTCCTTTATTTTGATGATTATATTAACACTTCTGATCTGGTACCAGCATCAGTTAAGAGCTTCTCTGATACTGAGGTTGGTGATTCCACAAAAGATTTATTCGGCCATTCCAAAGCAATGGTTTTTCTTCAAAGACGGGTGACATCTGAAGGTGAATTTAACTGACAAACCTCAGATGTCGAAGTCGTCAAAGACACCTTTTTTTCCACGCAAACTTTATCCGGTTTCAGAGAGGTGGCGTTCAGAATTCTAATTTTCATTTGACATTGCTAAAGACACCAGAGGTAAACTCATACATATTTCATCATCCATGTGCAACCCCTGGCAGGAACTACATTGATTAGGCACCTAGCTTTTAAAGATGTATTTAAGCGCGTGATCCCACACACGTGCAGAATGTAGATAGAACAAATCATAAAACCAGTTTTTGGTCAAAAATCAGAGACTACAGAATAAAAAACAGACATGGTGAAAAATAATATCAGCTGAATCTAACAAGTGAATCTGCATATAACAGCAATTATTTTATACCACGCGGTTTAAGGACAATCGGATTTTCCAATTGCCAATTTTACGGTTATGACTATGACACGATGGATTCAATGTAACGCTGCACAAAAAAAAAACAGATTGCAAATTAGGAGCAAGGCTGGCACACTTGCACTTTTTCTACTAGAATAAGTGGCATTCCTGTTAAAGAAGGGGCGAAATTTAACCGCAAATATTCAACCTGCTAAAGTGTCGCACAGGGTTATTTACCATGGCTGGACTGTTGGCAAGTGAAGCCATTAAACAATCTTTGTGATAGCTGATCACAATGAATTTAACCCTAGCAACCCCCCGTTTTTGATTACCAGATACTTGTGGACACGATAACGCTTCCCGACGCGTGTCCTGATCGGTCCAGCAGCTGCTATATAGAGGTTAAATAAGACACTCGTAGGGAGTATTTTGGTCTGCATGCTTCGTGGAGTTTTACACACACAAAAAATTATTGAGCATAATGGGCATCAAAACCGTTCCCAGCTACATTCCTTCGTTATCCACCGTCATGTTAACAGCGATATTTGCACAAGACGGAAAATATTTAATGTGCAGACATTTCAACGTTATGCACAGCGTAGACGTGACGGCATCTATCATTCATCGCTGAGCAAAGCTCAAATACACCAAACGTTATCTCAATGCTATTCGGACTTAATGTTTAAGCTCAGGGAATCGTGGCGGTTAGAGAAACAGCGTATTAAGGTCTGGGAAACGTTCGCATACTATAGGATCAGATTTAGACGAATACACGCCTAACCTAATCCTGCCCAAACCCAAAAGGACGAACATGACACGAAATCGCGATTTTCGGGATCCGGGTTCAGAGAGAAATGCTTAATATGTCAATGCATGAAAACCGCCGGGAATGTGAAACGAAGGGGTTGCAGGAATACTGCTCGTCGACATGCGATTCGGCTAATGCTTTTCGTTGAACCGTCAGATAGTAAATATAACAGTATGCAGTCGTTCTCGTGTGAAACAGGGGTTTCGAGCTCGGACACCTGCTGTGGTCCGCAAACACCGGCACATCTGCTGCCACTGGATCGGCTGCGTGCGACTCCTCCATAAGCCTCACTGCGTCTACCCACCCCCACTCCCCCGGATCACCAGCATGCCGTCATCTCGCAATATTACTCCATCAATACATTAAAGTCCAGCGTCAACTTACTTTCTGATCTGCTCCCTCATTGTGGTATCCGTGCAAGAATCCAAACGTGCTTTTTTGCTTTTTCCCCCGCAAACGATACGGATCCGGGAGTGCGAACAGCGCCGTGGTGAACCGCGTACTAAGGAGGAAAAGTACGGAGCGAGCGAGCCGTGTCCTAACAAGCAGGACGCGGCGTCTTGCCAGACGAGGCGGGGCTAGAGAGCGGCTCCCTTCCCCCAGCCTATTCAACTAAAGGGCTTCAGTTTTGCAGGAAAAAAGAGAATATTCAGGGGTTTCTATTCGGAGGAAGAGGGCTGCACCAGGAGTTAAGGTGGATCGCCCAAGACTCGATAGTTTTTTTTAAACCTTCCTCGTTAGATTTTCAGATATTAACTCTTTTATTTCCCCAGCTCTTGGGATGCATTTCGTTCTTTGACACTATTTGAATACTCTGGTTCAAAGTCTACACCGATATCGATGTTTTATGAAAATCAGGCCCCTTTGCATTTGGCCGTATTATGCCTCCGTTCATTTCGGGTAAATTATTTATAAAATAAAAGTAGGAAATAATACAGATTTTTTTAATGTATCAGGTAGCAAAAACTATTTACAAATACTATATTTTCTTATTCATAATTATGCAAATTGTTATATATGCATGTATCTCAAAATTTCCCTTGGGCCCAATTGTAACCAAGAGTGGTTTGTGGGAATACTTTTTTTTAGGCAGCCGATGCTAAATGATACATGTAATAATGGGCTTCAGCATGCCGGTGGTTTGCTGGTTAACGATGTGGTTGAGTAACAGACTAACTCCGTGCAATACATCTCGACGCCGCTAGTCGTTCGATCACGCGCGGTCGGCTGCTGCAGTTTGCGGGTAAAACAGCTTAACTCATTTAGCGGCTGCTGTACGCTCCGTGGTTTTAAATGATCCGCACACGGTATCCATTAATCGTTACCCACAGTACCAATGATAAAGAATGCATCCGACCATATTCAAGGCCCGTTTAAGAAGGGAAAATGCTGTGTTATAAAAAGACTGTTAGGTCTCAACTAAAGTAGCTGTGTGCAGCTATATCTCACCTGAAGTAATATATCTGCACTTGTGCGGTATTTTTTTAGTTCCAAAAGTGTTAAAGGAACTACAGGTTAGATGGTGGCATTGTCAGTGGCTGTAAGGGTCTGTCAGTCGTCAGTTCACAAGCTAAGTCAGTGTTTGTCAGTGGCTTTGCATCCTGTTCTCTATCACTCACTCAGACAGGCTCTGCGTTGTCGTCTCTGGTCCTGTTTTCACCTTCTCCTTTCTGCACATAAAAAGGGAGATCTGTCACTCAACACATGCTCCAAACGTCCCTTCTGCATGCTGAGAAGGATATACACCTCAACACACACACACGCAAACACACATGCATATACACACACACAGATGCCTCCTTGCTGTACACACCAAGGTCTCGCACCTCCAATCACTCACTCACTCATTAACTGTTTCGCCTAAACAAGAGTGCAAAGCACACACGCATATTCTAAAGATCTCAGAGCATTTTAGAGGTAATCACCTCTGCCGGCCCCACTCTCTGGTCAAACATGCATTGTAAATCACCAAGACAAAGCCACGTTTAAAAGTCAGTGGAAAAAAAACAGCCATTTCGACCACACAGTACACTTTTAAGGAGTACTACAGGACAGCACTTAGACATGAGAATCCTCAGAAGTGTTAAAGAGCTTCCCCCAGGACTATTAAACATCCAGCAGGAGAGCTCCTTATAATACAAGAGAAATCCCAAAAGGTTTCCCACAATGCTACAGCATTTTCAATAGAACAGTGCTAACAGGAAAATATACAGAAATACTATATAAATCCAGGGGAGGATGCATAATCTCCAGGAAGAGTACAGAACACCCGAGTTAACCATGAAATAACTGGTAGGACTAGTCAAATCCCAAGAGGACTATATAAGAATTTCTTGTAGAGCTCGTTCCTTGAATGTCCCATAAAAAAATTGCAGTAGGTTTACTTCCATCATTAGTGCTCACCGAAACATCCTTTATGTCCTATTTCTGCATTTAATTACATGGACACTGTAAATTCTAGAATTCAACAACTAAGAATGAACCATGTTTCACTCTATAATAGGTGGTAAACGCTGGTAATGTCATTTAAATTCTTAATACTAACATACTGGACTTTAGAACATAGCAAAAAATCCCAGTTAATGATTTCCACAGAAAAAAAGTGTAACAGGTATGAACATACAATAGGAAATCAACATTGAACAGACAATAGTTATGCCTCTGTTTATATAGAAGGATAGTGAAGTTCTGTTTAGTAAAGTGATGTTAATCGCCACACTTGCAAGCTGCATGTCATTGTACCAGTGTGTGTTAGTTTGCAGATCCTTTTAATTTGACAGTACTATGCATAGTTGTCAAAGATCAGGTCAGCTTAAAGAGGTTTTCTTATAGGTCAGTGAAAAGCAATGTACTCAGTGCTAGGACAGCTAGCAGTTTATACACGGTGATGCTTCATTTGTTTACACACACATCCTTACGAATCATTGATGAAAGATTTATAAACATATATACATAAAAAAACAATCTTTCATTATGAACTGTACTCCAGGGGTTACGCAGAAGACGTAACAAAGTGGAACTTTTTTTGAATACTTCACAGTCAAAATTTATATTAGCTGTAATATTTGTTCAACAAATAGTATAACACTTTGTGCGCGGTGCCAGTGAACCAAAATTGGTGTGTTTCTTTGTATACAATTAATTCTGTTCATCCAAAAATAAACTAGAAAGATACACATACACATGAAAGTCTCTTTAAAGCACGATGCCACAATGTAGATGTGGGTTGTCCTTTAGATAACCTTGTTACACCACAGAAGCTGTTAGTCTGGTTTTCGCTTTAACTGGATTGAGTGTATAACAAATTACTACTTGGGAACTCATAGCAGAGTTACAGGTTCAGGATGAGGTAAAACAGAAAACAGTGAGGTATTCCATAGTGGGGAACACTAAGACCTAATGTACGTGGTGGAACAGAACAGTCAAAGCAAGACAAAGCGTGGTAGTACAGCGACTCCTTTAGCCCAAATAGTAGTTTCATTGTCATTAGCAGTGATCGCATAAATGCAGAAAATTAAAGTATTCTTTTGTTATTCATTTGCAGTATTAGTAGTAATAAAGAAAGTTAAACTAGCTGCTTAACTTAGAAAAAAATTTCAATTAGGTACTTCATATGGAAACAGAGTTAGTGTTAGAAACCCAGTTGAAGAGGGTGACATACTCACTTTATATAATATCAGGGTTACTTTGGGTAATGTACTCACTTTATATAGTAGGGCACGTTGTTGGGTGAGACCGAGCGTTCAAAAGGATGCTGAACAGAAGCTGTAAACAGGACAGAGGTGAGAATTTAGCAGCAACACTAAGGAAAAAAAGATACTGTTCTTTCCTTCATTTGCTGCTCCTGGCTGATATCTATGCTCCTTGCTACAGCACATGCAGCATCTTCTCTGCGGCACCTGTGAGGGCTTCACATCACGTACACCCTCTCCCAACACCGCAATCAAAGACACCTTCTCGCTCCTCTCGCCAGACATCAGGTAGCTTTCCCGCAGTTTCAATGCATCATCCCGTTATCTGACAAGACATTACCGACCCAACAATTCTAATATGGTGATAACGAGGTTCAAGAGGTTGCAAGCATGTAGGGGAAAGACTCACAGTGTAAGGTGTGCTGGGATTGGCCAAAGTCCCTGTGGGCTTCATTTAGTTGTCGGAGATGCTCCTCAATAGAGACCTGGCATGAGAAGGATAAACGGACATTGATCTAGTAGGATCTGGTAGAGCCACAGAGTGAAAGCTCCATCAAAAGAACATAGAAACTAAATGTGGCACCATGAAACAAAGGGGATGATGGATATCTAGGTCCAAGACACAGTACGCACAAGCCCCATGTGGCCATGTGACACAGTAACACACCAACAAAAGTCAACACATTTTGACAAAACAGGGAGAAAGACCTTCTGCACAGATCTGCCCCAGAGACCTATATAACATTGATGGGGATGCTAGAAGAAGATGTTTAAGTGATGAAGTGGTCACTCAAGTGTGGGTGACAGAGAGAGCTGTTGTATAAATAATAGAGGGATGACGTGTGAACGATGCTAGGGGAAGGTGTCTCTGAGGGACGACGTCTGAGTAATGAAGCGGATATTTGAGTAATGGAGGGTCTGGCAGGATGGTCCTTGACTAGAGGACTTGGTGCTACTAAATGTACACATTACCTTAGATACATCCACCTCCTTCATTTTCCCTGAGTTTCTGCAGGTTTCCATGGAAACCTGATTAGGGTTATGGAGACAAGAGAGCTCAATTGTACCTAGAGACTAGTGCAGATTTCAGATATGTAATTACTGTTATTTACTATTCAATCAACTCACCAAAATATTTCTGTACTGGGATATCAATTTCTGTAGCAAACTTCTTTCTAAACGTGGAGGGTATTCCCAGTGTCCATACAAGAGGCTGATATTTACAGTAATATAAGAGACATACGAGATTTTTGTCCTTATGACAAATTGTAGACTGTTTTAAAATATACATTTAAAAACTGGTTTAGACAGGGTTTTTACTTTGTAACGCAATTTTGAGGTGAATACAGGATGTGTGTGTCTGATGCTATTTGCAAACGCCAAGTGAGTGTTCCCAATGAAAGTTATCTAAGATATGAGTATACTGCAAACGTATGTGTTAAACTTTATTCTCCGGGTTTCCATCTTCAGTATCTCAGCTCAGTTCAAAGCCTTAAAGTAATTAGATTTAAAATGCAATAACCAAACATACAGACACATACACACACACACATACACACAGAGATTAGGTATCTATATCTTTGTGGGGACTCTCCATTCATTTCCATGTGCATAACCCTAATTCCAAATATGACCTCCCCTACCCAGCCCTAACCTTAACCATAAGTAACCAAACAAAATACAAGACATTTGGCATTTTTAGTTTTTTGATTCATTCATGGATTTTTAGAAAATTTAGAATGTTTCCTATTGTGGCGACTAAAAAACATGTTTTTATCGTATTGTTATAATGTAATACATACATGCCTCCCCCCCCCCACACACACACCTATTACCTTTCATCATAGAGACTTTACGTGTACCTTTATTACATATTTCCTAACTACCGCAATAAATCTTAAAAACATATGCAAGATAATTACAAACTGATTTGCCACTTATGCTGACACAGTCTTATGAAAAGATTTTTCCTCAAGGTTATATCGTCACAAGGTCTCCTTCCCCAGAAAGTTAGGAGGACTCAACAAAACGCAAACACATACACGTTCGAGGTTCACATGCACACTTTTCCAAAATGTTTACATCCTTGCAGATATTAGCATAAATGCTAAATGAGTGCACAATAAGTATCTTTTAATATACAGGAAAGCAGATGCAGATGGCAAACATCACGGAAATCACACCTTGGGGATTTAGGGGAGGAGTGCGAGGGAAAGGATTCATCTAAATGCAAGAAAATACGAATGAATAAAACCCCTGTGATTCAAGAACGTTTGTAGATTACATGTTACCCTAGGCTATAAGAAACAAACTTGATCATGTGTGTCCTTCACTTTCCCCTTCGATAAAACACCTACACAATCACTATATTCTGCAGCACCATTACAGCCCTGGCTCTGTCAATCCTAAACTATTTACCTTCAATACAAATGCATCTAATTTTTTACCATTTTGAAGGGCAGATCTGTTTAGAACAAAGCCTGAAAATATTATGTTCAAACGTGCTGGCATATTAGGCCAAAAATATCCCAGCACCTCTCATTGTTGTTGTCCGATGGTATAACCACAGTTTGCGTTTCACAGCTCTTATAATTGTTTTCTTGTATGTAAGTTTTTCCCCTTTAATGGTGATATTTGTTTCTAACTCTGCATGAATTGCTATTCACTACTTTACATGTTTGATTAATTTCTCACATTTGCTTTGATTAATTAATGCAATATAGATCTGATCTGGTTTCATGTATACAGCCACATAAACTTGTAATGGCCCGCCTCCTCAGTGGATCTGGTCTATTTATGTAGCTTTAAAGGAAACAACGCACCAAAACACAGTCCTTATGCTGCGTCCCTGAGGATCCCTTAGTACACACATCCATCTTCTAAGCGCTTATCCCAGTCTGGGTCAAAGGGCCTAGTATTCCCTGTGCAGTTAAACCAACAACTGCTACCTTTAACCACATTTCACATCAGTGGAGGAAAGTCCCTTTCAAATGACATTTCCTTTTTAATGAAGTCACCCGTCCTCCCTCTGTAATGGCATCACTTTTGAGCCGCATGGACCATGTCCAGTGAAATGACACTACAAGCTTGGAGGGTAATGCAGCCTTCCAAACTCCCTTCTCAACGGGCCATTTGCTTACAGCGATTTACAGTTCACGTCTATTCTCGGGGGTATCAAAAAGAGCCCGTGCGTGTTACCAGCCCGTGGGATCACACAAGCATTCATGTAATATGTATAACAGACTCCAACGTACATTTTTACTGTATGTGTAATGTCACTGTCTTTCATTAAAAACAAAAATAAACATGCATTCATCACAATTGTAAAATGTTAGCATAGTTAGCATCTGGAAGTAATATAGCTATTGTGTTTATTTATAATGATTGTGTTAATTTAATAATAATTATAATAAGTGCTGTCCCAATATTAGTCTTGTTATATAAGTAATATAGTGCAGTTGATTTAAATGTTGCTTTGCCCATAAGTCATATCGTGTTACATGTTCCCTCAATGTGCTGCTCTCAGTGTCTTTCCAGTGATGCTGCCTTAATAACTCATGCTAGTCTGCATGTACAGGTCAATAGTACAGGTCAATTCTGGCGAATGTCCCATTCACAGTGAGGACATCGTTGCTTAAGCCTCAAACGTGCAGTCAGTCTGCATCCAGCAGCCGTGTCTGCTGTATACCTGCAGTAGCCTCCATCGCGTGTTAAGGTCCTCCAGCCTGTTGATGTTGTACGGCGAAAGCCGGATGTTCATTGGGCCAAAGGTGGATGCAAAGCAGTTCACCTGAGTCAGGTCATCCTTTATGGGGGCGACCTCGGCTTGGAAAGCCTGTGGATAGACAGAGAGGTGGGATTTGATCCCTTTTCATTCTAAGCCTGTAGTAACTGCTGCCACCATCATGGACTAAAAGTGGTGCTTAGGAGAGGGCATTTGCTGGAGGGCAACCGGTCATGGCTTTCATAAGCTTACCACTGAGCAACACGTGGACTATAAATAGCGAGCAGGAGAGTGACCACTTCCCATTTTTATGAGATACTGGAGAGCAGCTGCTACCCCAACCTATTTCATGAGTATCCAATCATAAAGAAGGAAATATCCATTTAGAAAAGCAGTCAGGGCGACAGTTATGCGTCTAAGCCCTGGGACTGCTCCTTTTCAGGGAGAGGCTGCCCGGGCTGTGGTCCATCATGTGACCCACGTGCGCGTGAATGGGACAGGGCCCCATCTTACCGTCACTCGGTCGATGTGCTCCTGCAGGGAGTCGATGAGCAGGTCTCCCACTGGTTCCCACGACTGCTTCACCATCTCTGCCTGCCTCAGCTTGAGGTCCAGCTTGTCCTCGGCCTCCTGCAGCTCCTGCAGGTGCTCCAGGGCCTGATCCAGTCGCCGCTGCCAGCTCACGCTGCGGCTGCGCAGCCGCTCCCAGCCCGAACGCACGTCCTCCGCTTCCTTGCGCAGGACGCGGCTCATGTTCTGGGCTCGCTCCTCTGGGCTAACCTCTGCAGAAGGGACGCGGCCCAACAGACTGGCTCAAAAACAGCATCGCAAGCACCTGACCACGTCTTAATAGCCTAACAACATAATAAACACCCAGTAGAGTCTCAAACGCCCAACACCTTAAACACTTATGAACGCATCTTAAACAGAAAACAGTTAAACAGAATCTCAATTAGCATTTCACTATTTACTTTGGCATTAATGTGGGATCAATATCTCAATTAGGTGAACATTAGGCATCCAATAACTACTGCACACCTCAGGGACAGCAACACAGATATTAAACACCACATGCATACAATTGATGGGAGGTTAAAATACACCTCTGGGGGCGGTAAACACACAAACTTAAAGCGCAGCAGATCTTCAATCAGCCATAACTGTAAGACACTGAGTCTCTGAGACAAAATGTACCCGCATAGTGTGACAGTGACAGTGGTTTCTGGTACAGTACATATCCCCAAAGCATCTCAGGAATAGGCCTCTCTGCAAATAGCCTCAGTCACACAGGCAGGAGCACAGTCCACCCATTTCACTCTCCTCCTCCAGACTACAAACCCGTCACCGCTGACTAATCCTGTGGCTCACTCCCCTCATCCAGTATCGAAACGGGCAAATGATCCGTTTGGGTACTCTAATTCTGCCCAACGACCCTCTCTCCAAATCAGTTCTCGCTTTTATGTGTTACGCCTGATGTCCCTGGATTAAAATCCACAGGGTTTCTGCTTTAATTTCTGGTGAAAGGAGTCCTGCAACAGCCTCTGTCAGACGTCAGCAGGAGGACTGTTCGGCCATTGATTGAAAGGCTTTATTGTTTGATAGTACTCATCAAAAAATTTAATTTAATCAGCTCTTCACTGGAAGTCTCTTGTTTCTTGATTAAACCAAATCAGAGGACATGAATTTTGCTTCGCAATCTGTAGTTCTGGAAGTTGTGTGTGTCTGTATATGTACAGACTGTGTGTTTTGGTTCTGCTCAGTTTATACGGTGTGTTTATGTGTGTGTCTCAGTGGTCATGGTACCTCTGGACTCTGGCGGGTTCTTTCCCATGACCTCAGTGTGCTGATCCGCAAGAAAGGCCCCGACTGCATTCAGCGCACCGCTCATTGCCGGCTCCTTGGCTTTTACCTCAATCCTGAAGGCCTGTGGTACAAGTACAAGGCGGTGGGACATGTGACTCGAGGCTTTCGGAAAGGTTAAATGTTCCAGGCGCTATCCATGCTAGTGTGTGGCTCTGCAGCTTAGAAGCCAGATCAGAAGGTTTACGGTTCAGATCCCCTGGACAGCAAGATGATTTCACCTTCGGGCCCTTCAGCAAAGGCCCTTAACCCAAGTTGCTCCATTGACTGGTTAATCATACTTTCTTGATTGTACATTGCTTTGGTTAAAAGTGTTTGCTAAATGAATAAATGTAAATGTAGAAGAGGTGCTCTGGTAGATGAAACACCAGCAAAGGATCTCACTTCTCATTGTGATGTCAGTCCTATGGAGTCTCAAAGCACTCTTGTCTGACATAAAACTTCCAACTGACATCCCATTTTCTGGTTATCAGTAAGTGCAAACATCACGTTCCATTTATTTATCTCGTAGAAGAGATACTAAAAGAATTACAAGTCTGTAAAAACAAGTGCAGTACAAAAGCCATTAACACATTCAGAGAATCCAGAGGCATTTCTATAGCTATAGGTTACAGTCCTGCTGGTTAATCATCATTTCCTACACTTAAGAGCTACCCATTAACTACACTTCCCATCATCCCCTTCTCTCACTCTGTGTGCTTCAAGCTGCTGCTGCACAATAGGGATTTCGCCTCCAATGGGCGCCATGTGGTCCAGCTCTTCATTCTTTTGCTGCAGCCAGGTGAGCAGTTCCTGCAGGGACAGGTGAAGGCACTTCCACTGGCCCGTGCCGGCGTCCAGGTGAGACCTGCTAAGAGACGGCCACTCATCTCACCGGTTCATACGTGCAGATGTGAAACACTCCCCTTACAGCCCTGTCTTTTGTATTGGCCCTTCCATTCTCCATTAAGAGATTGTAATGAGACAAAGTGAGGGATGTGTGAATGTTATACATTCCCTGGATATGCCTCTGTCTTTCTGGGAGAAATAAACAGCGATACTGCTTTATAATAACGTCCGACACTGTTATCCAAACCCTGTCTTTTCGGAATAGCCTTGAAGCTCAGAAGGCACTTAACAATAGTTAAAAGGAATAATTTGAGTCTTTTCCTTGCTCCTTTGTCCTGAAAAAATCAAAAAAATTAATAAAGACATCAGACAAGAGCTTTGTGTTAAGAATGGATGTGGGTGCTGGTATTTGAGGAGCTGGCTATAAAGATTAGGCTGAGTTTAAGCCGTCAGCGGCGCAGTGAAGGACATAAGACGCCAGCTGTTTGGTGTGTTAGATGTGTGATTTACAAGAGAAGGCTGTGATTATGATGTCTGGTGAGGGGGTAAAGGGTGGTGTGAAGGATGATGGGAATGTGAGTATGACGTGTGCCATAGAGGATGATGGAAATATGGGTACGGTGTGTGCCACAGAGAATGATGGGAATGTGGGTATGGTGTGTGCCATAGAGGATGATGGGAATGTGGGTACGGTGTGTGTCATAGAGGATGATGGGAATGTGGGTACGGTGTGTGCCACAGAGGATGATGGGAATGTGGGTACGGT
>JAODJX010000001.1:48842589-48861049 GCA_026776945.1 Isichthys henryi
TTAAATTTTATTTTTTGTTTTTTTTTTTTGTGTTGGGTTGCCTTTTGTTTTTTTTTTTTTTTTGTGTCATGTGTTGGGGTGGGGGGGGGGGGGGGACCGAGTACAGCAAGTGTTTGTAGTGAAGGTTCCGTTATATGGGTAGGCAAGGTTCAACAATCATCACAGGGTGATAATTACTGTAATACCACCTTACTGTTACCTTTCTGCAAAAGACCCTCAGTAAACTGACAATGCACTAGGAGGAACTTGGATAGTCCTGCTTACTCTGGAAGCCCATGTCTTGAGAGCTTTTCAAAATTGCATTTTCAGAACCGGTATTGATCCAACACACGTTGTACCAACTCAGGACTGTCTCAATAATTGTCTGTTCGATGCAAGGCATGCTTTCAGAGCTCGTATCGCCACAGCAAGCATTGGTATTGGTACCAATATGGTATTGGTATTTACAATAACCCAAACTGACAATAATATCAGGCATGCAGGTGAAATTCAGCTTTTGTTTAAGGTGAAATATCTATAGTCTGCCAAAGGAAGTGATAATTCCTCTGACTGTCTGGACAGCTTGATTGTAATAATTACTCTCTGAAAGAGGGGACAGACTGACTGTGGTATCTGCTCTAAAAGAGAAGAAACGTAGCTACTGATAGTTACTCTGCCAAAGTGACAGTATTCCCAGGCAGTGTAAATAAGAGAGACAGATGTTAGAAATTAATGTCTTGCAGGAGAGATGGGCAGGGGTGAGTATTGTTTTGAGGTGCAGTATGACTGGTCAGTACTTTAAATGCCTGGAACGTCTGGCAGCTTCTCAGCCCCTCTGTTGTTTTCAGACTTCAAAGCAAAATATCCTATTACTCACGCAATCACTCACACGGACTGATTGTGGGCCATTGAGCTAGCGGGATCAGACAGCCCCATGGAAAAAGAAGAGGGAGTAATGCCAGCTGCCTTTAAAAAAAGAAATCTGGTATATCGATGCAAGAACCACAGGCCATTTCTATACAGTGTTTCCCAATACGGTCTTCGGGGACCCAAAGACAGTCCATGTTTTTGCTCCTGCTGGGAGCTGGGAGTGAGCAAAAACATGGACGGACTGTGGGTCCCCGAGGACAGGTTTGGAAAACACTGATATAAACCATACACATATATTGGAATATTTGAACCTCCCCACCCCACCTGCCACTGCCTGAGAAGCTGCCGTCCAGCAGACGGGTCCTCCTGCATCCCTTCCTTGTGGGTGGCATCCTGCAGTACGTTGGCTGTGGTTTCCGCCTCAGCCAGCCAGTTGAGGAATTTTTCTAGGTCCAGATAGAACTGCTGCAGAAGCCGCAGAGCTGCCTCCAGGGCCGCCTCCCTTTCGCCGACTCTGCAGGGGTGTGACAAGAGGTCAAAGGTCATCTGTACCAAAGGAACACATCAGGGGGCCAAAGAGTGCTGTAAGAATGAGCCTTAGATATTACTGTTTTGCATAGAGGTCCCCTGTACCCTGAATGGGATAAGCGGTTTCAGGAAATGATCATAATCAAATGTGAATCGATGAATGAAGTGGAGTAAAGCAGCACTGATGGAGAGCATCCATTAGAAATCCTTCCCATAGTTTAACATTAGATTCATTCTGCTGAGGTCATTGAAAATTGCAGGAAGCCACCACAAAAGAGCCTTCAGTAGAGGCAAATATTCAGGAGACAGAAAACAAATTTCCCTGGAGTGAGAAGCCAGTAGGAGCCAGATTAGGTGTGAGGGCGCATGCCTTTCAGGTCAGGATAAGAACTCACACACAGCTGTGCCACCTCTTAAAACCCACTGGAGGAGGCCACGCATGGAAAGCCAGAGCAACTGTTTGATCAGTGTTTCTCAGAGAATGCAGCTCTGCTGAAATTTCTAAGCTGCAGCCTGTCAGATGTTTAGGATTGTGATTCAGGCTTTGGAGTCTGAAATTAATCTCCTTTAGCCATATAGGGAATCTATTTCTAAAACTGAGCTGTTGCCACTTCAGAATAAAAAAATACATCTTATGGACTTTGATCTCTCTAAATCGTAAAGAAATAGTCTGACGTTTTTCGGTTCCTCCTAATTCGACATTTGTTTCAAGAAGGTTCCTTCTGATTTAATAACAAATTACTGCAGTAGCACCTGCTGAATGTGCAGTGGCAATCTGACTCTGCTTAAAGTCCCTGAGATCACTGCAGGTGGCTATGCTAGCTCTTACGACACAGCCTGCTAATGCACATGCTAGCGGACGGCTGCCGGGAAGGCGTATACAGATTTATCACACCTCCATGTGTTGGCCCCGCTCCTAGCCTGCCTGTGTAATCTGGTGTCTTACGTCAGATGGCTAACGCCTATCCGCTCATCCCTGTGCCTGCACCTCCCTGCGGAGCCCGGCTGACGTGATCGGTGGGTGTGTGCCCCCTTATGCAGGACTGCGGCCTACTCACTGCTTGGTGACGTGGGACCAGGTGGAGTTCATGCTGTCTGTCAGCATGCTGACCCTGTGCGTGTCGTCGGCGGCGTACTGAACCAGCAGGTTGCGCGCCAGATCATTGGTCTCATCCACCTGCCTCTGCCACTGATGCAGCTCCTTCACAAAGTGCTGCAAGACACAGAATCACCACAAGGGGCGCCGGTGCATTCATGCCTCACCGATATTATTATCATTTAGATTTACTTTAAACTAAGAAGTAATTTAAAATGCATAATAAATCACATACTAATCATTTCTCTTATTATATACACATATAACTAATTTAGAGGAACAAAAAATATACGTATGCTTCTATACTACAAACATGCCTGTCTGACAAAAGGTCATATTTTGAATATTTACATTCAGATAATTCAGCTGCTAGACTGATTTCATCTTATATAAACACTAAGCATGCTTAGTCATGCTGCATGCCCCTGCTTTCTAAGCTCTCCTCTGAGCACCTTCTCCCACTTTCAATCTGCCCTATTTGTCCATAGGCAGTCGAAGACTCTTCCCTCCATTTGCTGGCCCTGTACTCAATTCAGTGTTTATGCTAATTCCTCACTTGTTAACCATGAGACACTTGTAGATCATCACCCATAAGTCCACATAATTAAATCACTTCGACACGAAACACTGCACTCCACTGCAGTGGTGAAGAGGTGGACATGAGGAGATAAGAGGTGATAAAAGGGCAACAGGAATTGAACTCTCTGAACCACTCAGGCACAAGAAGTTCCTTGTGATTTGAGGGTTGAAGAAACGTGGGCCATCTCAGTGACTTCTTCAGTCAATCCCACAATTTTCCCATGCTGATCGGAACTGACCGGGATAATATTCCATCTGTGCTCCTCTGACTGCTTGTTAGCAAACATCCTGTTGATTTCCTCCCTCAGCAGGGAAGAAATATTGCAAATGCAGGTGACTCCCCATTATACATTTGGCAGCATTAGCGCTAGTTCATGTAAGGCAACAAGCGGACCCACTGGTTTTACAGAATCTGCCCCTGCTGGTGCCGTTTGTCACAGTGAGATCTGGAAGCGGAGCTGAATTGGGGAAGCTGCCACGTTTGCACATTTGCTGACGATACCGCAGACAAGCGTGTCAGAGCCTGGGTGCCCCCTGCCCATGTCTCTAGCATCACTGAAGCAGCTGCCTGTGTTTGCATGCTGTCCTAAGGACTGTGCACAGCAGCACAGCTGTCGTTCCAACCCTGTCAGTACCTAACTCTTCATTTTACTGGATGCTCACAAGCCGTGCTGCATACAAATTGTCTGCCATTGTTCTTCCTCACCATGGGAATATCACTGGTATATATATATGCTGTGGGGCCCGGCAGCCACTATGCCAGTGTGCTAATGATACCTTTCCTTTTTTATCCACAATGGCATCAACTTTGAGACATTCCCTTAGGACACATTATTAAGTTCCTTAGCCTTTGTTAGTGATGTGCTCATCTTATGGAAACTGAGTACATCTCATTTAAATATAAAACACTGGACTTGATATACTTATTTATCCTGTGCTGTAAGGGTATGTATGTGTATCCATAAAGCTGGTAATGCCGTATAAATATTATATTTGTCTGCCTCTTGGTAGAAGAGTCTTACCTTGAGATCAGCATTTTGATTCTTAAGTGCATCCACAGTATAGGAGAGCTCCTTCCAGGATTCCAGCTTTTCATTGGCTCTTTTCAGCAAAGGTTCCACCTCCTGCTGCGCTTTTAACCAATGGCTTGAGTCTTTTTGCATGCGCTGCAGCTCCAGTCCCCGGTCTGAGAGGCGTCCGTGCACCTCTTCAAACTGCGTTTGCAACCTATCGACTACATAGCCACAGAGAGAGGCAGTGACAGGGAGAAACGCGGAAAGAGGGGGGAGAGAGAGAGGAGGGATAATCACAAACAGAGGTACAGAATCAGAGACAAAGTACAAAACATGCAGTAGATTCTGAATCCAAATGTACGCTATAACATCTGTACCCCGTCTTAGATAAAATTCTATATAAGGACACTGTGCCGTAAAGACTCTGCTGGAAAATAGATAGATTATGTTTCTTATGGAAGCAAAACAATGATTGCTAATACCTCTGATGTAAAAACGGAGACATAATGGTAACTTTGATTGTCATGTTCTTAACTCCTGATATCTCACATCCATGTCTTATAATCTTCGCATCACTTACTGCGGTCCGTGATGGTGACTCGTGCCTCCTGATTGTTGGTTTTGTTTTTGAGGTTCTGGGCTGCAGTAATTTGGCTTTCCATTTGGGGGCGCCTCTGTTCCAAGTCCTGCAGTGTAGCCTGGGGTACACAGGAGCAGGGAAAAAAATATAAAACCAGTGAAGTGATCCTGTCCCTTACACACCATCCTGCATGAAAAGCTCATGGTCTTGGTTCGACTTGTGAGACAATGTGCCGTATTGTTAATTTGCTGTAAACAATTTTTGTCAGCTGAGCAGAAAGAATGAATGATACTGAGATGTACAACATGGAGGCACAAACACAGTCGGATGGGCCTGCTAAGTGCAAAAAATCCAAAATGCAGCTTTGCTTCCACAGCGAGCAGCTACTGTTCCCCGAGGTTCTAGACAGCAGCAGATATTTCTCTAAGACTATACAAAATTCAGCGCATGCAGTGCAAAATTACTCATTTTTAACTGACATGCCAAAAAAAATGGTGCTAGCAGATTTGTGGATCGATTTAAAAATCAGCAGTCCCCACTCATACTGCCACAGGGTCCCAGAAAAGCCCAAATATAACATTCAAGGCTTAGAGAGCTACCATTCACTGAGATACTACCACCAATGGAAGCCATGACACTCATAAACTATATTGACAAGTAATGGAGACCAACTGATGCAATACTGACGAGATAGAAGGAAAAACCTTGAATTTACAAAAAGTGATAGGAACAAACATGGCCACCTCATGTAAACAACCTGTGTTCCCACTCTCAGCTAAGGGAGCCTGCCAGTGGGTACCACTTTCAATTTGTCGTGGAAATTAAAAAGGAGGAAGGATACATTTATCCTCAGAGAACTGGGAACACAAGTTGGTCGAGTCCTCCAGAGAGAATACAGAGATTGTCTAAACTTAGCATCAAAATATATGACTCTTTCGCTTTGCCAGATGAACTGAAAAAAACTGCCACCAGACTAAAAAATACTGAATACATACATATTTATTTACTCCACATAGCAATAACTAAATGTTAGCATTTTAGTGAGTTTTACTATGCGCTACATACTGACATCGAGAGAGAACATTTCCGCTTGAGAGTTGTTTAACATACAAGGATGTGCAGATTGATATACATCATCCCAATAAGTAAGATGATAATGTCTGATAAATGTCTGTTTACCGTGTTGGTTCATGTGTGTTTCTGTATGCCTGGGACACGAACGCAGGGGGAACTGAAATTTAACTGAATTGTAGAGGTCTGTTTTGGTATCCAGAGAAACATTTCTACAGTCTCCTGGGATATGAAATGGAACTATTTTTATTTTTCATGATGGATCACTAGTACAGAAATATTCTAACACTGCAGAAGAAAAATATTATCCATCACAATTGGAAAAAATGGCTTTTTCAGCCGAGTACTTATTTTCGCCCAGAATATTTATTTTTTGTTAATGAAACAAAAAGCATTATTCATATTCCTCTCTACCCCAGGCTTGTTCCCAAACACACATGGGGGTGGCGTGTGGCTTTGTGGGTTAGGACTGTGGGTTGTGCCTGAGAGTGGAAGGTCACCAGTTCAAATCCCATGGTAGGTACAGTGATTTCACCATTGGGCCCTTGAGCAAGGCCCAAATTACTCTAGAGACCAACTGACCCCACTTTTGCAATTGAACGTCGCTTTGGATAAAAGCGTCTGCTAAATATGTAAATTACATTCTAGGTGAATGGGCTGCAGTCTTACCTTTTGCTTTTTCATCATGTCATTGATCTCCTCGAGGTCTCCTACCGTAACTCTCTGAGTCTGGATCATATGATCCAGCAGAGAGAGCCAGTTAGTAAGCTCTGACAAGGTCTTGTTGAACTGTACTAAAGCTGGGATCTCCAGAAGGAGGGATGAAGGCATCTCACCCATTGTTGAACTTTTACCTGCAGCAGAATGCAGACCACATTAATACACTTTCTATAAACTTTATAATATAAAACCATTCATAATATATTCAGCCCCATCTACACTTAATTTATCTTTAAACAATGCTCAGCACAGAGGTAAACAAATCAACATGCATACTTAAAACCGCTTCATTCCTCATCACACATCATTTTGGTTCAATAGATCAACTGGGACAATCATTTTGTCAACAAAAATGCTCATGAAAACAAAAGACCTATAAAAACAGGACATGCACACATAGTCCATAAAGGTTCTCACACAGATGACTGCCTTTAGATATTTATTAGCACTACTGGGAATCGCAGAGGTAGGGAGGTACACACTGGCAGTCTCACGGATCACAGTGGTTGCGGGCTGGGATTTCATCTTCATTTCTTTCAGCAGGTCTTGGATGGTTCTCCAGTCCGTACTGAGGCCTTCAAACTTTACCTGCAAGAAAGGAAGAAAAGTGCACAAAGACAAATTTGAAAACACATTGCTGCTAACCCTTATTATCTGGGTGGCTGATCATGGGGTTTGACAGGGGAGTTAAAACTTAGTGGAGAATACAGACAACAGTGCTTCTAACCTTCATAGCCTGACTTAGTGGATAGTCCTTAAACAGCAGCTGGCGCTTATTCAAGACGCCCTCCACACTTGAGCGTTTGGCCTGGACTGCAGCCTCTATCTCCTGAAATCATAATGACTTTAATAATAATACTGACACCATGCTGAAGGTAGACACCACAATGTGTCCATATGGACAGGAGGAACAGCAAGGAGCAGGTTTATTAGTGCAAATGTACAGACAGGAGTTACAGTACGAGTGTGAATGTTTGTGCTGCGACAGAAAGTCAGATATAGGTATCCGCCTTGGAACTATAAGATGGGAACTATAAGGGTGAGTGTTGAGACGGGAGTTTTTAGGTCAGGTTGGAGGTTTGATGCTGAGGCTGGATATAAGGGTTAAATAATGTTGTTAGCACAGTCTTAGGTAAGAATGTGCTTGCAACGCTGGGCTTTGAAGTACAAGTGCTGAGAAGGGGACGCAGATAGGAGTGTAGGCGCTGGGAGAGGATGTGGGTGTTGAGATGGGAGGCGCAGGTAAGACAAGAACCTTGACGTCCACGCCCCCGGGGCCCGCTGCTTGTCTGCTCAGCTCAAGTTGGTCTTTAAAGCCTGCGGCCCACTGAGAGAGCTGGGAAAGTTCCAGCTGGAACTGAGAGAGGTCCTTCAGCAGGGCCTCAATCTGCTGCTGCTTCTCTGGAAGATCCCTGGACACCTGGTAGGGCAGATTAAGCCGACACAAGGGAGCTCCGTAACTGGGGAAGAGGTTGCAAGCATATGTCTTGTCACAGACAAGCGCTGATGGGAAGTACAGGAACACGCACGTTTGTTTGCTGTCCCCGAATGTCCTTGCAAAATATCATCATTTCAGCCATTTTCAATTTTGCAAAAGTGACCTCCCTATATGACATTACAAAGGTGAGTACAGGAAATCCTTCAGAATTTCAATGGCTTAGCAGCCAGTTTTATTTGAAGAGTCAAGATAGCTGTTTTCCTTTTTTTTGAACAAGGGACTGTCTATAAATTAAGTTCTGATAATGGCATAATTTGTCATACAGACTAATGGCATTTTTACCTTATATTTTAATCTTTTTGTGTTACTTCTTTGGCAATTGCACACGAAAAATAATTTGTATCTTAGCCATTCTTATACACTATTATTCAGTTTCTGTCAGCCAGAGCAATGAATCTGGATGCCAAATAATCATTACTGACATTATCTTAACATCATAATGCTCTAGAAATGTAGGAGGACTGCATGAGAGGGAAAACAGCCTGCGGTGATCTGAGATCTCAATGCACACACACACCAAATGGGACTAACAGCATAACGGGTGTGGCCGTGATGGGCGATTGGTGCCCAGTGGCGTCAGAGAATAGCCACAAGAACACTGCAGGCAAATGTATGTTCATATCAGAGTCGTGTTATGGGAATGACCTCTAATCTTTCAGAGTCTATCACTGCCTGCTTTGGCCTTGAAAGATCCCAAAGTCCTACCCTCCTTGAATAATCTTCTCGGGGTACTGCTCTGTACTGTCAGACCAGTGTTCAAACTTAATCCAGTGTCCTCTGCCTAATTAGAAATACAACATTTATTTTTCTTTCTAAAAGTAATTACTTTTAAAAAATTGAATAAGTACAAATACATTGATTAAGTATAAATCCATCCTCAAATGCCATGTAAACTGCACTGGCTGTTCTTAAACCTTGGATACCCAATGATTCTGTCACATTCTACTAAGTGCAGAGCTCAGTCAGCTCATCACAGACCTAATAATTAGCTGGCTGTGCACTTGGCAGAATACATCAGAAACATGCACTGACTGGTTGTGATGGTCTAAACTCATTAACTCACTGTCTTGTGTTGTTCTTTATAGCTGACCGGGTTTGAACCTGGATCTAAAATGGTCTTCTGCTTGCCTGCACTTTCTAGCAACTGTATGAGATGGTGTACAGAAATGAATGCAATGTATCAAATGTGTTCTAACCTGAAAACAGCATAACTAAATATGGCCTCTTTTCAGTTACACTCTGAGCTCCTTGGCATTTTCCCCTCTGCATTCTGTGTCTCCATTTTGCCAATCGGACCAAACCTCTAGAACCCAGAACATTCATGCAGAACACAACCTGCTGGACGCCCGCAATTAAATATACTTGCTTTATATTTTAGAAAAATATAATGACATATTTTTCCATTTCCTTACACTACAAGCTGCATGGGGTTACTTCTTTTGTTATTTATAAACATTGCTCTTTAAGTTTTAAAAATTATTTATGAAATTGAAATATTTGAGTGTTCTTATCAAAGTCAATTATGTACAGAAGTAACACAAAGGTCCCTGTCCATATCTATGGGGGAGCAGGCTTCTTCCACAGACCTCTCCACTCTATTCCCTCTCAACACTTCTTTGCAGTTGAAGTTTGAGCCAATTCTGAGACCTCCAGGACAAAGTTCTTTGTTATTTTTTCCAGTTTGCCGTGGGGTAATTGGCAGGACTGGGAAGTAGCTCCCTCTTCACAAAATGGCTGTGACAGATAGCTGACAGAGGACAACACAGCGTTATTCCTGCCTTAGTCCCCTGCAGCTCCGTCCCATTACCCTGGAGGTTCAGCGCCTAGTAATACCACTAAGAGGAAGGTACATCCCACTTGACTGTTTATCACTCACATTAAAGAAGCCACCTGGTTTTTATCAGTCCCATGGATGAGAATGGAAGTTCTCAGCTCAGAGAGTGGTTTCATTTATTTATTGTTCTGCATCATTCTGGTGGCTCAGTGACTAGCACTGTTCCCTCATATGGCTATGTTTAGAAGTTTGAAAGCTAGTCCCTGTTTATGCTGAGGTGGAAAGCTCATGTCCATAAAGTAAAAATCCAGACCAAGATTTTGCTTCCACCAACCAGTTATATATAAAAAGTCACAGTCACAGAGCACTCAACTGATTGGGTGAGACAAAATCTTGGTCTGGATTTGTACTTTCTGGACCTGAATTTTCCACCTCTGCTTCTGTGTGTGTGCAGTTTGCCTGTTCTTCCTCTGTTATTTTCTGGATTTCTGCAGGTACTCCAGTATCATCCAGCAGCCTAAAGTTGTCTAAATTGATCATAATGTTTGTGGTCCCAGTGATGGACTGGCGTCCCATCCATAGTGCTCTCCTGCATTGCATCCCATGTTGCTACAATAGCCTCCAGGCGCCCCCTGACCCTGTACTGGATGGATTTTGGTGTCCGTAGCATTTCTGGCATCGATTTTTGTTCATTTTTCATTTTCCCATTCATCTGACATGACACCACAGGTACTTTGCATAAATCCAAATCAGATGATAAATTTGGGTTTAACAGTGAAATATTCTCTAGACTTTCTTTCATATCTTTCCGGGCAGAAGCTAATCCATCTTTGTAAGTGTAGCCTCTGGGCATATTGCAAGTTAATACACCGCTCCTGTGAGCGTTTGGGTGTGTGTTTCACAGGACGAGTGCTCAGTGCGTTTCAGGGTGATCACCTTATTCCAGCGACTGTTGGCCAGCGTTAGGCTGCTATCAAGCTTCTTCTGCTTTGACCCAGATACTGACAGGCTGCCGTGCACAGAGCACCCTCTGTCATTCAGCTCCTTCAGAGTGAGCTTCCTGTTCGGCACTTCCTGAACCCGAGCCTGGTCATCACATCCAACACACCAGCATAAAAACAGGAAAATCTTGATTAACACATACACAGCAAAAGAAGTAAACACACAAAACCTCCACTGTCTTCTAAACAATTCAATTAGATTCTGTGGAGGTTTGTCCCACTGGAACTGAGCCTCATTACTAAAAGTTACAACACTGGTTTAATTATAATGAAGGTTGTGGCACAGTTTTCAGGTAAAGTTTCCCTAATTCTACAGATATTTCACAGAATTTGTGTGTAATAATCACAAAAGAGTTTACGGCGTGTTTTTGAAAGTCTTGGAATAGCTTTGCCGTACGTACTCCATGTACTCTTAAAGTAGCTCACTTGCATATTTTTGTTACAGTCTGGCAGCATCCAGAACAACTTTTTCTTAGAGAGAGAACTTTTTTTTTTTTTTTAAGTTTCACAGTGTTTTCTGTATATATACAGTAACCCCTGTAAATGCAAGGGTGATTATCTTATACTCTTGGCTGTTGTTTTTATTCTGTGTTTGTACAACGCTCTTAGTGAATTAATCACCGATAGCGACAGCTGAAAAGACACCGGCAGTGCAGATTAATATTCAAGCTGAAGTTCTCAAAGGACAAAGATAGAACGGAATAGAAAATGTTGTTTTACTTAATGTCTGACACGCTGTGTCCTTGTTTGGGTATAAGAGCATTCCCAAGTCAGCCGCGGAGATAATGGCAGGATAAGGATATAATCTGCTTTCCCGTCTGGCGTGATATCCGGCAGCAGAGGGGGGCACCAGGTGTGCGCCAGCATTAAGAATCTTGGCCAGTTCGCATCGTTCTCATCGGCGCCGTGACCCAGATATCCGAGAGTGAAGCCCATCGGGCCGCGCAGACTGCATCTAGACTGCAGTGGATAATGAAGTCGGGGGTTTGCCTGGGGTAGGGGCCTCACAGGGGGCCTGCAAAGGGTCCGCTGGAGCCCCAGGATGGCCATAAAGAACCAGGTGAACTGAAAGCTTAACGTTGCAACGCAGATTGTGGATGGAGATGATTACCGAAAATATATAATCACGAAATCTCAGAAGCAGAGGAAAACTGAGGCTGGATAAACTGTTGTTTTAATACAGGCATATCTGTACAAAGTGGCATATCTTTCTCCTGTTAGATGGGAGTTCTTGGCATGTCTGTTAAAAGGACATGGGTATCGCTTCATACTCAAAACGTAGATGAAGCCCATTTGTTTGTTATTTATGTTGCCTGTGTGCACACCCTGCCACGGAAGATGAAGGCCGGAGGTTCTGTGCGCCCCTGTTAGCTGGCGGCTGCTTGTCACACTCCACGGTACAGCTCGGGAGATCTATCGCCCGTTTGATGACGGGAGCATCTGTGACAGCAGAGAGCTGGCGACTCGCTGGCGCCTGAGATGTCCTCGCGGGATGCACTTGAGGCGGCCAGCAGAGGTACCGCGGCCATCTTAAGCCTCGCTGTCCCCGGCAGAACGATGGCAATTACGTCCCACCGCTTCAGGATTCCCAGTCACGACCAGCAGACGCCAGGGCTCAGACTCAAAGCCCAGCATGAGCTGTGGGACTCTGGGAAAAAAACCAAGGCACTCGAGAGCCCAGTTTTAAGGCCGTTTTCAATAGAATACAGTGTGGTACTTTAGCTCCCCTTCTAAAGAAGGCTTGGGTAAAAGACTGAGTGCTCTTCTGGATGCTTTACTAAATGTCCAATATGTTTTCATCGCACATTCACTGGTTGGACTGGGAATGAATATTAGTGTACATTTATGTGTTTTCAGGAATTTTTCTGGCTATAAGCCATAGGCAATCAGAGAGCAGATGGCTAATATGTGCGAATCCCCATTAAAGTGAATGTGTTGGATTTACCTGCACTTTTTCTAGCAAAGAGCTCAGCTGTTGCTGGTCTCCAGGGTGAAGGGCTATAGCAGCGACGTTCTCAGCGTCATCCAACCAGGAGAGGAACTCGCTCAGGTCCTCCTGCAGGTCACTCACGGTGTTGTGCATCTCTGCTGACCTAGAAAGGGGATACCCACGTGTCAACTGCAGATACAAACAGTACAGTACAGTATAGACTGAAGGGGGATAGGCAGCAGGGGTGAAATGGACACATACCGGCATGCATACTGAGGCTGTAGTGTGTGTGAGTGTGTCCTGCGCATTGTGTAAGCACGGCAGTCACACAGCTCAAACGCAGCGCCAGGCATACACAGATATCTGGAGAGTTAATCCTCAGCCCCTCTTCCTGTCATCTACATTTCTATTTGTGTGACAGTTTCTCATCCACTGGCGTTTTAATGCAATTAATTATTAATAATAAGAGAACCAGATGAAAACCATATGAAAAGTGATGACAAGAAACAAGGAATCACTCTGCCATGTATTTTCCTGTGAATTGCATTGTAAAAAATGTTCTCACGGTGTCCTTTTCAGGAGATATTATCTGTGTGGGAGTGTTTGCTGCATAATCACACACACACACACGCACACAAACCTCCTCTTCCACTGGGCAAACTGCCTGCACACTTCCTCCCAGCGCTTGTTCGTGGAGCCCAGTTGCTCCTTGAGTCGGGCTCCTTCTTCCTGACTGCTCTGCAGGACGATGTCCTGCCCAGTGGTGTTCAGGGCGATCATGGTGCCTTCCTGTGCTGAGGCGGCATCCTGCAGCTCCTGAGAAAACAGCCCACGCCGAGGCCAGGTTACGGTAAACCAGCCACCAAACATGCTGCCATTTTCTTTACCATATTAGTCATGAAATAAACCAAGAGACGATTACAGAAAACCCCAGATGTAAACTTAAATTGAATGCTTATTAATATATCTTTACAGCCTTGGAAGTTTAAAGTTTTAAGCTTTAACTAAACATTTTACCCAGTTATGTGTAGGTTTAGTTGACATTAGCATGTCCATGTCATACACCAATGTTTTTATTAATTCCTGCCCCGTATCAAAACAAGATACAAAGATTCCTAAACCTTGAGAAGAATCTCATTTTGGTAGCTAGAAAAAAGTGCAGCAACTGCCAACAAACTCTCTTTGTATTAGCAATCTCATAAAGCACCATAAAAACTGCAATCACGGAGTATGCTTTACAGATGTGTGCTTAATCCCCAGGGAGCACTGAAGGGCTCATTAGCATTTCAAGGCAGGAACAGGTGTGGGTTACGGCTAGAAAGCAGCTCCCTCTACAGGCATAAGCTGGCGCATGCGTGAGAAAGGCTCTCCCTTTAGACAGAGGTTCCCATCATTTTTCAAAACCCTGTTCCAAGCTCCTCTGATCACTGGCCTTCGTAGATTGAGATGGACACCTGAGTGGCACCTGTGTGGCGAACTAGCTCACCGCGCAGCTGCACGGGGCTGCCGGAATCACAATCCCCGTAAGCAGACTGGACAAGGAACAGCTGGCCCCGCACATGGGCACAGCTGGGCGGCAAGGCCCCTGTCAGGAGGGCGAGCAGCCGACCTCATACGCGTGGTCAGAGATGGAGACAGGATGACCTGTTAGTCAGGGCACTGGAGAACAAGGCTGTTTGCAGCCAAGCAATGAAAGAGCACCGAACGTCAAGTCATTTAGAAAAACATACCCATAATTACAGCCCATCAGTGTGTCTCTGCACCAGGCTAAAATGTTAAAGAACAGAGGTAATGATGCTGATGTTTGTCAGTGACTGCTAGCCTTCCTCATCAAGCACTACAATTATCGGGGACCTATAAACTCTGAAACCCCTGACAAAATATCACTTGGACCCCCCATGGGTGATTCTGCTGGGGGGGAGGTGTACTTGGTAGAAGTTGGGGCCCATTTAAAGTGTTTGGCCCCCTGAATCTGCCAGGGTACCCATGCTCATGTTGGGGACATCACATAACATATATCCCAAAGAGCCATTAACATTAAAACTGACAGGTGAAGTGAATAACATTGATTATTTTGTTATAATGGCATCTGTCAAGGGTGCCATTATACAGTATATCAGGCAAGTGCACAGGCAGTTCTTGAAGTTGATGTATTGGAAGCAGAAAAAATGAGCAAACGTAAGAATCTGAGGGACTTTGACAAAAGCCAAATTGTGATGATTAGATGACTGGGTCAGAGCATCTCCAAAATGGTAGGTCTTGTGGGGTGTTAATGATATGCAGTGGTCCATGGAAGGCCAACCGGTGAACCAGCGACAGGGTCATGGGTGCCCGAGGCTTATTGATACACGTGGGCTGCGAAGGCTTGCCCGACTGGTCTGATCCCACAGGAGAGCTACTGTAGCACAAACCTCCCTCCCTGAAAACGTTAATGCTGACTGTGAAAGAAAGGTGTCAGAACACACAGTCCATCGTAGCTTTCTGCGTATGGGGCTGCGTAGCCACAGTCTGGTCAGAGTGCCCATGCTGACCCCTGCCCACCGCCGAAAGCGCCTACAATGGGCATGTGAGCATCAGAACTGGACCATGGAGCAATGGAAGGAGGTGGCCTCATCTGATGAGTCACATTTTCTGTTATGTCATGGCGATGGCCAGGTGCATGTGCGTTGTTCACCTGGGAAGAGATGGTACCAGGATGCACTATGGGAAGACGGCAAACCAGGGCAAGGAGTACGATGATCTGGGCAATATTCTGCTGGGAAACCTTGTATCCTGGCACTCACGCAGATGTTACTTTGACACAGATTGCATATCTAATCATTGATGCAGACCAAGTATACCCCTTCATGGCAATGGTAATCTCCGATGGCAGTGGCCTCTTTCAGCAGGATGATGCACTTTCCCACACTGCAAAAATTGTTTAGGAATGGTTTGTGGAACATGAAATAAGAATGTGTGTGTGTGTGTGTGTGTGTTGTCCTGGCCTTGATATTCCCCAGATTTAAATCCAATCGAGCATCTGTGAGAAGCGCTGGACAAAGCTGATCCATGGAGGCCCCACTTACAGGACTTAAAAGATCTGTTGGTGCCAGATACCCCAGAACACTAACAGAGGTCTTGTGGAGTCCATGACTTAATGGGTCAGAGCTGTTTTGGCAGCATAAGGGGGACATATGCAATATTAGGCAGATGGTTTTAATGTTATGGCTGATCAGTGTAAGTCTGCTCTGACTGTGATGTCAACTGCTCCAGAGGCAAAAGATCAACTGATTCCCTGAGCTGCAGACTCTGATTAATGAACTAAGCCTTACCAAGGGGAAAAGTGAAGCTCTGACACCCATGGTAGGTGGAATCACAATGCACCGTCGATTAACGGCTGCTTAATCCAATGGGAGCCAAGAAAGCGGGCAATGGGAAGTGGCCAAAACCTGGCTGTGATTGACGGCCCAAGATAATCCCACCCACTATGGGTTTGGAACTCGCGTTCCTTTCATTGCCACTAATCCTCTTTCCAGATAAGTTGTGCCCAGAGCAGCGATACGACTCTGACTCCCGCAGCTGTTACATGGAGAGATTGCCGAAGGGCCAGAAGGTGCGATGGAGTGGAGTGCATGGAGAGCACAGCTGCATGCCCACTGATCCCAGAGCGTCAGTGTCCAGGGAGAGATCCCCATGCCCAGCTGAGCTGTGGAACATGGAGCTTGTTCACAACAGACTATTATCCTCTTTAAACCCACTTCCTATCACCTCAACTGCTGCATTGCATCATCGAGGGCCCGTTTCGAACGAGGATACAGAGGTGGGATGAGCCATTGAAACACGGCTGCCTGCGGAGAGTGATTACATTCATTTAAAGCCCTTCACTTCATTACGATTCCCTAACTGCACGGATTGGTCGGCCATGGGGGGTGTGGGAATAAGGGGACGGGTGGAGGGATGAGAATCCTAAATAAGAACCTTGATTAATATTTATTGTAATCCCACCCTCAACAATGCCTTTCAGCAGTCTTGGGAAAACCTCTCCTAATCTGAAACTCCCAGTTGTTGGGAGCTACAGTTGCGAGCGCTCCTGGCGCAGTGTTGCTATGGAGATGGATAGAGGCGTCCCGCTGGGAGCATCCTATATCACCAGACTTGCCTTCCTTGCCCCAAAATCCCAAGCTCAGATGCATGCACGACACTACATGACCAGCATGAAATTATATCCTGAGCTAAGAGAAGGTCTCCCCCAGAACGCCAGAACATTCCGTGCTGCAATAAATGATCTGTTTGATGGAGAAGGCTTATTTTTCAGGCGTAGGGTTGTAGATTTGTCACCCGTGGACCTCTTTAATATTCCACTGTGGCAGTTCCATCTTGTTATCAGTATGGAAGAGAGTCCTGCTGATTAAGTGTGTGCAAGAAGCCCTCCACGTCCGCCTGAGCAAACTGGCCACTGGGTAACAATGGCACAGCCGGCATGCTGGCATTCTCAGGCCTTTCCAGCATGAGGCAGCAGCAGCAGCTTCCAAGTGTCTCATCCATGGCATTTTATCTTCTCGTGCATATTAGCGAAAGTGATTAATGGCGGCAGATTATTCTACTGGCGACAATATGGACAGCCTGTCACTTAGTGGCTTAGTTGATGGATTTATCCACCGGTGCAGATTTTATTTATTTATACACCTGGATATTTTACTGGAGAAATTCAGGTTAAATTTCATAAGCTCCTCCTGTACTACAAGTAACCCAGGACCATCTCGCAGGCTCCCTACTGTCTGCTCAGATAATGCTGAGTGTAAAGGGCAAATTGCACAGCCGCAGTACTCTATATAAAGAATACCAAACACGGGCTGAGATTTCTCTTCTCAGTATCTAAATATAGGTAATTAAAGCCTAATTATTCCACTGACTGAGGCCCGGAAACCACGTCGAATGTTAGGAAGTTGCTTGTGTCGAGTTAATTACAGCGTTTCATGTTCACCGCTAACATGCATGTTACAAAAACAGAAAGAACAAACGGTGCCCCCTGGTGGCCCACCCCGAGGCTTCGCACTCCGAAACCCTGCACTGTACACCATCACGCGGTTGACATCCTTGCCTTGGTGTGTCTTGCTCACCGGCACGATCTTGTGTCTGTGCTCACCTACGTAGCCTGACCTCTTCCACACGGCTGGTTTTTGGAGATTCACATACCTCCGCATAGACAGAGAGACACGTTCACACAATGCACACACACATGAGGGAACCCGGGGGAGCCATGCCGGCTCAGCTATTTATAACCCCCTCCCGCCGAGAACATTTCAATCCAACCATTGAAGTAAACCTCTCGGTATGAACATTGATCCAAAAATCACATACGGCAGCCCAGAGGGGACCGGCCCAGAGCGCGGACAGACTCCCGTGGGGCCTGGCAGAATTCAGGAAGACGGAGAGTGAGAGGGAAAGGTTCACACTGAGGTTCTCTACCTACGACCTTGAGGACATTAACATTTACCACTGTTTGTTTAGTGGACCCTTCTATCCACTCAGACTTGCAAATCAATACAAGAATAAGGAAACAAAGAGGTCATCAGCCGCTCTTTGTTGCCCAATTTATTAGGATTTTGAAATAAAACAATTACACCTGAATGTTTATTATTTAATTTCTGTTGTGAGAACTTGACCATATTCAAAGATTGAGTGTGTCAGTGATGGATTTTCAGTTTCAGATTTCACGGAAATCAAAATGTGAGTCTTTTGAGGTGGTGCATTCTGGGAATTTTCGTTGGGGGGGGGGGGGCAAAGGTTAAAGACAGGCGGAAACGTTTAATTATGGAGGTACACAAAATGCATTGCCAGC
>JAODJX010000001.1:48867169-48886669 GCA_026776945.1 Isichthys henryi
CCTGGGTTGTTCCCTGCCTCGTGCCCATTGCTTCCGGGATAGGCTCCGGACCCCCCGCGACCCAGTAAGGTTAAGCGGTTTGGAAAATGGATGGATGGATGGATGCAGTGCCTTGATTGTGTCACCATCACAGTGTGTACTTGATGTTCAGTGTGTTCAGTATCGTGACAGTGTATAACTAAGCATTCAGTACCTTGACAGTATTGTATTTGGTGTTCAGTACCTTCAAAGAATTTTCAAAGGTGTTCAGTAACTTCATAAAGTTGTACTCTATGTTCAGCAGCTTCACAGTGTCCACTATGTTCACAGTGACATTACAGTGCTTTATTTGGTGTACAGTACCTCTGATGTACAGTGTTGTATTTAGTGTTCAGTATATTTGCAGTTTTGTGCTTGGTGTTCAGTGTGTGGTTAGTACCTTCACAATGTTAAAGTCTATGTTCAATACCTTGACAGAGTTTTACTCCATGTTCAATATCTTAACAGTGTTATACTCCGTGTTCAGTACATTACAAAGTGTGTTTAGTACCTTTGCAGTGTTATATACTGTGTGCAGTACCTTGACAGTGTTATACTCCATGTTCATTACTTTCACAGCGTTTTATTTGGTGTCTAATACCTTGGCAGTATTATATTTAGTGTTCAGTACATTCAGTGTTGTGCATCGTGTTCAGTGTTTGAGCAGTACCTTTATAGTTTTTACTCTATGTTTAGTACCTTGACAGTGTTATACTCCATGTTCATTACTTTCACAGTGTTTTATTTGGTGTCTGATACCTTGACAGTATTATATTTAGTGTTCAGTACATTCAGTGTTGTGCATTGTGTTCAGTGTTTGAGCAGTACCTTTATAGTTTTTACTCTATGTTTAGTATCTTGACAGTGTTATACTCCCTATTCAGTATCTTGACAATGTTATATTCTATGTTAGGTACCTTGACAGAGTTTTACTCCCTGTTCAGTACCTTCATTGTGATATACTCTGTGTTCAGTACCTTCACAGTGTTATACTTGGTGTTCAGCTGGTCATGCCTGATGCGGATCTCTTTTCTCTTGTTCTCATCCGGAACTCTCTTCTGCAGCTTCTCCCCCTTCTCTAGTAGCTGCTTCACTGCTCCCTCCTCACAGTCCTGCATTACAGACAGGATGGGTTGTGACACCGACAAATCCAATACAGCAAAACACGAAAATAATTCCTGCTCCAGCAGGATGTGGGCTCAGAAACCACCTACCACCATAGCTTGCAGACACACATGCATATAAATTTACATCTTATGATTTATCTACTATTTTACTCTCTTACTGGTTTTATACCAAGCTCCTGAAAACCAGCAAGACACACTGGATATATACAGTGTGAAACAGAAAAGTCCCCCAGAGTACCCCCAAGTACTCCAGTAAGACTGAACTCATACCCTGTCCTGTTCAAAGTCCTCCTCCTTGAGATTATCTCCCTGTCGCACCTCCTCGTCCAGCAGCCGTAACCAAATCATAGCTTCACTGTGGTACTGTTCCACCTCCCGCTCTGAGGCTGTAGCCTGCATACACACACATACACAATCACACATAACAATGAACAGTGTCCATATTATGTATGCATGCGAGTTGCAAACTCGAATTACTCTCACAAAATCTTGTATGAATTATTGTGGTATATTCACAAACAAAGACACCTAAAGTCAGTAAGTTTTCATGAGAAATAGAAAGATTTAAAAGTGAAAAGGGATGATAATAGTTTCGCCAGAGTGGTGCCAGTATATAGCTATATGGCACTTTCCTCACATGGATGAATAAAGTACCTCCATTCTAAGACGGCAGTTTCATAATAATTTTACTGGAGTGTGCTTTGAAAGTAATTTCAATAGGGAGGGTATTAAAACTGTTTTGGATTGAGGTTTAACACTAGAGTAATTGGAGTGCAGGTTTTCAAAAAGTGTGACCAGAATGAAGCTGTAAAAGAAAGTGGTGGAGGTTCAGCTTCTCTGGAGTGTGGTTTTCCTAGAGTGCCTCTCAACTTTACGGAGAGAACGATTACGGCGTGGTTTCACTGTGGTTCCTTCGGCACTTCATCCAGACCCGTTTTGTGGTTAGAATATATATCATGTCCCAAAATGTAGATAGTGAGGCAGTGGTTAAAATTCTGTTTTATCAGAGCATAACTAGAGAGTGGTTCTGCCTGAACAAGTGCAGTGTTACCCAGGGTGTCTTTAAAGTGCAGCTTCTCCAAAGCGTGGTTAGAATGTAATTAGATGTTTCATTTCACCAGAGTGTGTTTAAAAGGAAGCCATCACAGTGGGATTTTGAGAAGCTTTCACGTTTTCTACGCCTGAAGAAACCAGTCTTTCTTATGGGTCTGTTATTTAGTCTACGCAGATGATTGAAAGAGTGGAGACTTGCACACTGTAAAAAAATATTTGACCAGCATCACTGCAGAATGCTGAAGAGACCAAGCAGTTGTATTCAACAAAAACTAGTCCAATCAAAGAGTCTCTGACAGCATACGAGTGAGACCTGCAGTGTCTGATGACATCACTACTGTGACCACAGTACCTGGTTGGTGCGAATCCGCCGAGCGATGGCCTCAAAACGCTGATTGAGCTGGTCCAGTTTGGGCTCCACCAGGGCGCGGCAGTGCTCCCCCTGGTTCTTCATCATTTCCTGGGCCTGGCTCTGGACTGCTTCCAACTTTGCACGCATATCTTCCAGCTCCACCCGCAGTCCCTGTAGGGCAATCAGCAAGCAGGTAAATGAACTCTACTTCACAGACAATCCAGATGGATCACCCAACCCTAGAACCTGTACCCATGTCTGGATGATTCCCAGAGGAAAAAGTTCATCCCAGTATCAATATGCTGGAAGCTCTTGGAACTGGTATCCAATAATTATGTTTACTCCTGAAATCCAAGGAGCTATGCATTGACAACCTTTGGTATAAATAAAGGCCAGCTTTCACAAACGTTCGTTCCCGCACACCTCAGTTTGTTTTTTTACCCAATAAGGTTATATACATATATCTGAGTCCTCCATCCGTTTTCAGTTAGTTTAGTGATTCAGCCAATCCATGAAGCATAGAGAAACCTGTCATACACTGGACAAAGGACAAAATAGTTCACAGTGCAATTTGGCACGTTTCTGGATTCTTGTACAATAAAAACAGACATTTGATTCTACCTAAAGGTCTATGCATACGTACTGTGGCAATAAAAATAATAAAACACAGTCCATGTTTCTGTCAAGTTACTGTCATCACTGAAGGAAGCTAAGGGTCACCGCTAAATGCCAGGTGAATCATTTCTATAACAACAGAAAGGTATTAATATGTGTACCTAGAAAACTGCAGGGAACACAAAAACACAGTCAACTGCTTCCAATTACCGCTTCCAATCCATTTCCTGTGCTGTCGGTGTATATTAAAAAAAAATAATAATAACAGTGCGTACTAAGAGGCACAGAAAGAGTATTTTTATTGCCAAGGCTAATCTGCTAATGGGTACTATGATCAGTGTAGAGAATTACAGGCTGAGCACCTCTCCAGTGACAGTAAGTGTCAGCTGACAAAGATGGAAGCACCAGAGGTGTCAGGCACTGGAATTAATTAGCAAAACTATCACATTAACATTAAATCATCACACCTATTTACATTTTTGACTGGAAACTAAGCCATCACAATCCATTAGGCCACAGTAGGAGAAAAATATGCGTTGAATAATTACTTTAATCAATACTCGTTGCGTTGAGAGATCTAAAAACAATTACTGCGATGTTAAAATTCCGACAGAGAATAATGACACTACAAAGATACACAGAGCGCACACACACACACACACACACACACAAACAGACACACACACAAACAGACAGAGACACACAGACACACAAACACACATACAGACAGAGACACACACACAAACACTCATACAGACAGAGACACACACAGACACACATACAGAGACACACAAACACAAACAGACAGAGACACACAAACACACATGCAGTACAGACAGAGACACACACACACAAACACAAACAGACACACAGACACAAACGCAGACAAAGACACACAGACACGCACACACACATACAGAATGAGACCCAAACACACACACAGACATTGACACACACACATACTGTACACACAGACACACAGACAGACAAACACACATACAGACAGAGACACACACACAAACACACACACAAACAGACAGAGACACACAGACACACAGACAGACAGAGACACAGAGACACACAGACAGACACAAACGCACACAAAGACACACAGACACGCACACACACATACAAAATGAGACACACACACACACACACATACTGTACACACAAACACACATACAGACAGAGAGACACACACACACACACATATAGACAGAGACACGCACACGCACACACATATAGACAGAGACACGCACACACACAGACTCTTTAGAAAACATAACTACCTTAATCACATGGTCCTTAGTGCCCAGAGGCTCTGACTCATCCAGAAGAGTCTCGGTTCTGTGCATCCAAGTGTTGATCTGGGAGATGTTCTGATCCAGAGTCTCCACCTGTGTCTGGTAGTCCTGAATGTGGGAAAGGACAAACGTTTTTGGCGTGTCAGCCCATACAACCTAGTCCCCCATCTGCAAGAGCAGCTCCCAGTGACTGTCCACCACTCAGTTCTAGGGCATCCCTCTGAAACTCCCTGTAACACAGATAAAAATGTCATATTTCGTCCTCTAACCTCAATAAATCAGATATGACAGAGCAGAATGCAGTCTCCGAAATCAAAGGGTGTGGCCTCAGTGACCATAGAAATGTAAAGTAAATCGAGGCAGCAAACGGCTGTGGCTTGCTCAGCAGCATGCTGCATGGAAGCAGAGCAATGAAGAACTGACTCCATCTCCTGGATTCTGAATTAACTGCATTCATAACTAACATGACTGATACCCAGACAGACCAATGGCACCTAGCAAAAGCTAATCCAAGGCATCTTACAGTTTGTAGCCAGTGTTACATTGATATGTTTTACTGCAGTGATTCATATTACATGTCTTGTTTGGTCCATGACAGCAAGAGCCTCCCTGAAACCAGCAAGCTTCTGGTTATGCTTCTGCAATTGTAACTACTGTGCGACATGGGGTACATGCAAGGAGACGTGCTCCTCTGCCTTTAAAAATGCTTCACATCTCCAATCAATGACACATGGTGAACAGGAGAGTAACATATTACAATTCTGTGCTTCAGCAGCAACTCAAATGCTCCTGGCCTTGTACAGCTCAGTGTAAAAAGAGGCTCATTTTCCACACGAATATCAATGTAGCTTTAAACGACAATCATAATAAACAAACCCAAACGCATTACATCTGTTCAAAATATTTCCTGCTTATAAGTGACTATGCAGCCAGCTTACTTTTGTTATACAATTGTATACAACAGCAATGTCTCCCTGACAATGACCAGACAAAGACACAGACTCACCAGTAGAAGGCGGAGCCACTCTTCACTGCGTGACGTCACAGCAATCCAGTTGCACTTGAGCAGGCTGACCTTGTCCTCCACCAGACTCTCCTGGCCATGAAGCACTGCTTTGAGGGCGTCGGCCAGCTCCGCCACACCCTGTAGGTGTTGCTCGTGCTGCTCTGTCTCCTTCTGTTTGGCCTGCCGATGGAAGAGCAGGACACGGACTGTGAGACAGATCTGTGAATGCATGTGTGGATGTTATCTTTATAACCTTTTTTGTGCTTTGTTTGGCTGGATTAGGAATCATTAATTGCTTTGCAGTAGTACTAGACAGGTGCTATACAGTGCTTCTTAACCCAGTCCTTGAGGAGCGCCAGCAGTCCACATTTTACTCCCTCCCAACTCCCAGCCACTCAAGAACACCAAATACATGATCCAGGTGTGCTGGTACGTTTGTGAGTCTTTTACAACATGAGAACTTGTTTGTGCTCCAAAAACATCTCAGCTCAGGATCAGATTGATAGTAAAGACTCAAGTTTGTTTTTTTCTTTTATAACTACGGCAGCTAGATTCTGATTGATATCTCATTGATGGACACTCTAATCATCTAATTATGCCCTGAACTGACAATACATATATATATATATACTTTTTCTTTCAGGATCATTTATATCAATAAATAGAAGAAAAAGTCAAACATTTAATGTGTTTCTTATCAGATTCTTCTTATGTGTTTTTATGACACAGAAAGAGATGTGATTGCATTTTAGGTCAAATTTATGCAGAAGTTCAGCAAATTCTAAAAGGTTCACTAACTTTTTAGCACCAATGTAAAGTGCCTGAACAGCAAATATGTAACTGTTTGTTTGTTTGGCAGAGCCAAGGAAGCAGCTATGTGACTGACAGGTCGGTAGGAATATGGACACTGATGTGCGATGGGTGTACATTTTCTAGGCAGGTCTAGACAGATGTGTGAGAGACGGACTGGCAGTCATCAAAGATCAATGGGTTGTGAGGCAGGAAAAATCATTGTGTGAGAGAGGCGGCATCAGATCGCCACGACCCTGTACCTTAGCCCAGGCCAGCTCAGCATCTAGACTGTCAGGCATCCCATCCACATCTGATCTGCGCGTCAGCTCGGCGTCCGTCACAGCCAGCCACTCCGTCAGGCTGTTCACCTCCTTTCGCAATTTTCGTGACAGCTTCAGGCTCTTCTCCAGTTCCTGCTTGCTTTCCGTCACCTTCAAAAAGATGGCCCACCCATAACAAGCCTCATTACAGCACCTGTCTGTCACAAACTGCTGGGTTTCACCCAGGTCGGTGTTTTGATTAGGAACTGGTTAGACAATATTGCCACCCGGTGGAGAGATAAATGTCATGCTATGTCTAGCTTAATGTATGGTAATTGTAACGATTACCTCCTTCAACATCCTCCTAAGGACCAAGTATGTATAATACTAACTGTGGCATTGTGTAATATTAGCAGAAAAGGACGGAAGGTAAAGTTGTACAGTAATGCTAAACCGTGTCTGGGGGGGGGTTACCTCATGCCGCTGTAGACCTGTATAAGGACATGACAGTAAAGCCCGCTTGACTTCAAAGTGTAAGAATTCATTACAACAAAAATAAAACGGGTTAAAAATATTCAGAAAAATACTCTTTGAAGAAATCACCTCAGATCCCATTAAATAAGCCACACTGTGAAACAGGTCAGAGAAAAACACGCTAATCATTCCTAATTTCTTTTTAATTATGTCCCCATGAAATGTAATACGCATTTGTGTAAACAAGAGGGAGCTCTAATTGTAGCACTGACCATCCAATCAGAGAAGTAATTAGGGCAGTAGGTGGCCCTGATTGGCTGACCTGGGCCCCTAGCTCATTATACAGCAGCTTGAGAGCTGTGAGCCGCTCGTCCAGCTCCTTGGGATTCTCCGTCTGCTGCCTTTGAACGATCTGTCGGCCCGTCTTGATCACTGTCTCCACCTCTGCTTTCACCTCGCTCAGGCTCTTATAAAACCTCTGTTGGGAAAGGCAGTGAACATGACCAACAACACACAACTCACAGCCTAGGGTCAGGAGCTTAATTAGTCACAATCTACGCATTATATTCACACCTCTCAAAACCATCGCCTACACCAGGGCTCAGAGACTGTGCTGTTATCAAGAGTTGAGGAGTGTGTTGGGTTTTGCAGCAGGACCACAATTTGATCTGTAGAAGTTCTTTACAAAGAAGATAATCTCACATTGGACATAGCTCTAAATTCAGTGAAAATTTAAACAAAGGTGCAAGCTGTGGCCGTGTGGCTATTTAGTTTCCTGCCTCTCAGCTAACACTGTATGTTCATATGCTTACACCTATTCAATGCTCTCATGTCATTGTACAGATTACACAAAGAGATGTAAATATAACATGTTGTCTCAGTTTCAAACTGACTGATATAAAAGTGATCAGGACACCTGCATCATTATGAATAAATATTAAAACTTGCAAATTTGTATTGAAACCAAGAAATAATAACCGGAAAATAATTGAAAACTTGCTTTCTGTCAATCTACCCATGGCTGTAACTAGTGTGCACAAATACCCACCATGCACTGGTCCAGCTGGGACTGCACCACCTCCTGGTCGACACTGCGCACCCCCAGCACATCAAGCTGGCTCTTCACCTCATCCAGGATCCGCTCACACACTTGCAGACGTTCGTCAAAGTTGGCTGGCTTCTGAAAAAGCCGAAACTTCTTGATGACCTCCTGGAGTTTTTTCTATAGCACAGGGCAAGCATGACTGTTAGAAAATGCATTTCTCACCAAAGCCTAGACCAAATTAGCTAATATCAGAATATACATGAAAGAAGCCACATTTCAAGGAAAGCATAGGAAATGTATATTTGTATATGTTTCAAGGGCGACTTACCTATGGGATTTTTACCTATGAGCTTCATATTTGTGTGATACATCGCTGCGCTATAATGTGTGGGTGCTGTTCAATTCTCACCTGGGTAATATCTATCTGAGAGTACACTCTATCAGACGGATCTTTGTTTGCATTCTTTTTCCTCATCTCATCCAGACTCAGTTCATGGCTGTTCAGCTCTGTCTGGATTTTCTGTAAAACACAAAATTCAAATTTCTTCCTCACCTTGGCAACCAACTGTGTGTTTTATGTCCCTGAACGTAAGTATGAGTGATTTATTGAGTATTTCACGAGACAGTCGGAGTGTGGGTCACTGAAACAGCATGTGTAAATAATCTCATGTCCAGTGGTTAGTGATTGTACGGGGGTATGTGTGTGTTCTTAATCAAATACTTGCATGTTTCAGTTCACTTATCTGAGCATTGTTTTTAAACAACCTGTGCAATATAGAACCTGTGGATATACAGGTGAGGCTGGGTACCCTTGAGGTGTGGAATAAGTGTCATTGTTCAGGATGACATTTCCATGCACCTCTACCCCTCTCCCACAAGGTGGCACACTGCTCATATGGGATAAGCGACAATTATCTGGCATGCAATGTCATTGTTCACCTTATATCATTCCTTAGTGGCTCACTTCAGAAGTCATTACATCACGCAGCGATCATCTCCGCTAATCAGCACATTCTGTTTTGATTTGTTTCTTTTTACCATAAGATGCCATAATATAATTGCTGACAAATGCATGGTGGGGGGAACACTAGGTGGATGAAATGTTTTGTGTCATGTTTCCTAATGAATTCATGCCTTGTTTGTGCAGTGAGAGTGATGAACTGACCCCTGGGGGGGGGCACAAAACACAAATCTCACTCAGTCCTTAATTGCGCCCTGCACTTGAAGGCCAAAGCTGGCTTTGGCAAATAAGCTCATTTCAGCACGGAGAGCTGACAATGAGTAATGGCTCTTTCCGCCAAAGAACCGCCCTCACAACACAATTTCAATTACAGAGCCGCGCGCTTCTCGCATCTCCGCCAAGAGAGGCCAGCTCCGTCTGGTTAAGAGATACAGATGCCTGCTGAGTTGTCAGGACCTGATCCACACTGACCCCATCCACAGCTTCCAAAGCCAAACCAGTAGCAAAATTCAGCTGCCCTTTGTACATTCCCCTGGCCCCTCCTCCACAACTACAGAAGACATGATGAGCTGTCACCGGTACATACAAGCTCATCCTACCACATTTTCCAATACAGTTTCCTCCCATGTTCATGCCCTCATTCCCTGGTCATTTCATGTCCACCTGAGCCTCCTGGGGTAATTGTCCAGCGTCTAGGTGGTCGGCGATGTAGGCGGACAGGTGGCGATCTGTGGTGTGCAGAGACTCCTGGATGAGACGCAAGGCCTTGTCATGCTCCTGAGCAGACTGAATACTCATCTCGAGGTACTTCTGCCTCTGCGCCGCCTGCAACAACAGAATCGCACAAGATATCCCACAAAAGAAAGCAAGGGAGTAGATTGTGAATCAGTACTGTATGCAACACTATTGTCCCTTTCAGATCCTATGTGACGGAGTGACACCAGCACTACGCCATTAATTGCTGCGAACTCGGAGCTTAGCTACATCAGTACAGTTATACCAATGCTGGTACCTGGTTCTTTAATAATCCCCAAACTAGTTATGTGCCTCCATTGTCTTTCGACATATAGCACCAGATGGTTCACCACAGAAACTTTACTTAAGGGGATGTTCCGGCATTCCAGGAAGCCAATCATATCACGTCTGTGTGAACTTACCAATATATGACAGGAAGTGTCATATAAAATCTAGAAGCCAGATGTCAATAGGGGTGACAGAATTAAATTATCACCCCCAAGATTGTGGTGGGATGGGTATGAGCACCCAGTACCTTCAATTTTCTCCTTTTTCATACCCTATGTGATATTTTATCAGAATATCCTAAGGAATACATCTCTGCTACCTTCCTGCTTATTTAGATACATGTTCATGCACACACATGGATAACATTAGGATGGTTTATCATATTTCTATGCATTGCATCTCCAGTATTACAGCCTAGCCTTATAAGCCATATAGCCACTCATTCCCCTCACCCTTTCCATCAGCTCGTCCCATCGTGTGTTAAATGCTTCTAGCTTTTGGTTGATTAGCTCATCCAAGACACCCCCATCCATCAGGGTCTGGGCCAGTTCGCGGATCTGGTTCCGATTGTCCTCCGGGTGGCGAAGCAAGCTCTCCAACGACTGATTGGGATAAAAAGGGGGTTAGGAGAGTTAGAGTTAAGGGGCACAGCTGAGACGATTTGTCAGAAAAGCAAGGCCTGTAAGTGGGCACAAAAAATCCATATGGGAACATTTATTGTTTTGTATTAGGGCGCTTGGGTTTGTAGAGAAATGCTCCACAGTTTACATGGGACTATAGCAGAGTCACTAGGGATTTTAGAATAGTTTAAGCAAAGGGGAACAGAAGGTCAGTGTAGTAGCATCAGTATAGCGTTGGATGACAGCAAACTAGATCCAGTGCTTTGAATGCTCTACAGAGTAACATCTAGATGGAGTAGAAGCAACGGTACCACGAAGAATAGCAGGTTATATTTTTAGTACAGTTGTCCTTAATATGTGGGTAGTTGGTATTTGGGGAATAATAATTTTAATACTGGGATACAGCAACAGCAGCTGGAGTAATAAACTAGGTTGCAGTGTTAGAGGAGACTAACATCAAGGGCTTCAGAGATCTCCTCAGCTCCTCCATGGATGCTCTCTGTCTCATTCAGCTTCTTCTCAAGCTGGTCCAGCCAGCCATTCTCCAGGCCCAGATAGGACAAAAGCTCACACCAGCATGACCAGACCTCCTGCAAGTGGTGAAGGAAAAAAACCAACAATCATTTTTATGAGGCAGCCTACAAGCTCTACTCACTAATGGTCACCTCCAATCTTTCACAAATAAGCAATGTGGGTGACAGCTGTGACAAGGACAGATAACTACAGAGAGAAATATCCACACAAAGATGAGGAGAAGGAGGTCAAACATCACAGCTACCTCTAAAGTCTTGCACTTCCCATCAAGCCGACTGCAAAGCCGCTGGTAGTTTGTCGTTAGGATGTTGAGTTCAGTCTTCAAAGCCTCATGGGCCACGGGAGGTGCCTTGGCGATAAAGCTGTTCACTGAGTCTGTCAGCATTTTCACCTTTACCTCCTTCTGATGGACCTCTTCCTGAGCCCTCTGAGACATTGACAGAAAGCAGAGAAGGAGTCACCGAGTCTGAGATGAAACAGACACCACATGTAAACAATTACAAAACTGACATTTGCCATCCATATCACAACTGATAGGGCTACTATGTCAAGCTTAAAATTCAAGTGCTGCGTGGTTTTGCCACTAAAATAACAGGCTGCAATCAAATACCACCAGTGACATTTCCCTGTTTTCTTCCTGATACAGTCAAGTTTCTTTTCCTTCAAAAATTCTCATTTACCAAAACCATATCATGAGATCAAATTAAGCCATGCTTGCTTAACACAGTAATGTTTGAATCACTCCTACAGGTCATGAGCTGGAAGTTGAAGCTGAAGTTCCACAGACCTTTATCTCCTCGACACCTTTGCGCATATCCTCTGGAGTTTTGTACTGAAAGTCCCGCTCTAGAAACTCCTCCTCGGCCTGCGTGATCCACTCCTGCATCTCTGATAGGTCCTTACGCAGGCTCACCGTTTTGTCCAGCCCACCCTTCAGAGCTGACTTCTTCGCATAAGCCTGGAAGACACGGCATATTCATACACAGGAGCAGGCAGACACATCAGAGTCGGAAATAAATGTAAGGCGGAAACCAAGACGAAACAATAAAATGAGCAACCTGTTTGCAAATGTTTTCCCATTGAGCGTTCAGCTGAGTAATCTCCTCCTGTAGCTTGCTAGCAAAAACAGGCTCTGCCTCCTTCTTAAGCGTATGGCCCACTTCATTAATGCCATTCACGCTGGGCTGGATGGTGTTGATGTCATTCACCAGGGCCTGAGGCAAGTAGGATATGGCATCCACATTTACACTGGGGCAATGAATGCTTATATATGAACAGACGGTACAGGCCAGAGGTAAACTGCACAAACATGTAAGAAGACAGGCGATTGAGAGGGACATGACGCATTAATTTCTGTCTACACACTCTCCCTGGCCCTCTTACCGTACACTGCTCCAGCTGTTTCTCCAGGGCTTCTGAGTCACCCAGCGCTGGCCACTCTTCATTCAGGAACACATCCACCTCCACCATCCACTTCCTCAGGGTCTTTGTGTCATTCTGAAGAGTGAATGATGGCAGATGGGTCAATATGTGCAACTAAGGCCATCCCCTCCAAACATCTGTGTGACTCAGACTCAGGCCAGCACACTGATGTCATCATCCCACCCTGTTTATCTACACTCTACCTGACCTTTACCTGTGCTGCACTGCAGAGATAGGATTATGCTCTGCACTGCAGAGATAAGAAAAGACAATTGAGAGGATAGAAGAATATAAAAAAAACCTGTCAACTTTGTTATAAATCAAACCACAGATAGGGCAAGTATTTTCATACAATAAATACATGAGAGTGCAGTATCTTTTAGACACATTTTTAAATTTATAAGAAAAACTTTTACAAAATGACTTAGTACCATCATGAAGGAATTTCAAACACTTTTCACTTTTCAGACAGTAGTTTGTTCGCACTTAAAGTATAGCTACATTAAATGCTATTAATTAAAAATTAGGATACTCCAGAAGTACAAAGTATCTGAAACATTCTTATTACCTGCAGATTCCTTCCCACCTGTATAACTTGAACCCATCATGCAGGCACTTTCCCAGACTGAAATAAATCTCTGTGCTGCTCTTAGCATTTCATCCTGAGTAATATCAGACTAATCCTCACCACTACATCTTACCCACACTATAGAGTAGTCCAGGTTCTCCTACAACTTTCTTTTAATTGCTGTTACCCCAGGCCATGAGATCAGTCATCTCACTCATTGTTTTAATTTAATGTGCTGTTTAAGTTCCCCTTTCCTACTCAACATTGCTAATTCCATTAGTCCCATGTCACACATTGTACCCATTCGAAATAAAAGCAGGAACTACCTCAGAACTCTGATTTCTCTTTTGTATCTACACACTTTCCAAAACGTGATGCAGTACACCATGTAATTCCTTCTGTCCATCCATCCTCTTAGGGACCTAGCAGTCCAATACTCCATTCTGATTTCATCATGCTGGGACCAAGTTCCGGTCTCAGACAGAGCAGTGAGCTCCCTCACCAGTGACCCAACACTGCATCCACCTGTCTTCTGCACAGGCTCTTTTTCTTTACATCTACAACAGTTATTATGGACTTCATTACAGTATACTTCTTGGTTCACTAAGATCATTTTGAATTGTAGATTGGGTTATCTTTTACAATATGTTGTGCCTGAATTAAGATACATAATATAAGCTATTAAATTGATAGGCAAAGTTAGTGGTGTTTTAAACTTCTTGTACTCACTGGGTCATTATTTTTTGGCATCTGTCTTAAATATATGTGACCCATCACCATGAAATGAGTCTTATGGGTGAAGTTCTACCAGTGCGACTTAAGACTCATTTCGTGGCGAGGGCTCACATATCTCACCAGTAATACAAACAGCGAAATATGAACATGATCCATTGATACCTGGAATTGCTGCAGTTTGGCCATCAGCTCCTGCAGCTTCTGTATCTGCTCTTCCAGTTGTGTGGACATTCTCTTCCAACGCATCGTGATGGCATCCAGCTCCATGCGGTACTTATGGCTAATTTCATATGGCGCCTTTTGACACACCTGCTCCACGGTGACAGTGAGGTAGTCCAGGCTGCTCTGGTGGTCCTGCAGTGACGCCTGGAGAGCCTGCCAAAAGGCACAGATACAAGAGGCATTAAGACAGAGGATTCAGCACAGAGCAGCACAGACATTGGACACAAATGGCGATACACAGGCATGGGATACCAAGATCACGCAGACGCAAAGAGTAAGGCAGAGCTCCACATTAGCTTTTCATAATCGCAACAGTGTACCCATCAAAAACAGCAGACGGACAGATCTTCCTCCGAGCTTCTCAGTCTCAGACAGATTCCTATAAGAGCCTGAGACAGACCAATCCACAGAGATTGCTCCTCATTGACAAACCTTCATGTCTTTCAGTCTGTGCTCCATGATGGGATACTCATTGACAGCAGTGGAGGGAACAGGCAGCTGAGCCTCACATTGTTGTAGCCAAGTGAAGAGGGCAGTGGCAGTGTCCCTGTACCGCACTGGAGGCAAGCTGTCCTGGACTGGAGAAGGAGACGGTAAAAGACGTTAGCGTAAATTGCCATTTGATCAACTGTCATGAAGTATTACACATGTAGTAATAAAGTCCAAAGTCCAGCCCATCATAGATCACATGCCGCACTCTTCAGCATCCATACAAATACTGACCACAGCTTCACTGTTCATGATCAGGCAATAAAGCAGCTGCCCTTCCACTGAGTCTACTGACAGACTATACCCTACTGGCTCTACAAATTAACGAGAAAAATATATACTGACACAAACAGTTATGATATTTTTTAATAAAATGCCAAGCAAAAGAAACTAGAATAAACTAAAGCAATAATAAGAGCACAGTGAAACACCACATAAAGCCTAAGGCTGATGCTGTATTTTACACCTTAAAAACAAGGCCTCAAACCATATCTGGCAGAAAGTTACGTTTTCGTTTTTTTGTGATTACTTACCTAAACTTCAGAAATACAAAACACAATGCTCCCACATTCTGTTCCTCACTTAATGCATTGGCAATGACCAGTTTCTTATTATCTTTAGACAACAGATGTTACAGATGAATTGATTGCCAATATAAGACGAAATGGATGAAAAGAGAATTAAAGTCACAGAAATCAAATAACCTTGTAATAATCCAAGATGCCTACAAGATTTTTGCTGTATACAAATTCTTAACTGCAGTCAAGCAGATCACACTTATAAACTCAAAGAACAGTCCACAAAATGACTCCTCCCAACCAAGGAATAGCCCATAAATACAGGCAAATAATGAGGCAAACACAAAAGTAAACCCTCCCCTCACATGACATCTGCACCAACCATCAAGCCTTGACCTCCACCTCATCTCCTCCCCCCAGTGAGGGATAAATAAAGACCTATGCCATCACTCTTCATTACCATCAGCTCCTCAATGCCCCAAACTTTATACTGGAGCAAATATATTTCAAAAACAAACACATTGCCAAGGTCAAAATCACACACAACAACACAGACTCTAAAATACTACAAAATATGTGCACAGGTAAGCATGCCCTCACAGACCTATCCATATGCCAAAACACAAAATACCTCAAATCACAGGAATACATACATCCACAGAAACACACATATGCTAACATAAAGGATAAATACCACAAACCCCCAATAAAATGGCTATAAACCTATAATACTTTGACATTTATACAGAAAAATGAAAACAAGAACTTCAGATCCAGGGCCGTGTAGATGAATCCACCACTAGGCCTTGAAACAAACCCTAATGACCCTGAATGTGAGGTTCACATGGAAGTAGGATGTGCAGCATTTATCACTGTCTCTTTGAGGAAGAAACAAGTGCTTGTGTCCTATGCTTCTCTGAGCTAACTTAAGTCAAGCAAGAACTCCTGGAGTCTAATCTTCTAATGGATCTAATCTGGATCATTCTCATTCTGTCTCCACAGTGATGATTTTTTTTTTGCATTGCGAGCAAACTTTCACTCCTGATGTTCCTCCCTAATAAATTACCTTCTTCATATTGCCTAGCAGTTGTACCAATAACCAAAGTTTACTAGTTCATGTCCCAGTAGGTTCTTTGAGGAAGGTGTTTAATCTGCATCATTTCAGTATAAAAGCGGTGAAACTGTACATTGGTATAGATTAAAGGTTTCAGCTAAGCAATGGAATGCAATATTCACCTTTCAACCGTTTTGTTTTTCTGGCATTTTGCTCACTGAATTTCAGCAGCAGTGCGGTAGATGACATAGAGACCCTGGGGCCTACTCACTGAGCTGAAGCTGGCTCAGGCGTGCCTGCAGGTCAGCCAGCACCTGTTTGTAGTGGTCGCTGAATGCTTTGATGTCGGCATCGAAGAACACCGGAGCCTCCTCTATCTCCCGTAGGTCCTTCACCTGGTCCTTCAGCTGATTCACCTGTGGCTGCAGGGCGGACAAACGAGCTACCTCATCCTTGGGAGCAGAAGAAGGTAAGAGAGAAGAGGGGAGGGAAGGAGGAAGTTAGAGAGAGAGAGAGAACACAGAAAAGCAACATGAGAGCATTCATTACCGTAGGAGAAAAACAAAGCCAACACCGGCAACCTAATTACAATTTAGAGAAACAACCAATTGCCTAAAGAGGTAACGAGGTGTAAAGTTCGCTCACAGAAAAAGATATGATCCAGTTGGTGAATAGAACATATAAACAGGCATTTCCAAGAGCTGCCTAACTCTAGAGACTTTCCAAAATAAAGTGTCTTTGCCCAAACTTTCCAGGTCTGACCTACACCTAAAAGCCGTCTTATCTTTTCTGAGAAGGACAAGAGCTATTGTTCAGTTAATTGGTCCAGAGGGATGGAATTATCAATACCATCCCCACTGTCTGGTAATCATGGTTAATAGGAAAAAGGAGAGTGAAAGCGTGAGTCGGTGTGCCTTCTTATCAGCATGTGGGCCTTTCTTCGCCATTGTTTAATTAGCTTCATTTCCAATTTGATTAGAGTTTGCGAATCTACTCACACAAAACTGAGACTATTATACCTTTGCCTTAACTGTTTTTTAGGCTGAACACTTCCCTCTGAAACACCCACCAATACAGGCTTTATTTCCTGTAAGTTTTGCTATAGTGCAATTAGGACATCGGGCAGGAAGATTTTTGGTTTTAAATCTTCTTTGTCAGTCTGCAAAAAGTCTCCTTATCGCAAAATATTAACCTGACAATGAAATATCTTAACGATAATCACTCCCAGGATACAATTATTGAACAGCTTCTGCATAGTATACCAGTCACCCTGTCCTGACCTGTCTAAATTTCTTAATTATGATCAATATGCATAAAAACTTTGTTAAACTGAGAAGGTCACATACTGTACATCATCCCTTTTAAATCTCCAGATTGCAGCTTTGGGGCATTCAGCTACACTTTTACAGCTCTCCCATGCCCAACATCTGTTCCATTTACCACTAAGAAAACCCCAGGCTTTCAAAAGCTTAATGACATACATAAAACTCTATAGAAAATGTACCAGTATAGTGATGCCCAGGCACACGTAGTGACAAATTCATGACAGACAATGATGCGGACAGACACACAGACAGTACAGCAGAATTCTGACAGAGCACCTCTCACCTTGCAGCGATCCACCTGGATCCTTAAGGGCTCTAGCTCAGATGCAGGTGGCTGCTGCACCTTCAGCCAGTTCTCAGCGGTAACAACAGCCTGTTCCATTTGCTGAAACTGGTTGTAGAAGGCCAGCACCTTGGTCTGGTAGGCCAGCCATGCCAGTCTCTCATCCAGCAGTGTGCAGAACTCCACCCAGCGGCTGTTCAGCTGGTCTGCAGCCTGCTTGATATCATCCGCCTTCAGGCCCTCTACAGGGAACAACATACAATAGGTGGACCAGTAGGTGACATAGGAAATGTCACAGCAAGTAAGCCATGAAGGAATAGAGCACAGAGTATATGGACTGACTTTCTAAAAGAAATAAAGAGAAATATACATAATGGCATAAAAACAGATTTGGTGATACTGAAGGACACAAGAAGTATTATGGGGACAACATCTAAGACTGAGACAAGGGTAACCATAGAAACGATCAGAGGACAGGCACTTGGGTTGCCATGGGTACAGAGAGGAGGTGTGTTTACCACTGGCCAGCTGATCCACCACAGCCTGTGCTGAACGAGTGGCTTCCAGCAGCTTCCTCATCTTCTCCGGCTTTTCCCGCTCTATCGCCTGGGAGGAAGAATAAAGGAGGAGGAGAAAGAGAAAAAGAGAGGGGGAGAGAGGAAGCAGAAGTACTAAAGGACTTGTATAAAATGTAACACTTAGATTGCTTTGCCGGATTGATCAATTGAGTGATTAAATAACTAATTATGACTGATTTGGTGCATTTTATATCCTTCTATACAAGTATAGCAGTGAATGTCATTTTGAATATGATAATGTCTAAAGTATAATAAATGTATGGATGTCTGTGTCAGGAATTTGTGGCATAATTATGCAGATGCTCTGGGTATAATGGTGCGTGGCTGATTGTGAAGAATAAAAAGCAGAATGAAGCACATGTATAAATGTATGAATGTATGTCTCAGGAACACGAGGCAAAATGATGCAGGTGTGCGGTTGTGGGGCAGTGTGGGGCGGGGATTACCAGCACTTTCTCCTGTAACTCAGACACACTGCCCTCTTTGCGTGAGAATGAGAACTCGGGGCTCTGCAGAATAGCCTCGGATCTCGTCATGAAACTGTGCAACTCCGTGAAGTCGACGTCGAACCTGGATGTGGGGGGGGGGGGGGTAACAACACAGGGCCGATTCAAATGAACTCACTGGCTCCTGCAATGAGTTCATATAAGATCATCATACTTCATCAGCCTGAAATCTAAATTTCACCAAGCAACATGTAAACAACACAGCATTTGTGGCAACATCAGACTTTGATAATCTTATTGAAGCCACCATTATTATATTTTTTTTCTGCTGCAAAAAACAAATGCAAGGCACTGCCAACTCCCCCCCCCCAATCTTCTGCGCTGACCTTTCCTCACTTCCTCCCCATTTGCCGTCACTGGCTTCTCTCTCCGTGCCCCTGCCCACCCACCTACCCACCCTGAGCTGACACAGATGTGTGTGTGTCTGTTTGTGTGTGGTGTGTATCTGTGTGTGTCTGTTTGTGTGTGTATCTGTTTCTGTGTGTGTCTGTTTGTGTGTGGTGTGTATCTGTGTGTGTCTGTTTCTGTGTGTATCTGTTTCTGTGTGTGTCTGTTTGTGTGTGGTGTGTATCTGTGTGTGTCTGTTTGTGTGTGGTGTGTATCTGTGTGTGTCTGT
>JAODJX010000001.1:48894726-48941291 GCA_026776945.1 Isichthys henryi
AATGCGCTTCATCTTTCGTGCCCCTGTGCTCAGTTTCAGACTTGTTAACTTCCCCACTTGACACTAATAGGTTCTCCTCACTGCCGTGGGTGCAGCTGGTCCAGCCGGAGCCCACCTGTGGGTAGGCTCACCTTTTCCGGAGCTCAGAGTCCACCACAATCTGCCTCTTCTTTTGAGGTAGTGGAGGGGCCACCTCCTCCTTTGTATGCGTCACCACCACTTGCCCCCGTGTGGTCACTTTCGTCACGGACGACATGACCTTGGTCTTGGTCAGCTCCGTCTGTGTCGTAGTAACTGACATTGAAATCTGAAGGAGACACCAGCATGAGTTGGAGCATCTGTTGAAGTCTGTGCAATTAAAAAGGAAGCAGCTTATCAAATGAAGACTCTCGGTCTCAAAGACAATGGAATGAAGGACACTGTATGTAAGTGTGACTGCATGTGCGTTGCTCACATCAGACTAGGAGTCTTCCTGTGTAAAGGCGTTTCCATAAACTAGTAAACAGTCTAATCATCAAGAGCCACTAGGAAACAGAAAGATCCATAGTGCACAAATCCTGTGGGTTGACCTGTGAACTGCTTTTCTCCAGCTTCTGAAGCAGGCTCTCCCAGCGCTGGGTGAGGTTTTCCAGCCGTGCCTCCAGCTTACGGGCCAGGTCTTTGTTCTTCACACTGGACAGCAGGTCCTGGCTGAGGGAGCACAGCCTGTCCATCGTTTGCCTCTTTGCCTCCAGTTCCCCCTTCACAATCTAAAAGACAAGGGCCGCCAGTGAACACCTATTTACTAGAGGTGAACACAACCACAGCAAAGTCCTCCTTCATTTCATTCATCTACCACATTTCTCAAAATACATTACATTCATTGATTGCTTCATCTATGTTATAAAAGCTCAGCAACGGCCAGGCTCTCATTTCAGCATTTCCTGTAATTCAGTTCAAGGCTCCTAAAATGTCTAAATCTACCCCACACCATAAAATTTACAGCAAGCAATCTTAACCCTTCATTCCTATAAAGTTTCCCTAGGCTGGAGTTTGGGGATAGCACCATTACTCCATTACTCACTATGGCCTTACTGATAACATAAGAGTCACCGGACCCAACCTCACTCACCGCAAGCTTCCCCAGACTCTCCACCATCCCACTTTGCTCCTTATGGCCACTGCATTGAATGGAGTGGACAAACTCCTCCTTCTCAACCAGCCAGGTCTCAAATGAACACTGTGTGTGACAGACATAGAGAGAGAGGCATGGACTTCAGGGACATCATACATGACTGCCTGAGAACTATAGGATACAGAAGAACCTAAGGCAGAAACATAGGAGATCACTATACATTTACCTCTATAGTTTCATGAAGGGACCCGAACCATAAAACAAAACCAATTATTAATCACTTTTAAAAGCCAGCACTGCACATACATTTATTCACTGAATATTCTGTTAGTAGCTAATTTTTTTCTCCAACTGAATATTAAACACCACCTCTTTTTTTTGGCTTGCTGTGAAACAGACTCTCCAGTTATAGACGAGCGGCGCCACAAAGCACAAATCCAGAGATTCTGATTTCAAAGAAACATAAAATGATCTGTAAGATCTAGAAGATACAGGCAGTTAGTGGGATTTGACCCCGACTTTACAGCTAACCTAGTCAACGCCAGACTGAAAACAGCATTGAATTTGCATGTCACGTGCCTCCTAATGCTGATCTGCTGACACTGATGACATATCTAATAACTCCAGGGTATTTAAGAGGAGTCTGGCACTTTAGAAAATACAACACTGGCTGATGAAGATGAATGAGAATGAAATATAGATGCAAAACGCATTGAGCTGGAAGAAAAATTGATAGTTTAGAAACTAAATGAAGCAAGAAAATTGTTTCTATCAAGAAAAAGTTTGTGGTCTTCACCTACATACATTTTTAGGTAGCTCCACTTATGTAAATGTAATAGCATGCACAAATTAAAATTCTCTAAGACACAGATACCACTTATCATTCTTCTTCAAATATGACAAGAGCATACAGTATACTGCACTAAGTGTTTATTAAGTCACCTCAGGCACACTGAAGTACATAAGAGGCACTCTGCTTTATGCAATAGAAACTTAGGCCACACAGTCACACTAAAACCCATGAGTCTGACTAAAAGTGCCTCAGGAAAAATTAAACTGGCTGTAAATGCAAACCATGAGGCGCCATGACTATGGTTCCATTATCAGGAGGCTATAAAAATGCATACTAATTTAGCGAGAGACATGCTGAAAGATACAAGCAAAAAAAGAAAATGTGATGCATGAATCTTAAGCAGGGTTTGGTCACATCAAAACAAAAAGAAAAATCACCTTGAGGACAGTAACAATTAGTTATACTTAGTCTGCTAATAACAGCACAATAACTCAATCAGAATAGTCATTTCAATATTTTAGAAATAAATTATTATGAATGATCTAGTATATTCACTAATTTCAATTTATACATAACCTGTGCTATTCACTTAAGAAACCAATAACTACCACAGTACAGCAGCAGGGCTCCATATCAGATAACAGCATAAAGAATTCAGGAATGTCTGGCTAATTCAATAGAGGCCGGTGCTGACTAAGTCATATGCCTTTTCAGGGTGAGCTATTTACTTTAAGAGTATACAAGGCAAGATGTGACGTAAGGGCAGGTTGATGCTTTTCGATATCGAACTTGAGATAATATAATATGTATCATATGTATCATATCCCAAATTAAGTCGAAAGAAGTCTCCTAAGATGTGTTCACAATAGAGTAGGGTAAAGAGTGAAACCCATCTAGTCATTACTATCTGTTTGCAAGAGAAATTCTATAATAATAAGCATGATGATTATAATTAAGAATAATTATTTTTTATAACTGGTTTGTCAAAGACTCTCAAGTATAAAATCTATTCAAAATAATTAGGTATTGAGGTATTGTAGTCAGACTTGGTTTATACTGTTAAAGCATTAATTATAATTAATTTTACAATTAAGTATATATTGTATATGGAAAATGACTGCTTATTAATTTAACATCAAATACATACAAGATAATACTAATAAAATCTGCATCATACATATGATGCAGAACAGACTACATATATTAAGGACAAAATATATACCACAATATTCATCTCCATGGTGACATGTATGAAATTCCACATTGAGACCTCAGGGTAACGCAGTTCCCAGTTGGAAAACACTGGTACTTTAACACACAGCTTTCATAGAGTGTCAGAGGATTTCATTTGAAAAACAAATTGATTTTGTAATGGGCCATTTGTATGAGCCAGCACAGCTAATTTCTTAATGCAAGGAGTGCTACAAGGAGTGCTGAATTTTATGTTAAGAACAAGAGAACAGCTCCCAACTATGCAAATTTATTTGTGAGCGCGTATGAGAATGACATGGTAATCAGTCAAAGCAACTCATGCTATGGTTGTATTAAGCCCAGGCAGGTGGTAAAACAATAAATTGATGATATATTTTTTTATCTTGGATGGTTGACTACTTTTCCATAACTCTTTAAATACGTTGGAGGACACATCTCTATGATAATGCACAAAACACTTCCAGGGTACTATAATAATCAGGCAAAACAATAAGTTCAGGACTGATATACTTACCGCATAAAGCCAATGGAAAGAAATTATGTCCATTAAACAGGATTAACATCTGCAGCATATCCAGCAAGCAGAGCTGGAAACATATATCATGTTTCTTCCAGTGCTTCCCATTACATAGAGAATTTGATACAATCATTAAGAGATGCTCATTAAGAACCCATCAGGCAAGACTACTTAGGTAAAGGGTGTGATTACACGCCCCGCCATCAGTGTCATATAATAAAAGCCCTTGCATTTAGGCCTAGGCAGAAAAAAAAGAAGTGATCTGAATGTGTCAAGAGCTGCAAAACAACAGCAGACCCTTAGCCATAGACGTCATGAAATCCCGCAGTAATGCCTCCACATTAAAACACCACAGGAACAGGCCTTGTAAAAATTCAGGATGGTGACAATTTACTCTCGTGTCACCAAACAATTTTTAGCTTTAAAATGGATATAGTGTCACCCTGTGGTCTTAAGACGAAATAAAACATAAAAGCCTTCTCATATAATGTAATGTGATTCCTGGGATAGGACAGTAAACCCGACGACTTTGGCTAAGCCTGTAGTCATTTTAAAGACATTACAGATAATGCACATTATTGAAGGTTCCCCCTTTTGTGAGTTGACTTGCCTGTTATTCTCACTTAAGTTGCTAAGTTCATGCTTTCATCCAAAGCCATTTACAATTTCTTACACTTTATACAGTTACATATATGTACGTATATACCTAAGGCAGCAATTCGGTTTAGGTATTCTGTTCTATATTGCATAAAAATCTCAGGTTATAGGCAAGCATATTCCCTTATAACTTGCTGTACCCCTGCAATTCAAATGTGCATGGTTGCTCTTAGGATGATAGAACTGATACAAATCATTTGGTATCAAAACGTTGTCAGTAAACACCATTTGAGTCTTTAAATGTTTTTCCAAATAATAATAACGATAAATCCAATTAGAACTGCAATTTGTGTAGACAGTCAGATACAGAAAAGACCCAAATCACTGGTACTGGTAAAAGTGTCTTCATTAAAATATATGTTAGGGACAAAGACAAAGACTAGGCTCAGATAGGTGTTCAGATGTCTAGAACGGGCACAGAAATCTTATTTTGGAACGAAATTTAATTCTGCATTTGTGAAATCTGTCTGTATATGTCGAAGGGTGGACAGATAAAGCTTTAGCGGTTTGTCAGGAAAGGTGATAATGTGCTTTCTGAATGATAGCTGAGCACTCAGGTGGACTCAGGAGATTTGAATTTATGTACATTTAAGATTTCTTCAATTTAGCCAGAACTGCAATAGACTGAAGATACTGCATACTTTTCCATAGCAGAGGTAATCAGCCCGGCTTCCTTTCGAAGATGAAAAATCCCAAATTTTTCGCTATTCTTCTTTTTTTTTTTCAAAAAAATCCAGTTGTGTATTACTGCCATCAATATAGAAGAATAAGACAACCCTATTAAGTAAGCATTCAGATTATCTGAACTATAACTGCAACTGACGTGCATATGTGAAAATCTTTCCGAAAAGCATGTAATTGCACTTCATTCATTCTACAATCAGGTACTGGAAATAAATATCTTAATACAGGAGACAGAAAATATATACAGAGTGAGAAAATTTCCTGCTGGGTAAACAGTAACATCCACCATTCTCTAGATGGACAAGGCTGGCTGTTGGCAGCTACTGTACAGACAATCATTTTGGAGTGTTTGGGAATTTTCTGAAATTCACCGAACAGCAAATTCTATCCATCATGCTCCATTCTTTTGAGTATTACGTCCAGTTCTTCCCACTGCAAAATAACAGAAGACAGATGGGAGTGGACCAACTAAACAGAAACAAAGTGTTTATCTATTGACTAGGCATCGATTATTACTTTCTTATTAACAAAGCAGAATTTTAGTCTGCATCATCATTTGATCAGAAAGGTAAGGAGAGTGACCCACTAATTTAAATTGTGAAAGAACAAAAATACATTAAGGGCACTGCCTCTCAAAATGTTTCTAAATTAGAAATGAAGGTCAGTCTATAAAGGGCAAAATAAATTAATTATGCTGCCGCAGTTAATTGTAACACAGTATGGCAAATGTATTATTTATTACAATATAATTTCAGCCTACACTGACTTTTCAACTGGAAATCTGCCTTTTGAATCATAGGATAAATTTTTCGCTTTCAATAGCTCTAACTCATGATAATGAAAGATAACATTCTGAGGGATGTCATTTAGGCCTAATGGATGCTGTTTCTAGAATAAACATGAGAAAAAAACAGACTAGAAAATTAATATTTCAAAACAGCAGTGGTTTTAACAAGCATACATTTTATATCTTGGTTATTTCTTTCACCTAAATCCCCCCCCCCCCCCAGAGCATAATCCACAGAGCACACCTTTCTGTGGTATTAGTGATCTGATAAGTTAATACATCACTAGCACATAATGACCCAATGTGGTTCTAAATTGATCAAAGAACATATACCAATATATACCAATACGAGATGTTTGTGTTTTAAAGCTTGTGTTTTAATTGGACGGTTTCCAACATATGACTATAATACACGTATATATAATGTTAACCTTTACTGCTCCCAGCTGGCAACTAGTGGCATTTGTGGTATACTATTAAAAAGTAAAGATTACATAATAATGGGCAATGTGCAGGAATTCTATACCTTAAAAATATATTTAAATTCACTGCATGTATTAAAGTGACCAAAGTGTCAGTGCATTTTACATAATGCGCATTGTGTTATAAACATTTTTCCTGTCAAATTAACATTTTGCACTACATTAGTTTTCATTGTACAACATCAGAGAAATATCCCCCTTATTATTCCAGATTGAATATGTAATTTAATTACTATTAGCTGTTCATAATAAGTAAATTGTTATTCAGCTAGGATGAAGATAACAAGCCAGAGCGGGAAAACAGAAGCACCAGCTGATCATAATGGCAATGGTACCTTTTTACATAAATACCTTACCGTTAGGATTAAAACGGAATTTTATGCATCACAAACAAAGTACTTTAAATCATTCAAATTGAGACAAACCACATTCTCTTTACCAGAAAATTACAACAGGGTATGAAAAATTTAAGCGTGATTGTGTGTTTGTTAAAGACAGTTAAATATTCATTGCAGCTCTTTCCCCGGTGAATCACGTACGGCACAGGGGAACGTTGTCTCAGGGACACAGACGCTTTGCGGACTGAGCCGGGGGGGACAAGCTCACCTTATTTGACCACGCTTGGCTCAAATACACCTACCCGGTTCTCGCTAAAGCGCTACCAACACAACTCGGCCTCCTCAGTGATGCGTGGCAGCGCATGCAGAAGGGCCACAATGATTCCTTGGGGACCCATTAGCCCTATCAAGCACAGAGAAAGAGGCAGAACTGCACCCACTTGCTCCTCGGTGAACTGCTGCCACTTCAGCAGGATCTCCTGAAGCAGGACCCAGCGCTCTTCTGTCCATTTGCAGATCGCCGCCCACCTGTCTCCCAGGTGCTGCAGGAGGAGCACGTACATATCAGAGTGTGTTAGCCCACACATGTATACAGCAACATTACCCTACTGTACCTGGGTCTTTCTGAAAAACACCAATCTGCCCACTCTCCCTCCACACATGGCGCGTTTAGGAAAGTCGCACGCAACAACCCAAAAACCCAGTTAGCCCAGTTGTGCTGTGCATTTATCACACCCTGGAAACGCACATCTGTGCACATCTGCTGTCTGAGAGCTGAATTTGTCGAGCCTAAGTGAGATTTTCAGTCTGGAAAATTTCCCCAGGGAATTTCACACAGACTCTCAGTCCCTCGTCTGTGTTGTCTTACACTAATTAACAATTCCTTTTACAGAGCATGTCATGATCATATTTATGCAATTATACATTTAATCAAGTTTAGTCAGCGAATCTAGTATGAATACAACTAACTAAATTTACAAAATTACAGAAGCAAAGCAAAAATTGGAGAAAATAAAACTTCATAAAAACACAGAAGAAGATGGATGCTTGTAGAGGGACTGCCAGGTGTTAACCGTTCAAGTGAATGACTCTATAGTCCTTGTAGAATAGCCATTTTTTTGTAGATCACCTGGTACTCTTGCAAGTAAGGCTGTACAATATATAAGATACATTCCTTTTCATTTTTTCATTGTTTGCATGATTAAAAGAAGAATAACACAAGACATAATCATGACATAATGACATGACAAAATCATTCCATTTTTCAGTGTGCTTCCATTATTTTATTTGTTCTTTGCCATTTGGTTGGAGCTGCCAGAGAGCAGCATCAGGCACATTCTTGAAGCAATTCACTTATTCACTTATCGTTCCATCATGTGACTCATTACATTTCTCATCATTGTTTCACAAACATATTTCAAGCATTTTACTTTCACACTTGATATCACATCAAATTACCCCAAAATGTTAAACAGAACATAACATTAAGCAGCAAAATTCTTTCCTTTTCCTTTATTTAAGTAATTGTATTGTCACCCAACTCTTGTTCACACAAGTAAACAGAGGCCTCCCACTAGAAGGATTATATGATTAATAATGCTCCTCTGCAAACACTTCTAATACATTATATCATGTTTAATATTATCATTTTATTCTTTTCACTATTCTATCATATTCACTATATGATATTATATGATGGGTCACTAGCCATGATGAAACAGAGCACTGAGTAGTCCTGGTGCCTCATACCTTTGCAGTTGTGGGTTTGAATCCTGCTTTGTGCATGTGGTGACTGCATATTCTTTCAGTATTTTATAGGTTTCCTCTATACAAGTAGTTAAGGTGACTTGTGTCTATTAATTGCCAGGGGTGAAAGATACTAATGATCCCCGTACTGTGTAGATTAGATTCCGTGTCATTGTCACTGAGCTAATTACAAGTACAGACCTAATGAAATGAAGCTTCGCGTAGCATATAACCATGTTGCTGGTTGTGCGCAAAACTATATATGATAGTTTTTTGATTCTACAAGAATTCAGACTCTGATGACAGGCTCCAAGCCCCCCCTCCAGTGAACCTGACCAGGATAAGTGCTTAGAAGATGGATATAATGAAATAACTGTGAGAAGGCAAGTCATCAAATATGCATAGTTTTTTCCTAATATAATGATTTTTTAAAATATCACAAAAAGATTCAGTGCTTTCACGACACTGAATAATTTTTTTTCCTCCTGACGTGACCCTGGCATATAAATTGCCTCCTTTATGAGCTACACTTTGCACAATCTGAAAGAAACAATGCAGGATAGCTACCACTGACTTGACCATCTCTTTGTCTGCTTTATAACTTCCTCTTTAATACAGAATGTTCTCTGATGTTGAAGGAGGCAGAATCAACAAGAGCTATGAGTGGTCAAACTTGGCCTTCACTCTCTGTATCATTAGACCCCCCAGCACCCCCCACTTAGATTCGAATGGCTATCAGTTAAATAAGCATAGAGGCTGATCATGCACCATCCATAGCAGCTGACTAACGCATTCAATTACTCCTCCACTCCCTTGACAGCTGTGACACCCCTACACACCACATCTACAGCGGGAACTCTCTCTCTCTCCGTATTCGCAGAAGGCTGAGAAACAGCATACTCATCTCGTCTTGTTTTCAGAAAACCACAATGTGGAAGAAGCATTCAGAGAAAAGAGGGGCTATGGGCCCTGGAATAATGTTCCTTCACTCTTTTGCAGGAACACGTCATTGACTCTCTGAGAGAGAAGCACCAGTTCTTTCTCATTTAATCTGATTCAGAGAGGAAAATCAGCGCGGCCCATTATTGCAGCAGAAAGAGTTGGCAGTGCCTTTGTCATTAAAAAGCTGACTTTCTGTTTGTTTGTGTATACATACTTCAGGGCTTTTTGCGATTTTGTCACCATGTCTGTCTGTCTCTAAGCCACAAAATTCTGTGGAAAATTAGAGTTTTCTTCATTAATTGTGTTTCTCAAAATTCACCTAAAAGAATGTCTCTTGGTTATTATTCTTTAGCTACCGCTACAGTTTAAATACATTTTACTTTATATGGTTATATTGTTATTTTGGACTTCATCCTGCCAGTGTTTTTAGTGAGATATGGCAATTCCTGAAGCTGCTAGCAGAAATCACTACACTTGCTGCATGCAACGCTTGCATTTCCGTATCTCCGTAACAATTTTCAGTTATTTACTCTGTCGTTGCTGTTATGCATGCCTTCAGAGTGGTTGGCAATTGGTTAAACCTTAAATTGTGCAAAATAATCAATATCCACAAAGCACATCCTGAAATATTTAGATTGCCTGAAACCTCATGGTAAATGATATCATTTGCATGACTAGCTTACTACCACAGTTCAGTCTACTCTAATATTGCTGCCGAAGAGAGACGTGTATGTGTATGAAATACCTGGAAAAAAATATATAAAAAAATATACATACACACACAGACACACAGACAGACACACACACACACACACACACATATATATACTGTATATGACCATTTGACCGCGACCCAGTAGGATAAGCGGTTTGGAAAATAGATGGATGGATGGATGGATGGATGGATGGATGGATGTGTCATGCCCCGCTCGTCCGATCCTCGTGTGTGCCACGCCCCCCTGATTACCCACGTGTGCTTCCCTGACGTCTCCAGCTGTGTCCGATTATTTTGCTCAGTCCTGTGTATTTCAGTCCGTGTCTTGCTCTCGTTCCCTGTCTGTCATTGATGTTTGTGAGCATCAGCCCTCGTTTGCCGTCCTGCCCTCGAAATAAACCCCGTTTTTCCCCGTATTCCGCCTGTCTCCCTACTCCTTGCTCGCCTACCCGACGATCGCCGCTTGTTCCTGCCGTGATCGTGACAGGATGGATGACCATTTGAAAATAACAGATTTTTATAACACACTAATTATCAGTAAAAAAAGAGCCTGCCAATTGTTTTGAGGCTACGAGAACAAGAACTGCAAATTCTGTTTCTTGGACTAAATTGAGCTGCCCGCTTGCCAGCCGCCATGACCCCAACGCTCCCCAGCTACTCACTGCAAAACGGGTCAGACATTTCTGTACATTTAAACATGGGAATTATTCTGCTCAAGTACTTCATGGAAAATGCATCACAAATGCAAGTCATCTAGCTGCAGACAAACTGATCTATAACAACATATTTTTTATATAGAAAAACTTCATCGCAATAAAATTCATAAGCAGTTTTATTTTACATGTTGGAAAATATGTTATTGTTATGTAGGTTCTGTAGTGAGAATATTAGTGTTTACATTTACAATTGAGAGGTTAAAAAGCTGCTAAAGCAAATGGAAGCTAAGGGCCTTGCTCAAGGATCCAATAGTGAAATCAGTCTACCAACCCTGGAATTTGAACTGGCGATCCACCAGTCAAAGGCACAGTACGCTAATCTTCATCCAACTCTTAAACCTCATCTTAAAGCCATCTTAAATGGCCATCTTCTTAAACTCCTGAAAACATTTTAAAAAGATTGAGAAATAACACTTTGCAGCATTCTTTGGTGATCACATTCTCATGCCCTGTCAGGCTATCTGCTGATTTATTGCGTGCCAGATTCAGTGGTTGTTTGATGGCTGTTTATTCTGTGAGCGGTAAAGGCACAGACTTCACATGTCAGTGTGTTTTACTATGCAGCAGGATAAGTGATCTTATGCTGTTGTGTAGACTATATCACCGAGTCGGGTGCAGTCTGTCAGCATGTTTGTGCCAGATCTGATTGTGACCACTCCAACGAATCATGCTGCTCTTATAGAATAGTCACGCTCATCATTAGACCATCATGCCATCATTTATGAATGGCACCATGCAATTGACCTTGCATTTCCCTAAGCCAATGGTATACCTCTTACCTGCAGTTTTTCTTCCAAGGCTGCTGTGGCGCTGTCCCCATTGCTTTCATCCACTACTACCACCATGTGGGTTAACGAATTCACACGCACCTGCTCCACCTCAAGATCTTCTTGGAGAAGCTAACAGGTCAGTCAGAAGATATAAGATACAAGAACATTATAAGGGTAAAAGAATATTGTTACTCAAACAGGCAGGGAGACAGACAGAGAGGAACTGAGGCAACAAAGGAACATGTACTTTATGCTCTTCAACTTGGTGCTTGATGTCCACCAGATCGGGCCCAAGTGGTTGCACCTCCATCCGACTGATCCGCTCCTCAGTCAGCTCTAGCCAGTCCGTGAGCTGCTTGAGCTGTTGGTTCTGCAAGTCCATTAGCACCTCGTGTAGCCTGAGGGAAAATACAAAAAAACAAAGAATCCACCCACGCTAAACATCACAGCTTGAGAAGAAGAGCAGAACAAACAAAGGGGCCCGAAGAGGATGGCGTACAATGAACAAGACTCACAGCCAAACAGCTATACGGGGCTGCACAGATATGCGAGACTGTTGGTTTGTCTGAAATAAACTACACCTGTGACTGCACAAAAACAAACACTAACAAACAGAACAAAACAGCCAAGGCACTCGACCCAGTCTTAAACTCATCTGCTGCAGTGTTGCATCCAGTCGTAATGGATGTAAAGACTACTTGTGACTAAGTGTGATGGCTGTGTCTTGGAGGGGCACCTGCTCTGCCTCTCCATGCTGGCCACACGGAGGTGCTCCCAGCGGGAGTTCAGCAGGTTCATCTGCTCCCGGATCTCGTTCTCCTCCTCTTCAGGCAAGCGACCCTCGGCCAGTAGCATGCTTCCCGACTGCAGCACCCTCCCTACACTCCCCTGGTGTGACGTCAGCTCCACCATGTAGCCCTGCACGATGACACGCACCAGGGTTACGTGTGCCTCATAACACACCCATAAAGCACAAGTGTACACATGAATGCAAGCTGTAATCTCAACGCGCATAATCACCCGTTACATACAGGCAGCACGTCACACAAGTATACAGGCAAATTCTAATTTCACAGAGATGACTCATTTGTAGCCTACAAGTCCATAACAGTTTATAATTTGTAGTCATGAAGAAAGAACTTTAAATTTAAGGCTTTACTGTAATGGTGAATTATTTAGTCTAAATTTAAATAATAGTCTGTCATTTGGTGAATGTTTTTTATCTAAATTGTGGCTTTCTGGAAAAATAAATCAATTTTATACACAGAAAGGCACATTAAAAAAGTATTTACCTGGGAAATGCTCTGTTTCAGAGCAATTTTTGAAGCTTTCCAGTAGGCATTAATCTAGCAGGAGATGTTAAACTAGTAAAGGCAATATTCATATTAATACTTCACTTTCTCTGTCTTTGGAGGCTAAAAAGACTTCACTGTGTTATATTTGATATCTGTTTGTTACACACCTTTATAAATCTGTTTTATTCATTAGAAAGTAATAACCAATTTAGCTGATTTATAGACGGCTGGAGACACATCTGGGAGAAAAGGAATGACAGCGTCTGTGACATTACCATCGCTCTGAGCTTCCTATAAAATACGACTCTCTCCCAAACAAAAGAAAACTTCTTTTTTTACAGCACTGCTTTTCTTATCACTTAAATTTACACCTACATTTCTTATTTCTTAATAATTTTATTACTTTTTATTTATTGTTTATTTATTTTTTTCCTAATTGAACATGCAAATCTGAAATCAATAAATTGTGTATAGTATCGATTAATGTACATCACACAAGGGTGGCATAGGGTACAGTGGTTAGCGCTGTTACTTCTAGCACTAGGGTTAAAACCACTGTCAGGGCTCCATGTTTGTGGAATTTGCATGCTCTCCCCATGGGTTCCTCTGGGTACTCCGGTTTCCCCCCACAGTCCAAGAACATGATGAGGTTAATTGGAGTTACCAAATTGTCCACAGATGTGAGTGGTGTGTCAGTGCGCAATGTGTTGGGTTGGCGTCCCATCCTGGGTTGTTCCCTGCCTTGTGCTCATAGGCTCGGTACCCCCCTGCGACCCTTAATAGGACAAGTGGTTTCAGAAAATGGATAGATATACAAAGTGTTGGGCATTTCAGGTACAACTCCAGACCAATCATCTAAGCATGAAGAGTAATAATCACATAATACTCACCTGGCTAGTAGAAACAAAATCGTGGTTTGGATTTGTAGCTTCAGGAACAGAAATGCCCAACACTGGATATACATCAGGATCGAAGGGTTTATTTGGAATAAATCCATAGTTTGTTATAAAGTATGTATATATTAATTGCTATAGAATGACTGTCAGTTCAAAGTTCATAATACAGTCATCACACTTAGAAACCTAGTGTGCAGCCCCAATCGTGACCAGCTGAACATTGTATTTAAGTCCACGTCAGAATCTGTAACCCCAGGTCTGTCATTGACGTTTTGATGTTACATGTTCCTGTGTCCTGCATTTGGAGTGATTCCAAATAAACCCTTCGATCCTGATTCCTTGCCTCTCCGTTCCTGCTTCCGTGTCCAGCAATCATAACAGTAATGGTGACTAAAGGGTGTTATTTCATGTTTAATAATGTTAAAACCCGTATTTAGAAGGTCATAACAGGTTTTCTCTGTTCTAACTATGAAAGTATTCAATTTATAAATAAAGAATCCTACTTCGTGGAAATCCACTTATCGCGGTAGAGTCTGGAACTGATTAACCGCGATAAACGAGGGCCAACTGTAGTTCATTTTAGACAAATCACTGAATGCAAGGAATGCTTCAACATGTGCCATGAACAAGGTTTCCCTTAGCTACAGAAATTCTGCTGTGATGTATGGCAGTAAAAAATAGCAAAAATCAACAGATTACTGGTCACATTTCCAAAATATATGTGGAAAAATTACAGAATTATTGCTGTATGTTTGCAGAATGTCTTAACATACCGTAATTAGAAAAGATATCTGTCATGCATAAAATATATGTGAAATAAAATAGCTAGTAGACTGGTAAAATATTATGCACTGGTAACTGTTAAAACTTTAATAATAAATTAAATAAATGCATGAAGACCATTCTAAATTTTAATCCCTGTGCCCCTTGATCATTATTAGTGCACAAAGAGGACTAATGGAACCACTGATGAAACAATGATGATCTTCTACTACTCCTCTTTAAGAACTTGAGCAAAACTTACAATCAATTAATGCTACTGAAACTGATAATCCTCCATACTATTAACGCTAAATACTGCAATCTGTATACCAGTATTAGTGTTTCAAATAAGAACATGCTGCTTTAGAAAAAGGTTAATACCAGCTGTCAGGAAACTATGAATCAAGCCAATATTATGCCATCTCTGGGTATCACAATGAGATGTGACTGCATTCACATGTTTGCGCTTGTGCTCAGTTACAGTAATTATGGAAAGTGTGTTCTCTAGAAATTATCAAAAGACCAATTTTGAATTTTAAAAGGACAATAAGAACATTTACCATCCATCTATCTTCCATAACGCTTAAGTAGGATCACGGTGAATATCAAGATTTTACTTGCATTCCTAAATACACTCAACATAACATATTTGTCAAGTATTACTGTTTATTGGCTAATATTGTTTTCAATGCTACATCTGTATAAGCAATAGAGCAATTCTTTCCACCTTCTACATCACTTTCAAAAAAGTCTGGAGTTAATGAAAACATATTAAAATATTTAACATAGTGAGGTACATTACAAGGTATGAAATTAATAAAGCATACATTGTGATGCCTCTCTATGTTCCTGCATCCACAGGAAGTTCCAATGGGTATTTTAATCTCTTGTACTATTTCTTGCATTAATACATAAAAAACTACTCAAGGTTAAAGAAAAATCAACACAGAATGAAAGTAATGCGACACCACAGCTTACGAAACATAAAGGACTTTAATAATAGCTAATAAGGACAATTTAGTCCTTACTGGAGTCTGCCAGTCAGGATTCATAAGATTTTATGTCGCATTAAATCCTCGCAAATCCTTCTTCCATTTATTGAAGTTTAAAATAAAATAAAACAATAGCTACTCTTCAAATGAGCTTGCTTCAAATGCTGGGAGTCTGCTACAATCATTGTGAATGTAATTCATCATCAGTTTCCTCTGAAAACTGTCACCTAGTCATAGTGCAGTCTGTCAGCCTTAGTATAGCCCTGATTGCTCTTTAATACATCCTGTTTAACACATTGCCAGCAGTTAGCAAACTCCTCCTCAGCACTAGGCCATCAAAGTACTACAAAGCATAAAGATCCCTCTCGCTGTTTATTATGAATGTTTCTGTGCTATGTGCAGTCTTACAATTAAGGTTGGCATACTGAAGAAGGGGCACTGCACTGCTGTGTCCATTTCAAAGCTCTCATTACACACATCGGTCAGATCTCAAAGCAATATCAAATCAGAGGTCATTCTTACACTAAACACAGTGAAACCCTTTAAATGTGTGGGAAAATATTTTAGTTTCACATCCTTGCCATTGGATTGTTGCTAATAGATGGGGGCTGATTGCAAGGAAAGATGCCTTCGTTTAGACAACACTGTATAGAATATAGGTGTGGCGTGTATGCGGAATACTCAAGATACAGAATAATACTCAAGATATTAGGAATTCATTACATTGTAAATTGTTATATACTTTGCACAGGGTGAAGTGGGACAAAAGGTAAACTGGGACACATATTTTTGATACTCTAAATCTTTACGCCTCTGTGGCCTATTCACTTAAGCTCAGTTCTTGAGCCTTCAATAATACTGTCATGTTTTAACATTTATAATTAGGATCAAGTGAGAGAGAAAGCGAAATTTCAAAAATTATCCCAGTTTACCCATACCTTCCCTATAGTTATTTCACCTCTGTAATGGTACAGACCAATGTAACTCCCCTCATTGTGATTTTCTTTTGATGTGCCATTCAAAATTGCACAGAAATGGCAAGTGTACAAAAATAACTGAGGAGTGAATGAAACAAACCAAAGTGTAAGATTCTTGTCACTTCTGCTGCATGACATGTAGCAAAGAAAATGTTATACTTCCTGATTTTTACACAGTCATCTGCCCATTTGCTGGTTAATTATCCTAAGGCACACTAGCAGATGGAGCGCAACAACACTTCCTTTTCTCTGCCACTGTACATTACATTCATTGTTCACTGGTGATGAAGAAGGACTGATACTCATTTAAAGCTCATATATTAAGATATAGGATCACTGTGTTGTGTACAACTACAGAGATGTTGGTTTGAAGCAGGCCTCTGATACATTTACTGCTGTATCTGGTTAAGTATGTTTCATTCCATAATTCAAAGCATCACTGCCCATGTGTATGACTTGCATATTTCAGTTTTAAAGTGTGGGTGTGTCTCACACTGTGGGTCTGTGTAATTGTAAGATGGACTAGCAATTCATCCAGAGTGAACTCTGTACTGCCCCGCTCTTCCAGTGCAAACTTAATTGGATAAGCAGGGATAGACAATGGATCCAGATCATTGTTCTATAGTCACAGTCTGGGTATGTTACTACTGCTGACTCTAAGCCAAATAAGGGAAAGTTAGTTGCACATGTATCATTAGTTTATTGATACCCTGCCAGGAACAACAGGAAAGCAAACTAGCATGAATCATAATAAATGTACTGTAGTATACTGTAATATTTCCATAGTTGGCTTGTATTCTTCCAAACACAATAATATAATTCAAAAAACTTATCCTGTCAAGCTGTTTTCAGTCTTCATGGTTGCTGAGTCCATATAGAGTTAGTGTGAATTAAACAACTGTGCAGTCCTGCGAACTGCAGCATGGCCAATGTAGGAAACAGTTGGATACCTCCAATTAGATGATGGACATATTGTATGCTCTGCAGTCAAACATTAACATTAGCAAATCGGCCGTGTACACTTGCAAAACCAACTAATAGATTAAACTCATGGAGTGAAAAAGCAATACATATTACAAGCACCGTCAATCCAAGAAAATGACTTAACATTTGGTAGGACTGAGCAATAAAAAATGATGTGATAACTATCAAAAATTGTTCAACAAAAAAGTTCAAGTGACTCTACTAAAAGTAATTAATCAAGAAAGCAAAATGCTGACAAGATGAAAAATCCTGCTGCAGTTCATATGATTTATAATTTACATTTCAGTGGAAAATACTCATATGCAGCCTGATGTTCCAAACTTCAATTAAGCAGCATGTCAAATCAAAGGTTTTAAATTATACAAAATATCTGTTACCTTTCTTATGGCATCATTAAAGAGAGATATGAAAGATCTTACATGAACTGACATATAGCCAAAAAACACCAAACAGCATTAAAAAAGTGTGAGTATCACTGACCACAATAACAACTGAACACACAGTGCGTTTGGATACATATGGGCGCACAGAAAAGCACCATTTTTTCTTGTCAAAGTATATTTGCTTTAGGGTACAGACAGCAGGGCAGGATGCCTTGCAATGAATCTTCATTTGCTTGTTATTGGGTTTACTGCACATCACAACAAGCAGGTTTTTGCAAATTACGTTTTGATGTTCCCGTTTGCTAAATGAGGCAAAATAAAACAATGAAATTTGATATTGTTGATCAGATTTCTATCATTCACAAGTTGGTTGTTTTGAGGCATATACAGTATACTGAAAAAGGATCCCCACTTTGCATACTCTGGTTACTCCTCTCATACACAGGGCTGTACTCTTTACCATTTCACAGAAGGTTGGCACTTGTTTATCTTTACGACATATTTCCATAATTTATTAGTGCTTCTTGCGATTGCAGTTTATGGTGGGATTGTAATGCGCGTTGGTAACGTCACACATTGCCAAACCTATCGGCATATTTCCGGTTAAAAAGCAAATATGACTGCCCTGAGACACACAGGAGAAGAGGTGCAGTTTTGTAAAAGCTCTTCATACACTGTCGAGAGCTGTACGCCTTTTGTGCAAGTACAGTTTGATCCACTTCTAGGCGGTATCTTCCTCAAGGTTTGTTCCGTGCCTTGCCTCTGCTGTTCAAAAGCTAAGCCCTCCATGCGCATAGCTTACGTGGTGAACCTACTAATTATATGTGAGCAAAAAAACATGCCGGGCGTTTTCCAGACATTTGTATTGTATTTTGTATGTGCACTTTTAAAAATGCGGTTTTTGACAAAATTATGTAGACACCTTTAAATGCAGTACTGCGCACAAATGTCATTACTGGAAATTACACGAAATTATGTACAACTCCCAAAAGCCATTGGCGTTATTAGCATTCAATCTGGAAAGATGCTGAACATTAAAGCAAATGCCAGCTACATGCCAATAAAACATGTCTAACTATCAAATATTCGGATTTCTGAGCTTTCTGTATTTTGGATATGACAAACAGAAATGGAATTTTAGCAAGGAAATTAAAAAGGGAATTTTACAAATGTCAACTGTGAGGAGTTCAGGACAAGTCAAAAAATGCAAGTAAATGTTAAGCCATCATCCTGGAACACGAGATTTCCACCAGGGTGCTTGTTCGCCAAGTGTCAGCAGCCCTCTCCACTTTCCATAAATGAAGTTTATTACTACAATTCCTCTTTGTGTATAAGGCACTTACAATGCACAATTATCTGCTGTACCTAAGATAGCGATTTCCCGAATTTTTCTTGCAACTTCTTAAATTTACATCCTTTACTCAGGTTGGGGTTCTTTATTTACTGAGGTTGTTTGGTATGATATGGTACCTTACTCATAAAATTGGAGTGTGCCCTTTAAACCTGGTTGTCGTCCAAGCCCTTGGTGCTCTGTTTCTTGTATTTTGTTCTCCTAAACCACTTGCATGCCACCTTACCTCATGGGTGTGGAATTGCTCCTTAACCACTTCCACTTGGTTGGAGATGGGGGACTGAGCCTGCAGACTGTCTTCAGCAGAAAGCAGCCAGGTGAGCACTTCCTCCAGAGCAGTCTGGTACCTTTCTAGCTGCAGGTCCCGATGGGGGTTGGGACTACTGCTTGCCTCCTCCCCTTGGCTGTCTGGAGACTGAGGAGGGGGTTCCAGTGACTCATCGACATCCATAGTACCTAAAAGCCTGTATTCGCTATAGCCTTCTATTAACCGACACACGTCATATTGTATTTATCATCTTGCTCAAATGCCATCATGGCATACAACATCAAAGACATGCACCTGTGAAGTAAAGCGTCGCCTCTTTTGTTCAGGTGACTTGACATAAGCTGCTTGAGTGTAGGCGTAACTTTTGTAGCGTGGTTTAGGAGTAGGGGAGGGGCTACGAACCCGACCCTGAGCCACATTCACTGTAATCTGGGAAAATGGGACAGGAGAGAGAGCTCAAAGTCAAAGGAAAAATGACCCCTATGTACAAAAGCCGAGACATAGGGTACACCTGAAATCACATACTTGTTTGCTATGTAGTAGGTGAAATATAGTATGTGTAGTGAGCAATATGTCCGAATTCTCAGTACGGGTGAGGCAGAAGGCAAAGGGTACCTGGATGACATACTACATTTTGCGAAATTCCAAAGATGGACACTACACTATCCCACAAGAACAATGGAGCTGCAACCAGAGACAAAGAATGTCGCTTGCCCAGAAATGTTTGTCAAGATGGCAGATTGATTGCCCACTGTACAAATATAAGTAGAAAACAATGCATAATTTGACTCTAATATTTATTTTTTTCATTAATTTTTAACAGTTGGTACCTTTCACAGGGGTCAAGCTACATCATTGGTACCCATCTGGATAAGGGAATGTGCGAAACGGTGACCACAGTATATCCAAGTGCATACAGTATGCACTACATTAACGGTCAAATAGTAGGCTTCTAGCAAAATTCAGTACACACTGCATAAGAATGCAATTTTGGATACACCCATATATGTGCCAGAATAGCCAAATCTAAGAGCTGCTGCTTTTATTTATCAGCAGTTACATTCGGTTTGTATGCTTGGCCATGTATCATTACCATTTACAGTCCTCTATACATATGCCATCAATCCACATACCTACCATCATCCATCTAAGAACCAAAGGTGTAACATTATTCAGTGTATAATTTCAGTGTATAACCTATCCGCCAACATCCATCTTACAATCAAAGAGCCCATAATATCATCCACAATCTACCAACTGCATGTATTTAGTTCAGAAACAAATGCATAACACTGTGTAGTTTATAAAATACTAACCCTAACCACTCTTTATCCTCTTTGGGAGAAACAAATTCAGAAGAAATTGCCAATCTATACTCTACGAGCACGAAAAAGCAGACAACGGACTACAGTCTTCATGTATTTATTTGAACGACATTTCTGATTTTAGGTTCTATTGTGTTTTGCATGTCTTGTTCCCATAATCTTACTGCACGTATTACTGGTCACTCAGTGGAAACTTAGCCTAGCAGCTCTTGTACCTAAGTTGGGTTCTTGAAAGCTACATGCTTGCGAGATATTATTTACTTGACTTGTACATCACCTTGGACAAAACGGTCCACTAATAAATAAGAAATGAGTGAAGTTATTCTACGAATAGTATAACATCAGACAGCCTACTATATACATTGGAAAAGTAAAATCCATTTCCTTTATAGGAACAGAAAGGCAGCAGCATTTCAGCTAAATGATTTTGTTCAATACTATTTTATCTTCATAAAAATGCCATTAATCAGAACTAGACATTTGCAAAATGCCTTTGCAGAATCCTATAGCTCTTACACAGCATGTTTTACTGTCTGCTTGTTGTGACTGGGAGTTCCTGAGTAGCACATCTGATATGATCTCGCCACAAGCTTGGGAGTATTTATACTGGCCAGAGTCTCTCCATCATGCCTCTCAGCTGGACCTCTCAAAGATACTGACATGGTGCTCCCCTAGGTAGCACTACCTTTCCTGCAAAATCCCATGTGTTCTGAAGTGTCAAAGGAGGGTAGCTGACAAATTCCTAGGACCATCCCGTGAAGGTACTCCACCTAAGCAACATGCTGAGCCAAGCTTTCTGCCATTGCGACTGGGAACTCAAAAGGCATGTAGCATAAATAACATAATCAGGTCGTGTGTGGGAGGATTTAAGTGAGTGAGGGTATCTGAACTGAGACCAGCGTTAAACACCTCCTAGGGACATGTCAGGCTATGCATTGCTGATTGCTTGCGGTGAGATAAATTTATGTAGTTTGCAGAGAGACAAACAGCCACTGGCTGACAGACTTGCTTATTGACCTGAGAGCAAAAACTCTGCCCTTGAGGGAGCTGGAGGCAGCAGTTTGGATGGCTGAGTTTAAGAGATAATTAACAATGACTAAATTTGGGTAACAAATGGAGAAGGCAGAGAAAAATTCAGTAATTATGCTAAATAACAAAAAAAAAAAAAACAGAGAGATACTGTGTGAGGCAGGAGAAAGACTATGGCAATGCCTGGAGAGGTATGAGACACATGCATTGCAAATCCCTAAGAAGAACATGGTAGGAGTTCCACAGTAACATAGCGGAGAATGTAGTGCAACCGCAATTTTTTGTCAAATTTTTTGGAATGTTCGTGTAGGGGATTGTAGACATTATGCAACATGTCACTAATGTCTGTCTGGACTGACCTGTTGGGAAAAGCGTTGCTTGCTCTGAACATGGTCTTCCAGAGCCGTTGGGGCTGGTGGAAGCCTCTCCACCTCACGGAGAGCCTCCATGGTGACACCATGTGGCAGCACTTGGAACAGCGAGGTGACATACATCAGAATGGACTTCTTGTCAGGATGTGTTGTGGCCACATCTAAAACAGAAGACAAAGAGCTGTATTTATTTTTTATATATATTTTAGAAAGTACACAAAATCAGTCTCTTTCAAAAAGATGGAAAACTATATTTAATTTGCATAATTTTCTTGATTTATACAACATATTACTTTTGCCATTCCAATAAGGCACACAAATTGTAAACACTGCATGGTTTGTGGAAAAGGAGAAGAGAGCCAGAGAGAATCAGCATGATGGTCATGTTGCTCTGTGTGCTATTTTTAACTCCCTTTTATTGCTCCTTTCTGGTGCATCAAGAACTGTAATAACCCATGGAGACAGGAAGCATTTTATTCATCATTAGTTCTGATGAGAGTCGATACACTTATGCATGTCTTCCCCTTCCTCACATACAAATGCAATGACTCGCAAATGCACATATGACGAGATGCACGCACTTCCCCAATTGACACTGATATGTATCTCGTGTTTTTCCCCAAAACCTCATGCGTGCACAAACAGGCACATTCCATCTCTGTTTATATCTCTATTCCTTTCTACCACACAAACATTCATCCCATTTACACAGCTGAGCAGACAGAACCACAGTACCTCTTCTCTTCTTATGGGAGCATCTTAGTCATCCACAGTAAGAACTGGAACTTACAGTGTACTGTGAAAAATGATTTTACCTACAGGATATAAACAGACCTGGAGCATCATGCTTCTAAAAGTTACAAGTAAGAAAGCCATAGTACCAGCTCTTCTACTACATAACAGCTCAGCAGTTGCTTTCCTAAAGTAACTCCTCTGGGTGTAAATCACTCCTATACTTACATGCAAACTAGTTACTTGCTTTGTGGATAATAGAGCAAATAATTATCTTTTGCGCTCCTGCTACAGCCTCCTTCCCGTTTCACCACATTACAATGTCTTTCCAACCAAGTCAACATTTGAATCTCTTCCCTTGACACTCGCAGCTTCCTTCCTACATCCTTGAACACACTATACTTTATCCCTGCTGTTAGCTGACAACTGCTTAGCATGTTATAGTTTTCTCCACACAGGGTTTCTCCAGACAAACTTTCAGTTCCAAACATGTGAACTCAACATTTTCCGTATAAATCTCTTCTCACTTCATGGTCATCATCACTATTTAATCCCCATGTGCATGTATCCATTACATCCTAATTCAAAATCGATTACTAAATCAATTATTACTGCATATTATGTCACTCTTTCTATAGCCTAATTCTATCACATACTATGGCCAAACTTCAATGCCACTACCAATAGCATATCCTTCATCCAGCTCTTTCCATACAGCTCCAGACGTAAATGGGTACAAGAATAATGGGTGGCAGGAAGGTAAATGGAGGGTAGAGTAATGGATGCAGGAAGGTAAATGGAGGGCAGAGTAATGGATGCAGGAAGGTAAATAGAGGGCAGAGTAATGGACAGCAGGTGGGCTAAATAAGGAGCGTTGTACTTGGCAGTATCTGACTCTGGTGAATGCCTCTCCTATTTTGCAGTATAAGCCTTGACACAAGACTATGAAATAAATAATGCACACTGCCTCCAGCTTTCGTTTGCAGCTGTGCCTCCACTTATTCAGCCTCTCTTCCAGAGTAACACCATTCATCATTCCATTACTTTTCACTGGGATTGTGCTGTGCCTTGCTGGTGGATGTTGACCACTATCAGTGAAGCAGTGGTTTGTGCCTGTGATCAGGAGAAGCTGCAATTGCCATCTCTCTTGGTGGTCATGTGTTGAATCTCCACGTAACCAAAATAAATCTCAGGTATGTGTTTACATGTTGGAGACTTGTGGGAACATCACCAGAAGCTGCTGGTTGTGTATGGAAATTTGCAAATGATGGTTTTTTAAATGTTATAACAGCCACAAGGCTCTACTGATGAAACCAAGAACTATTAAGATGTATTAAGGTGTATCCATGGCATATCCAAGGTTTTCTCGACCCATTAATATTTCAATAAATTAATAAATGAATGATTTCTAGATTACTGGTTGGAGGATAGAGGGAAACATGAGCCAATATGTAGCTCACTGGCAGGTCTTAACTTAAAACTCTTGAGTCTAAAACCTACCAAATCTTTCAGAAGAAAGAGTATTTATTGTACACTAAAAACTATATTTATGATTTATGGACACAGTGCGATTTTGAAGTAGGTTATTCGTCTATTATAAAGCTTTTAAACATATGTCTTTGTGAAAAGATTAACTTTAAATTGCTGTTGTAGGTAACAAAGGCCTAACCATAGATAACAATAAAATCCTGGAAAATTGTTTGGGATAAGGTGCTTCTTCAGGCAACGACACATCCTATTATACTAAGCAGCTTCCATTAAGTGGCACTGCAACAGAAACAAAAAATACCCTGTACTGTATGTTACTGGTAACGTGGAAGGAGCTGACAGTGGTATCGAGGGTTAATGCGTGGCTAAGGGTTAATTAGTGGAGAATGAATTGGCAAATGGAGTTTCATGTTTGACTATTAACACATAACCAGCAATTCAGCCATTCTGATTCTTCCATGACATTCGACAGATGGAATTCTATGTTGAGTGCTGACCTTCATGCATAGAGCGAAGGATTCTGAGAGTCAGATTTTAGTGGTTAAGTGAGAGCTGCATCACCGTAATCAATCAACTAGGGAGAAGTCAGATCCATGGTGTTGTTCTCCTTTAAAAACTCTAAAACAGCCTAACTCAAAGTTTCAAATGCAACAATCTCTTAATCTAATCTCAGACCAGCAGAAGTCATCCACTGTTTCTTCTGCACCACTCTGCTTCCCCTCATCTTCCTCTGTCTTATTTATAACTGTTCCCAGCTGCATGTATGGTCCTAGTTCCTACTCCATTGTCGTTAGTGTCTTCTTACCCTCAGGATCCAGCAGTTTTTCTATGCCCAGATGGTCCTTGGCGGTACTAAAGGCATGGTCGAGCCTTTCGATGTCTGTCTGCTTCTGCTCCACACTGCTCCACTCAAACAGTTCTGGTCTGAGGATAACAGAATAGCTTTAATCTGTTTACACTGGCCATTCAAGTGTTTTGCAACCTTGACACACCATCCATTAAAATGGACTTTAATTTCTTCTTACTTCACCACAAATATGCACTAATCACTAATCACCACTATAATTTCTATATGGTCCATACTCTAATCTCAGCTAGCACTTAAAACATGTAAAATACACCACAGTAATATGTAGTAATATATTAAGAAATAGCGTGGTGAATGGGAATATACAGTAGTACATCCAGGTAGAAGGGATTATGTCATATAGAAGAGTGTTTTAATGAGTATAAAACTGGTGCATCAAAGAAGTACTACATAGAGAGGAGTGAAGTGGCCCACTCAGAGCAGAGTAAAGTGAGACAGCAAGGCAGGCATGAGTGGTAATGCATTATAAGACATCCTTAGTCAAAGAGCACTAGTGTGCTGGAATCGTAAAAGTAATACAGATGCTCCTTTACTTACGAACTTTCAACTTATGAACTTTCAGACATATGAACGAAGAGGACTGTAAGTCCAAATTGTGTCTGTCCGTTTTCTGTCTGCAACATCATCCTAGTTCTTTGTACCCTTACGTGTACTTACGAACATTTCAAGTTACAGTATGAACGGCCGTTTGGAACATAATTCGTTCGTAAGTAGAGGAGTGCCTGTACTGTCTTATGGCAGCGCCCTGTGAGCTCTAACCTGTGGCTGTGGATAAGGGCATTGAATGCCAGGCCATCAGACCAGCTGCTGGAGAAGTTCACCACATTGACTTGCAGATAATCCCGGGTAGACTGACGTACCCAACTCAACAGAATCTTTTCACTGTTAGTTTGTTGTAGGTCAGCCATTACATCTTTCATCACATCCTTTACCTAAAGAGATTTAAAAAGACATACAGAAACGCAAACAGCGTGTAGATGACTGAGGCCTTAAAAATGTACAAACATTATTCTCTACCCTTGCAGAAGTTATTTCACAATTCATGCCTTTGTAATATGGAATGACGGCAACTTATTCAGCAGACTGTATACAAAACATGACGAAATTAAAAAGAAGACCTCAGTTTAAAAAATGTTTTAAAAAAAAAAAGTTTACATAACTTGATCTTTCAGATCTGGTACCCTGATTATTTATGGAAAATTAGACAACATATTCTCAATTGAAGAGTAACAAACCTTAATTATAACTTTCTGATTGACACGTAGAAGACAAAAGGATTTAGCACCTAGCACACATACTCAAAACTAGTTTCTTATTTTATTTTTTCTACTGTGGATGTACAAAGAGCATATCACAATCTAAATTACTCATTACTCAATAGTACCTTGTTTTAAAAGAGACACAAAGATGCATTAATCTTTGTAGTGCAATCTTTCATAACACAATGTACCAAAGTAATGGTTCAAAGTCTGCCAAAAAAACATCATTCTTTAGAATTGCATAATACAAAAAATTAGAACTGACTACTACTGAAGACCAGTCATAAAATCAAATAACTAAGTGAACTTAGCACTTTTGAATCAATTCAAGGATCTGGTCAAGCAACATCAAGAGAATATATGAGCTTTTAAAACATGAACCATGCTAAATCAAGTGGAGCTTGGAGCAATAGAAGGAGATAAAAGAGAAGTAAATCTAGAACTGAAAAACAGAAAGACTACTTAATCAGTATACCTGGACGTGACTGCAGTAAAGAGCTTAGTCATGTTTCCAGGAGATACCCAATCAAATAGATGCGGATGGATATGAACAGACATGTTAGTGATTTTTTTTACAAAGCACTGAATGTCGTTGCAGCTCATGAGGCCCCGGGTTGGAGGTGTGAAATTGCTACTGGCTGTGTGTGTGGAGGGTATGCATGTTCTCCTCAAAATCACTTAGGTTTCCTCAAGGTTCTCTGTTCTGGCCACAAAGTTTAGTGAATTGGTGTTACACAATTGCCCACTGTATGCAGTATTGTATACCCAACACTGATAATATCAACTGATTTATTTGGCACATTTTGTATGCTTATTAAAAAGAAGTCACAGTATTTATATATTAGTCTGTGCACCATATGGCAATTTACTGGCTGCTTTGCTAATCTTCAGATTACACCGGGGGACTTATTTCTGAATGCTGCACAGCAGTCAGCACACCATTTAAAAGAAACAACCAATACTTAAGACTCAACAAGATTTCACTCATTCTACTGAACTTTTGTTTTTTTTTTCACTTTCTACCTCCCTTACAGTCATATCTTTCTTTAAACTGTAATTTAAATATGTACAGCAGTGATTGCTAATTAGTTAGTACAAAAATTAAACCATTAATACCCAAGTCAAAGGTAAATGATAATTTGTATATAAAAATTACTTATACAATGCTCATTAAAATGTTTGCAGTTTATGCTGAAAGTCTATTCATCTGTATATTTAGACATAAACTGTAAAAATCATACGAAACCAAAATATCACTATATTTCACATATACATAAGGACAGAAAACTTGACTAATGCTGCCTAAAACAACAAAGGGAATACATGGAAAATAAAGGTTCCGTTAATGGTCACAATTTCATAAAAATCAAATAAATATTACTGCAAAAAGGGAATCTAACCAAAGTAAAAAATATGATAGCAAGCTGAGAAGATTTTAAATTAAATCAAGCCATATCCATATCAAGATTATTTAACATGGTGAATATTTTTGTTGTCAAGATTGTATTGGTTATTAATAGTAAATACAAGTGAATAAAATATATTTTTATAAATACAGTTTCACTAACTGTCAGGTGAATTCCAGTTTATCGCATGTAGCCTGTTTTACTGAAATTCAAGCACCTTACACTGTGTTTTTAATTAAGCTTGGCCAATTTCAAGTTGAGTTCTGAGGGGATTGCCATCTTAATATTTATTACGCTTGCCAGAAAATATTGCACTACGAAGTTCTGATTTGACTTTGTAAACAATAACTAGATAGATGCACTGCTTTGACATTAGATAATTTCGTTGTTACTCCTGAGACAGAAAAATAATCCTGTGCCACTGAGAGAATTTTTATGAGCTTCTAGGATGATGTTTTGTTTTGTTTTTTTTTACAATTAATCTGGTCACAACAGAATGGTATAAAAACAAACATTGCCTTAGGCTTTATTTCTAACAATTGTTAGAACAATTAATTAATCAGTCATTTTTAGTTTAGTCAAAAGAGTATTTTCTGACTCATTTAAAAATTAAAATCACTGCTTTCATCAGCAATCCAAATATGTCCAATTCATGTGAATTTGTGAGTTTGTTAAGTTTGTTTGTTATTCTCTATACTTCCTGGCATTGGCTCTGAATCACTTCAACCCTGGTTGGATAAGTAGTTATTAAAAATAGATAGAATGGATGGAATAGCTATTACTCTGCTCTATCTAATGGCAAATGTGGTGTCCCACGTGGCTCAGTTCTTATTAGTATGCTCTTTCTACATTTCCTACCCCACAGACAAATCCATTTTCACCATCATACCAGTGATTCACAGATCTATTTGTCAATAATATGACACAAAACTTTAGTGATAGAAACATTTTAAACTGACTTTAGAGGGCATCTGATTTCCAGTTGCATGGAAAACAGCAAAGTTTTGAATGATATACAGCATTTCGTAAAATGAAAATACCATTGCAAATACATGACTCATTGTGACTGGGTTCCAGCAATGCTTTACCATTAGACAGCTCACACTTTGCTCCAAACAGCATCCAACATCTACTGTTTCTTCTGCTAAAAATCACCTGCCAATAAGTGCCATTATAATTCACAGCAAAATCAAAACAGGTGCAATTCTGCCAGATTTCTTCCCAATAATTTCTGGTATTTTCGATGAAATCCCACAAATATTAAAATGAATGCACATCACAAGCTTGTTTTGCAACACAAACAATTCACTGCAGGATCTCAATCACAGGTGAGTTTTGTGAACCGGAAATTGTCAAGCTTACAGCAAATCCAGTTGCAAAGTCTTTCTTTTCTGGAACCACCTGCAACTTTCCTTAGAATCACAGACTATAAGGCTTTATACCCTATCTGTACTAATTATATTGGGGTCCATGTAATTATATTACAGTATGCCGCACATTATACAGTCAGCTCACATAAACATATATTGCCATAATTATTTTATATTTACTTCAGCTAAAGTGTCCGCCAAAAAATAAAAGCTCAGAAAAGATTGCCATGTGTCCCTCTCCAGTTACTGCAAACAAATAATTTTATTGACAGAACGTATCTGTAGTTAATCATACATAGAACAACCAGTACCTTCCCTTGAGATGTTATTAACTGACCTGCCAATGGAGGATGATGCTCCAGATGAGGCCCAGGGTCAGTTTGTGATTGCCATCGACGATGTCGACTCCGCCTATATTCACTAATTCAACCTGGGTAGGAGTGACGTAAGTACAAGTCTGTTCAGTAGTTAGCTTTAATACCATGAAGAATGTGTATAGCATCATCCCATGTGTTGCAGGACTAAATGCCAGGTTGTCATTACTAACCAAAAAACTGTACCACACTAATTGGATTAAGAGCCAGCATGCATTTGTGGTAGAAGGTGGAGAATTCATTTCAATTGCTAGAAATGAATCTAAATTACCGCTCTAAACTACGCATACCTTCCATATTGATCATATTCCAAGTGAAACTGACCATTAGCAGACTGATAAGAGAATGTGACTCACGTTGTTTTTCTGTAGGATCTGGAGCGCTCGGTTCACATTGTTGAGCGAGTGAACACGAGTGAAGCCCTTTTCTTTGGCCTGCAAATAAAGAAGTTTCCTTTAGAGACTTCTGCTGGAATTTTGTCAGAGAAGAGGAGTTAGAGATATGATACAGATGCTCAAAGCATAACTCCATGAATGATAAACCAAAAAAGAAGAGCACATTCTAAGGTAACTGGAAAGGTAAATTATCACAGGAAGAGTTGGCTAATTTATCTGTACTGTAGATTAAATATGTCACATTTATTTACAACATACAATATACAATGCTTACGAATAAGAAAATAAAAATAACTAAAATACAGTTCTGTATATTAGTAACATTGAATTCAGCAGCACTAATGTGTGCATGTCTCACCAGAAGGACATTTAGAATGTAAGAAATGTTAGCATTACCCCAACCATGGGCGTAAATTATGGGGGGGGTGGGGTTGTAACCCAGTAATCAAAACCAGGTAATACTACCAAATACGCCTTAAATACGTAGATACATCAACTCCCCAGTGTTTAATCCAAAGTTATGCTATTGTTCCCAACTGATTCTATTTGCGACCCTATTCTATGTATTATGGTATTTGCTCCAGTGAGTATTTTTTCAACACAATTGATAAATACTGATTCTTAGGCCTCAATTATGTAAGATATTACCTTAACTGGTTTCCACCTATTCCTGATACAAAGAAAAAAAAATACCAAAACCCTACTGAGCAGAACCACTGAACAGATGGTCTATAAAATGTTTTACAAATGTTAAAGTTATAATGCTATAACACAAAGTTCTTAAACAGTCTTTAATTAATGAGGTTTAAAAGGCTTTTAAGAAATTAAGATCACGATGCCACGTCTTTTATCAGTTACAAGGTACACGTCCTAAAGGAAGTACTTTTTTCCGAATAAAACTGTACTGCTTTAACCTGATTTTGTTCATTCTCACACCTCAAACAGCAGCAGAAATTAGTATTTAACTTAATTAGGATTAACCAGTCATTCAGTTACTTATTTGTTCTGGAGCTATGAACAATGCAGCAATCTAAGTACTTAAATAATTTATCATAATTAAATTTGGCACTGTATTATTGCATTAAGGACCAAAAATGAAGACCAAAAATAACTCATAGTAACATTCTTATAATATTTCTCAGTTTTCTCATCAATAGACATACTGCTCATAGTGCTTATTCTTCCAAAAAGAATAAGAATTGTCAGGAGAGATCAATTCATGGTTAATATTCAATGAACAGCACAATCACACCTCAATATTTAACAAAAACTCAAATCCACAAGGGTACTAATAGCCAAGACTGAGCCGACCCTTATTGTAAGAGTAACAGGACTGTACCTGCTCACATGTATTTCTATATAGTAGTTGTCCATAGCAGAGTCTGGTAGGCTGTGTCACTCTGCCAAGACTCAGTTACAGTACAGTTGATTGAGGATGTATTTCTGCCCAAAGTTGCATTTGAGTTCACCTGGCACTAGGTCAGGAGACACATGACACAAATAAAATACTCACTAGTTCGTGTCCTGCCAGACCCTCCAACAGTTCCAGGAGGCGTCGTCCATCACATAGGTCAGTGAAGAGGTCATTGATTGGAGGCTTCCCAGCCTGCAAGAATAACGCAATACTGGAGATCAAACCCACTTCCTACAGTAAACTTTAACTTCCTTTCACTTTATGTTTCATAACTATCCAGTTACTTCAAAATACCACCAATATTATTACGACATATCATGCCTCCAAATGCTCAACAATTTCTCATAAACAAAGCCTGAAGCTGCTTAAGTCATAAAACACTTTTAATGAGCACAGTTCAGAGATTAGAGAAACATGGATGAAACCCATTCAACAAAGAATATTCCACCATTCAACGATGGGCTCAAATGTTGCTCAGGCAAAGTAGGTTCATTATTCCCACTGTTGCTCTGGCAGAAGAACCCTAATGAAGCTTTGATGTAAATGACTGTGCAATTCCGCCTTTTCTTTCATGCACACCTCATTGCAATGAGCTCGGGAGTGAAATACAAAACTGAATAAACGCCACAGTTAAAAAGCTTTCATCTCTTGGAATGCACGCCCCTTAGTATTTACGTGGTATATGGCCTTCATTCACAATGTGTAAGAAACATTTTTTTTCTCAGGATTACAGATAATGCCAGAGTATTTGGTCACCTAGCAACACTGGGTCATTTCCTGATATGTACACATGGTGGGAGGGCTGTTGTGGTCACGTTTGCCTCGAGGTCACATTTTCAAACTTTCCCCAGAGTGTTATTTAGATGTAATAGAGCTAGATTTTAGATGCGGCATCTTAAACAAATTTTCACCACTGGTCAAATTCCTATTGCTATTTTTAAGCATCCAGAAATATTAGTAACCCAAAGGACCTGATTGTTATGTTTGATTGTTCTCTGTTTGTAGGTTACAGTTGCAAAAACTACCAGACAACAATATGTTCCCAGTTACTAATATACGTTGCAGGTCAGTCATTAATAATGCTTATAATCTTGTAATTAAAAGTTCACTTCTAATAGTAACAAAACCTGACAGTAAAAAGGTAGCGATTTTGCATGACAAAATTCATCATTAAATATGCTTAACCTGACCAGCATGCTGTATGTTTTATGAGGAATATGCTTTTCATTGCATTTCCAATGTATTTAATATGATCTAGCTTTTATTCTCTGCATGCTTAACAAGCAAGGTATCTGACCTATATATTCTATATTTTTAATGTGTAATGAGGACTGATGTGCCCTGTTTGTTTAATGAGGAGTGTAATTTCATGTTGGAAGAATATATGTCTATTGAGTGCTTGGTGTGGACGGTATATTCCATATGCTTCATTGAGCACCCAGAGTTTCTTTCTGCAGTCCCCTTATTGTTCTGTCAATTCGTGAAGTTGAGTAAATGATGAATGACTGATGGATTATATGGGTTCTCTTTGTGTGTCATGTTGCTGTGAACAATGCCTCTACTCAACCCGGCACTATAGAATCAGTTGAGCAAATGAAGCCCTGAATGCTTTTGCTGCCAGACTGATTGTAACCTGATTTTCCTCGACAGAAGAGTGCTCAGTTTACATATAAATATTATCATTTGCAAATACAATTTTTATGATTTTTTTTTTTGTTCTTATTTTGCGTTTGCAGCTGCCTTATGTCACAGCAGTAACCAGTCAAATGCTATGGCCTTGTTTGTTATTCAGTCATTCATTTTTAATAAATACTGCAACATCATGAGGTTGCGGGAAATCAGGAGGAGCTGGAACCACACCAAGACCAGAAGTGCTGTCCACTGAATTGCCTTTTCACCCAATGGTGCATTTTTAACATTTTGTTTTGCTGTATTTTAAGAAAAAATGCTGTCTTACCATTTTCGTCAGTCAACAACAAAATCTATCACAGGATAAAACAAAAACAACTAGATACCGGATACAAACAAGATTTTTCTTGAGGTAAGTATTCATACCATCTGTTCAATGACTATCACATGCTGAAGGTACATGAATTGCTCTGGAAAAAAAGCCAATATCAAATAAATTAAGCATTTTTAGTTAAATACTCAAAAACGGGATGCCAGTCCATCTCTTGTCACATACTCACACACTAAGGGCAATTCAGGGTCAGCTAGCCGCATGTTTTTGAACTGAAGGAGGAATGCTGCCCTAACACATGGAGAAAATGAGAACAGGTATGTCAGCACTGCCACATCAGTGACCCAAGTCACAGTGTTGCCTAGGATGCCCACGCCATGACATTACAGGATATACACTCTTACACACATCTCATTGGTTAGAATAACACCATTGAACAATCAAACCTAATACTGACCAGCTGGACCGTCCTGGAACAGTCTACACTACACTTCAAATATCAATATTATACATTATAGCAGCACACTAAGTCATTATTCTTCAAACAGTCTGTGTATCTACTCACATACAGCAAACATCCTTAAACGTTTTGAAGTCATAAATCAATATTTTTTTCCGACTTAACCACCCCCTTCACAAACATACACTGTTGGTACAAATATGCTTCTGTATTTATAATAAAAAGAGAATTACTGGCCGGAGCCATATCCATGGAGACAGAGTGAAAAACACTCTCTACCCTAAACAGTGGTGTCCGGCCTTTGCTGGCATGTGCATTGACAAAGGCCCGTAGGGAGCCCAGGCGTATTGATTTCAAAGGGGAAAACGACTCGCTGACACATTGAGAAATCTCAATCCAAAATAAATGGAGAAAACATGGATGTGGCTCTCAACTGTAAATAAGGGATGTGAGAGTGTAAAGCCCACTGCGACTTGAGGTGAGGAAAGGCCTGCTTCTAACGGCACAGAGCCTGTGCCATCAATCAACATGCAGTACACACAATGCACGAGAGCCGTAATGTATTTGATAATGTTAAACTTAGCAGGTAATCAATCACGTTAAAGCTGAAAAATCCCCTTTCCTGGCAGAAATCAGTATGTCTGAAATCATTTCTGCTCATAGTGGGTCTCCAATTCCCTGGTTCACCCTTAATTAAGCCCCAGGAGAAGAGGGTCTGCCTACAATGCTGTGTCACTAATTGAGCTTCTCTCTGCAAAAGTGATTTTTTTATTATAGATGAAGAAGGAGAATGGCAGCCGCAGAGAGCAGGAAACACAGAAAGCAGTCCTCTGTCATTTTGCCTATCCATGTGTGTCTGAGGGAGAATGCATCTAATTGCTCAGCATCAAAAATCTCAGCAATGCAGCAACAAAAAAACAAAAATGTCCTGGGAGTGAAAACAAAGAGAATTTTATGCCATGAATTTGCAGCTGAAAAAAAGGAATAAGCTCTTGTCTTATACATAAGGGCCTCGTCTTCTGCAGAAGATAAGAGGTTTGTAAAGAAGGGTGGTAGTGCTAAGTAGGGAATTAGAAGAGAAGGGAGAGGGAGGGAGAGTGGAAGAGTAGAAGAGAAAAGAAAAGGAGACAGCGGAAGTATCTGGCTGACACTTAAGGGGAACGAGTAACCTGAAGATATCCGCCTTGTCACACCATCTCACTCCAGTCTGCCTGCTACTCTCAAATTCAGGTTCGCCAGGAAAAAGATTTGCATTGTCAAAGCATTTGAACAAAACAGCTAAACTATTTTATGTATTCATAAAGCTGGGCTTATACAGTTCTAGTGATCTGAATCAGTTTACAAATCCATGGTATGAAAATGTAATTCAATAATGTCCAAATCTGAAGTATTATTATTATTATTTTTAAATTTGTTCTCATTCTCTGTACCCACTATTTAGACCAGCTCTGTGTCAACTTCTGACATTATAAGACTAATTAATATTAGTACACGTAGTACAAATGAGTATGGTTCTCTCTGAACAATACAGGGACTATATTATGAACACTCTTATTATCATTGAGCATCCAGATCAGCTTTTGGAAATCAGATCCAGTACCCAGCCCAGTCCATATTTGGTGATTATTTTTTTTATCTGGTTTATATTTTTATTCACTCTCTCTCTTCCATCTCCTTTAAATTCTGTCTACCATACAGTAAGACAATCATGTCATAAACTAAAGCTGGGCAATACCATATCGATAATATATAGTGCATAGTAATCACCAGTGTTTCAGACGACAGGTGAAGAAATTTGGCCAGACACCACAATTTGTTAAGCAGATTAGTAGTACAGCAAAAATTTTAATGAGATGCGTTTTGTGACACCCAAAAGTTCATAATATAAGCATGTCTTTATGTTTATTAAAGTCTGTTAGCGGAGCACACGGCATAATACTGTTTTGGTATACTACGGTTTGGTATACTTCAGTGCGATATACACTGTAGCAGAGCACACAACATAATACTGTTTTGGCATACTATGGTTGGGTATACTTCAGTGCGGTACACATTGAAGTGGTGGTGAAGAAAGGAACAGCTCAGTAGCCACGACATCTTTTAAATGAAGAGATAAAACAGGTAAAAAGACGTCTGTGGTGTGGTGGTACTTTTAGTTCCAGTTTGAAGTTCAATACGTTATTAAACATAAGCTCTGGCTAAGGGCGTCTGCCAAATGCTGAAATAAGGATATGCCAAATTTACTGTATACTGATTACTAACTTTTGGGAATCATAAAATGCCTCATTAATATTGTAGCTGTACTGCTAAACTGCTCACCAAATTGTGGGCGTAAATAAATGTCCATACAGTACCTAAAAGCTGGTGACTGGCCAAATGTTTTGCCTGTCAACTGAAGTCCTGATGATTGATATTGATATGATATCGCCCAGTGCTACACCCAGTGGTAAGGAGCGTGGGCTGATTACAGCGCGTTGCCGCACCCACTGCCCGACAAACCACCAAGGATGACAACCTAAGTGCAGCCTTGCGACGAGTGATACCTCAGCAAGACACTAGTCCAAGTGAAACAATGTGAGTTTTGGCTGGAGTGCCAGTCTTGTCACCAACCCCAAATTTTCCCTTTAAGTTGGAGGACCTCCTTGTAGGGCTGGATATAGATTGACGTCATATGGAGGATGAAGCAATTGCAGGTTAAGGGCCTTGCTCAAGGGCCCAATGGAGTAGGATTACTCCTGGAATTCATAGGATTCGAAAAATCCGATTGAAACCACAGATTCCTAATCTCAGAGACACCACTCCACAGCCAACAAGAAATAGCCAACACTACAAGTTATAGTTTCAACCTTAGGGACTGAGGGTAAACTAACTAAGGCATACAATATTTTCAATGACTATGAGGACTTCTATGGTATAGTTAATGGGTTTTAGCCCTTTTCTGCATAATCTATTATAAGCCACACATCCTGTTTGTAAGGCAAACCTAGGATTGTATAGTCAGGTTTTATTGTACAAAACATTCAGAATGGAGGAGTTTCCTCTATAGACACAGCACATGTTGTAATATTCCCAATATTGTGGTGTCCCACTCATGCAGCACTCTATTGAGTTCCTGAGAATTGGGTAGATAAAAGAGCAGAACTGGAAAGTCTCTTTGTATAGCTATATAAACAGGGTTCTGAGAGGGACAAAATTCATACAGGCCCCTTCATCTACTGTTTTTGAACATTTCACCAAATTAGAGTGTTTTCTTTACGTATTCATCCACCCATCCATCCATCCATTTTCCAAACCGCTTATCCTACTGGATCGTGGGGAGTCCGGAGCATATCCTGGAAGCAATGGGCACGAGGCAGGGAACAACCCAGGATGGGGGGCCAGCCCATCGCAGGGCACACTCACACACCATTCACACACACATGCACACCTACAGGCAATTTAGCAACTGCAATTGGCCTCAGCATGTTTTTGGACTGTGGGGGGAAACCAGAGGACCTGGAGAAAACCCCACGACAACATAGGGGGAACATGCAAACTCCACACACCTGTAACCCAGGCGGAGACTAGAACCCGGGTCCCAGAGGTGTGAGGTAACAGTGCTAACCACTGCACCACCATGCCGCCCTTTACTTATTCCTATACACTCAAAGGAGCAATGTTTAATCTGCTTACTCTGTTCATAATTTTAGCCTGTTTCAATATGCCTGTTTACCAAAGACCTTGCGCAGTTCTGACATCACTGAACCCATTTTTGAGGCAGCATGGCCACAAGGGCAGCAGCAACCAGTGGCTGGGTGTAATGTTGCAAGATAGAAACCTCAAGACTCAATAGCTGAAGGCTGATCAACTCACCCACCTGCAACTCTCTTCAAGCCGTCAGCCCCCGCTGTTCCACCTGATGATAGTTGCCTGCAAAAGCACCACTGTCACAGATACACACAGCCTTGACCTGGCCCCACTAAGCTGTCAAGGCCCCACACCAAGACCTAGTACTGACCTTCAGTCGATGTCTTCCTTTGTTCTGTTTTTCTGTTGTCTTAATAAAGCACCTCACAGCTGAGTCTAAACCACCTCCTCTGACCAGTCTCTTATCTTGCCACAAAATTCTCATGGTGTGGAAACTCTGGTCCTTTTGGGCCACAGTGTCTGCAGCACTTAGAGTTGTTCAATTAACAACTTTCAACTGTTACAACTTCAATAAAACAACTCAGATGTGAGAAAGGACAGAAACAGTATACCTATGGTCTCAGTGACCAGGAGTTTTACACTCCAGCTTAACAAGTTTAACAGATTGTTATCAGAATTCTATGTAAGAAATTGCTCATGCCAATGACAGTTGGCCTTTAATTGCTATCTACACATGTAAATGTCCTAGACTGCTGACTGCATTTTCAACCTATCCAGCCACCATGAATTGTGTATTTTCTATAAATCCTATTTAATAAAATACCCAAAACACAAACAAATTGAATAATGAAATTGTGCTGTTTTTCTTTTTTATTAATTGGCCCACTCAGCTTTATTCCTGTTCATGTCATTTCCTGTTCAAGTACTTCCATCATTTAACACATGATGTCTTCCTATTCCCAAATCCCCCAAAACATCTCATATGTATAAGCATGTGTGGGGGAAGTGGGGGTCAGTATGTGTGTACGTGTATATTCTGGTGATATGTGCTGGTGAGTGTGTTTGTTCCTCCCAGATTGAAATAGTGAGCCAGTCAGCAACTCATCTCCCTTCTCCATAATTTCTTGCATTCTTATTATTACATTCTGACACCTGTGTGGGAAGATCTAGAGCTCAATCTGGCCTCTTTATTGAAAGCAGAATATCACACTAGGTGTGAGAAAAAAGAAAATACCTTGTCACTTTTTTTAAAGAGCAGGGAACCTGAAAATGGCTTCTATGCATCTGTCATATCATCCCATATCCATCACTTTCATCTCATCCGTCTTTAGATCTGTATTTCTCCAGCTCTTCTTCTTTCTCCCACTGCTCTCTCTAATTCTATATCCTTTCCTGCCTCTGGGAAGGCCTCTCTAAGTTCTATTAGACTTCAAGGCTGAATATGTTTCTGGACAATTCCATATGTAGTGCAAGATGATTTTTCTCTCTCTGGCTCTCTCTCTTTCTCTCTCTCTCTCTCACTCTCCATTATACCACTAGGTGAATGTATTCGGGACTCGGATCAGTGTTGAGATCACTGTGTGAAGGAGTGTCTGACCCAGGAGTTAAAGTCTAACACATCTTATTGGGACTCGGTATCATTGTTTAGCAACATTTCAGCAAACAATTAGCGAACTAAAGATAAAGTTACAACATATACAATAAAACCAAAGCGGCCTTTACTTCCTCTAACTCCAAAAGCTGAAATAAAACACTAAACGAAGTGACTGCTATCCACGTTTCTTGTATATTAATCAGTACCTTAGAATTTTGCAATGAAAAGGACTACAAAGTATCAATATAAAGATAAACTTTTCCCACTAAAGGGACTGTTACTGATATTAAGTTACTGATGGGCAGTATGCTGGGCAGTAGGAGTGAGCGATATGGTAAAAATATCATATCACGATGTTTTTCAGGCAGGATCACAATCTACAATCTTATCACGATTCTTTTTCATGTTAGTCTTTAACACTATTTTGCAAGTTGCTAAACAGTACAATCAAGCTACTTCCTATTTTAAATAAATATAGCCCTATAAGGTAACAAAATCTAAAACAAAAACATACTCACATACTCTTTCAGGTATGTTCTTTTGAGGTAGTTAAATAGATTTACTGTGGTGCCATCCAACTTGCAAACCTTATCTTGGCAAATTTGTCAAATAACTGTTGGTTGCACTGTGCTGGTTTTCAAAAATCCGAAGTTCCATACTACTGATGAATTCATTTTAAGGCCCAACTCCTCCGTGTCATCTATCCCTCTACATTGCCAAATAGGGAATGTGTTGCGTGTTGTGCATTGCGTGTTGTGACAAGGTCGTGAAAAGGAGAGAAATCCAGAAAGCGCAACCTGTTGTTTGCTATTACCAGTTTATTGGTGTGTCAAAAATGATTTGGCTGACAACAACTTTAGACGCGTGTATGAGCCATAGAGCTGCAACTGATAGGATGTGCACTGTAGCACAATACTAACGATCTCTCCATACAGGCAGATTGTGGAGACATTTTAATTGTTCATGATGTATGATCATCAAATCATATACTGCTACAGGGTAGTGTTACATGTCAGAATGGACACAAGCTTTTTTAATCATATGTCAATGCTTCTGTGTGGGCTGTTTATTGGTTGCTGTTTTCCAGAACAGATAGTGATACGTAAACCATAATATGCTTGGCTGCTGTTGTCTCTGTCAGCATGGGTATGTCAGTTAGGGCATCCTGGGCTCTCCCCTTTGCTCCTCACTGCCTCTGAAGCTGCTGAATTGAGCATGACTATGTCCATCCTCATTTGGCTATTCTTGATTCCACTGTAGACTGTTGGTCTCGTCTTGTGCAACAAGTCACTGTTCCTGTCTTCTGGACCCATCAGAGCTGACTATTTGACTGGATGATTCTCCAACGGTACAGGTGACATATTGGCACAGGTCTCACCTGTATAGCCTCACCCCGGGAAATGCTGTCCTGTTGGTCCCTGCCATCTATATATAATCAGGCACAGAATTGTTGCCTCACAATTACCGACGCTAAAGGTGATTCTGCAAGAATTGCAATAAGTAAATGGAATTATTTTTTAATCATTCAAAAATGGGAGAATGTGAGGTCTAGGTGTGTTCATACTGGCACACATAAAGAAATGTCCCCCCAGATTTTACCTTGCATGTCATGATGGAATCTCCTGCTTTTATTAGTTTGCTTTTGTCAGGATCTACTGGGTGATGAGGCAGAGTGAGAGAAATCCTCAGTACAACAACCAGATTCATGGTAACCATGACAACAGCACACCTTAAACCTCCAGTAATCCTCCAGAAGATTAAAGGGGGACAATTTTCTGTTCAGCTTGCTGCCACATTCTCGTATGCGTGCCCCTGCCACACAATCCCAATGTTGGGCATACTTGTTCAACAATTGCCATTTGCTGAGTCAGCAGTTTCTTGTTTTGTTTAGCTATCCATCTATCTATCCATCTTTCAATCCCTTATCCTGGTGAGGATTGCAGAGGGCCTGGAGCCTATCTCAGGCAGCCTAGAATACAAGGCTGGGGAACACTGTGGATGGGATTCCAGAGATGTACTGACCAGCTGTACCGTAATGCTCATCATCCAGCTAGCATACTTGCTCCAGTTAAAGAGTTCCACCAAAACCAAATGCTGCAATTTTTTACCGAATCTGTAGGTATCCTCTCCCATCACCTTAGCATCACAAAAAACGAAACTACTAATAGCTTTCAGACACAGCAGTTAAAATCTATGGTAGGCAGTACATCACAATAAATTAAAATAAGACTTAAGTTAATGACAATGGCAGGCTTGGGTTCAGGACTTTATAAATCACAACGTTGTCTGAGGTGGCAGGTTGGACGTTTTACCCCGACCTCCAGCCGAGGCTGATTATTGGTCTTGATTGCTGATCGAAGAGAAACTGAACAAGCCGACTTGTACAATTATGTTGATGCAGAAAGCAAAAGAAGGCCCCGTGCTGCTTCTGACAGATCAGGCTATTGTCTGTGAACATCACACCAAATAACCAGGGACGGGACCTAGTTCAAATTTATGTGGGCACATTCCCAGTAATCATCATCCTATTGTGTAATATCTAACCGAGAAGAACCATTGTTTGGGGTACCTCAACAGCAGGGAAATCATTCTCAGAATTCCTTTCTAGAGCTGGAAATAAATTTCCTGTGTTTGGGGACACAACTCAATTAAAGACATAAAGAATAGTTATTCTGACATTAAATGGAGAATTAGTGTTCTAACCAAGATATAATACACTCCTAGGACTTCATTATTGTGTAAAATTCAATATACATTATTGTAAGCATGGGAGAAACGCCTTGTACATAAGGAAACAATATCTGTTAACAAAGAAAATCTGAGTCAGCATAATAATTCTTTTTTATTAAAAATCAGGAGCAGCTGTGATTGGCTTACTAATAACCCCATTGCAGAAAGCAGGACATTCTCCAATTTTCTCACTTCACACTATCCGTTCCAGCTACTACAGCATTCCTTTACAACTCATCTAATATTCAGCTGCTCACAGACTTCTTCTCAAAGAATATTCCCCTTCTACTGTCACCTTCTACAATACCCACATTCTCTCTTTTTTAATTCTTTATGTGAACTGTAATTTGTAAGTGGTACCTGTTTTCAGTTGTCTATTGTCTATTCCTTATTTATTTATATGTATAACTTTAGGTGAGTAAGTATTCCATTGCACTTGTTGCACATGGCCAATAAAACACATTGACTCTAGAATCACAGCTTAATCGTAACAGTTATGCCACGCTGGGGATTTATATATGGACTATCTTAAGTGAATTTGATTTTGTTCCGTCTATGTACATGTCACTTCCCCTTCCCGTCTTCAACTACTTCTGCACTTACTCATTCTTCATCTCCAGCTACTCTATTCACATTCTGCCTTAGTCTAAGAGTGCTGTGCTCAATCTATTCCCTTCTGCTACCAATGTATTTCATGTCCTCAGATGCACCTTTAATATAGTTCTTCACCACAATCATTTCTTCTTTTGCTAATCACTTGGCCATCATCGCTTCTACCTGACATTTATCATTCTCACTCGACAAGTTTGTCACCATCACTACCCAGTCTAACCCTAGAGCTACGTAATTCCTTCTGTCTCTAGCAAATCTGACTACAAAAATAATGAAAAAAATGCTTGTCATGGCACCCAAGGCATATTTCCTGACATTGTTGAAGGCACGAACATAGCAGTACTCATTAAATTTTTTAAACACGCAGACACTTTTGAATGTCAGTAACAGCTACACCCATACAGCTCACATTTACCTATAAAACGATTTCTACACTGAAACATGATAAGCCAAAGCTGTTGCCAGATCAGGTACTGATTGTCCTCTACTATCATGTCATGTATACTTCAGTTAAAAGCAAATGTAACCTAGACCTCCAGCACTATCCTTGTTTCTGTAAATTAGACACTAAACTTAGCCCCAAGAAATTGTGTGAACTGACTTCTATTAGCAGTCAGACAGCTCTGTGTTTAGCAGAATACCTGCCCGATTTAAGCTATTGGGCATTGGAGTGCTGAGTAATCTGATGAGAGACTGCAAATCCTCATTCAAATTCACAACGTAGTGGTAATGTTGAAAACCTTCTCCTGCAATAAGAGTACTTGTTAATCAATTCTGAGGCCACACTGGAAGCCCTCTACTGCATTTTCAAAGTGCACCACTACTCTGTCCTTGTTGCACATTAATTGAGTTAAACATGCTTGTTAGTGGAAATGTACTCAGGGCACACTGCTGCCTTCTCCCTTCCCTCCCCACTCGGACCCTCCCTTCCCTCTTTATCATCTCTCACACGTCATGCAATGACAACAGTGCGTTTTTCTTGACATGGCGTGACGATGCCTTGTCAGCTTGGGCTCGTCATGACAATAGTGTGGCACAGCATTCGTCACCGTTCTTTCCAGAAGAACTGAGAAACTTCAGTCTCTGCTTAATGTTTGCAAATCAAAAGATATTAATTAAAAAAAAGAAGCTTTTTAAGAAAATTCCCTGGGAGCATGTCTTACCTTAGCAAACTGAGAGTTTATCCATTTTGTGAAAGTTTTCTTTTGAACATCTTCTCTTTCATCTGCACAAAAAAAGAATAAATTAGAATGAGTTTGTGTGTTTTAAAAGGGATTACACTTATTTATTAAGACTTGATGTATTTTCCTAAGGATTTAGAAGGATTTAAACAATCAATGGTGTATTTAAATTGTCTGTCTGCGTGGGAGCCCCAGCCCTGTGATAGACCAGTATCCTGGCCATGCACAGTGGCCCCTGTGTTTTGCCTTGTGTTTGCTAGAAAAGGCTCTCAGCTGACAGTGACCCAGCCTTTATGGCAAACTGATAAAAGGATGGATACAAAAATGAAGTGTGATTTTAATCCAGACAGAAACACAAACTACCTCGAAGACTTTGCTGTTTCAAACACACGGTGAATACAGTGCACTTTAATTTTCATGCTTTTCATCACTAACATTTTCCAGGCCAAAATTTTGGGTATGAAAATTCCAGACCAGTGATAGCAGAGCAGATTGCAGTTCTCTCTATGTCTCTAGTGTGTTGAAGGGAGATAATGTAGATTAGTCACAGAGAGGACACAAATCAGTGTCAGCACAGCTGCACTGTGGATCTGTTGGGCGGGGACCAAATCAAGAGAGTAGTGTGCAGTGAAAAGGGCACATACAAAGTAATACAAATATCAGACACTGAGACCAGGGAGCCCAACCTGCCAGCTCACATCACGAGTATAGCTGAATTGATTCAGACTTAAAATACACTTAAAAGTATAATGGATGGCATACCAATCAATAATGTATATTAAACCTTTCAGCAAGAGTCGAATGCGAAAATACAGAGTACTATGGACTTGACATATAGAACTGTGTCAGCTAATCTCGCTCAAATGAGCTTCTTTTTGCTTTCAATATGAACCATGCCCATCAACAATTTTGTGTTGCAAAACTATACACAAAAAAAGAATCAAAAAGTGCAAGCCTGCCTGATCAAATCACTTGGCAACCCTGCTGTGGTCCACTTATATAGGGTGCAGTGCACGGATTTCTTCAGGGCAATATTTATTTGGGTAAACAAGTGAATCAAATTTATGTATAAAATCAACTAAAGCTGTAGTCAATCAATAAACGATAAGAACAGGTGCATTCAGTAAATCTGTTTCCCGATCTCATCCTCTCTCTCATTTCTCTGTCGTCGTTCCTGGGTTTACATTGTCTCTCCCCTGTATGTCTTCCTCTTCTGTGACAGAGTGGTTGCCCATACGTCCTCCTACACTTTTGGACATCATATGTTTTCTTGAATATAAAAATTAAATATGAAACTAGAAGGATATTAAGAATTCTGTGATCTAATTAGACAGCCATCTGAATCAGGGCATTCAGCTCACAAAGAGCCATCAGCATTTTAGATCCTTTCACCCAAGAGTGAGTGTAAGCTGCACGCTGGTGGCTCAGGCTGGGAGGGACCATATTACAGTATGATACACATAATGCATAGACCACATATATTTTGAGGGTATGTAGAATATCACACGGTATTAATGAATTAATTCCACAGGTAAGCAATTATTACTGAGGAAGTGTTTATACCCAGTCCTTAATGGCAAATCTAAATATATAATGCCATTTATTTAAACACCCCCATAGATTTTATCTTTAACATTAAAAGCCATATTATTATTAACAAGTACCTCATGAAAAGACATTGCATCATGCCAACAGAAAAAAATGACTTAAGAAACACAAAAGTTTACTGTTTAAGTAAACTAGGCTTGTCGTTACAATCTCCTCTGTCATGTGTGGCATCATTAGCCATTATATAACAACTAACTGACATCTATTTTAAGCACCGTAACATTTATTCTTGGTACTGGACGATGCAATTAGCTCCGTTGGCTTTCTCAAAATCAGACATTTGCTACTTAGGAAGGCAAGAGCCCATATCAGGTTGTATCACAGTCACACACTACTTGGCATTTCTATTGCCTTTTCTGTTTTTCCACAGCACAAGAGCTGGAAAAAGGCATTGCCCTGTTTGAAAAGGGGCTTTGTGCACAACAGCTAGGCGATGTTATCATCACACTTCCGGATGTTTCCCTTTGACTGTATTTCACTATCTGGAGACTCATGGTTGCTGCTGTGCTCAGCAAGCAGCATGCCTAACCATGGCTTGGCTTTGTTTCCTTTCACAGTGCAGATAAATGATCCTTTCTAATTTGTGTTTACACCAGCTGTTACCCTTTGAGGGGAACAAAGTGTAAATTCTGTTATAGATTAAGTTTTGGGGTCATATACACTTTAATTAATTACTTGATGTCTAACCTTTTTTATATGTGTGATAATATAACGGAAGAGATAGATTTAATTTATTAAGCAAACATATGCAGGCTTTTTTTTTTGAAATGCACATTTTTCGCTAGCTACTGTGGAAGGTAGCATAAGCATTTGCTGCTTTCCGCAGTTCACGCTGACTATTCAAATGCTGTAGGAAGTCATCCATCCATCCATCCATCCATCCATCCATTTTCTAAACTACTTATCAGATTCAAGGTTGTGGGGGGGATGGTCCAGAACCTATCCTGGAGGCTATGGGTGCAAGGCAGGGAACCATCCAGGATGGGGTGCTGACTCATTGCAGGGCACACTCACACACCATTCACTCACACACACACACCTACGGGCAATCTGGTAACTCCAATTAATCTCAGCATGTTTTTGGTCTGTGACATGGGAGAACATGCAAACTCCACATCCATGGAATCCTGGCGGAGACTTAAACCCAGGTATCAGAGGTGTGAGGCGACTGCGCTAACCACTGAACCACCGTGTAATAAAACTGAGACACAGATCAGATCATGTTATGTATTTCCATTAGAGAACATTTAAAGATACATTAAAAGTATTTCTAAAATGTCCATCCATCCATCCATCCATCCATCCATTTTCCAAACCGCTTATCCATACTGGGTCGCGGGGGGTCCAGAGCCTATCCCGGAAGCAATGGGCACGAGGCAGG
>JAODJX010000001.1:48941391-48973334 GCA_026776945.1 Isichthys henryi
CCAGGCGGGGATTTGAACCCGGGTCCCAGAGGTGTGAGGCGACAGTGCTAACCACTGCACCACCATGCCGCCCCATATTTCTAAAATGTAACACAATGAAATAAACACTCCAGTTTTCTCGCCTTTATCAAGAGATCTTAGGAAAGATTTGATCAACCAATAAGTACTGCCAAAACAGCACCGTCTCAAAACTGAATCGTAAGCATGCCGAAACTGTGCTCTCCATCTATATATAAACAAGAAGACCTGTATCTAATCTGCATATAAACATCTCAGCCATCTCAACAACCACATCCATCATCCACGCAGATCACATCTTCATCCCCATCTAAACATGGAGGCTCCTATTCCATCTCTGCACCTTATTCTCCGGGCACAAACCCAGCACTGCTCCCAGACAGGGAGCTGCCAATAGGAACATACAGCCAGGGGACGATTTGCAGTTTTGATGGGGATTCAGCAGGAAGGGGAACCAGGAAATCAATACTCTATTTAAAAGCCTGTTTCACAGCAATATGAAGGCCGGCAACTTCCCAATGTAAAAAAGATGTTGTGTTTCAGGTCATTAAATCTCCTCTAAAACTAATCTTACTTAACTGAATATGAAACTGAAACATTAGACAGGATATTAAAGAACCCATCTTTCATTGCATTTCCGCTTTTTGCAATGCCATGTTTTACATCATCTAACAAACCTGAGGTTGCCATGAAATTCAGAGTTTTATTTGCTTTTCCTTAGCATTCATATTTAATCTGCCTTATGTGTTACAGAGAATTCTGCTTGTTGTGCATTCCTAAAGCAGTGAATCGCAAATCTTCCCAATTATTTTTTTATTTTTACTCTGTTAATAATTAAAGCATAACGTCCAGCACACTTTTCTTGGTCACAAACACATGCAAGTTAGAAGTGTGTCTAAATTCCTCATTGTAAGTATGAGTGTATGTGTGTGCCAGTATGTGTGCACTACTGTGTGATCCTCTCCAGAGTATCTTGGGATTGGCTGCAGGTTTGCCACAACCTAGATTTCACACACAGAAACATATTCTGAAATGCTGAAACCCCTATTCTCAACATAACTCATATAAAATATAATTAGCTAACAGACACATTAACATGTGAGGTAGATAACTTTGGGCATCGTATGACCTGCACACTTACAGAAAGCTACATGCATTGCAAACTCATGTACAACCTGCATGAACACAGAATGGTTTAAAAAATGCTTAGCTGGCCATTTGCACATTAACAGGGATGGATGCAGAAAAATACTCTCAATGTACTTTTGTTGTCAAAAGGGACCAACAAGACGAAAGATAACAAGAAACAACTAAAAGCAATGTTTAGAAGAGATATCACACCATTATGGGTCTCACCTCCAGCTCCTCTGATAATAACTATTACTGCAATTCACTAAGCATGAAAACTCTTGAATTCAGCGTGTAATGTTAACAATTTGTTTGTCAAATGTGTTTTTAATGGATCTGAATGATTTACATATTTTGTTTATAAAATAAAGCATAGAAATGTCTGATTTTGTAGGTAATGGTACTATGATTCCAGAGATATCATGAAGTAGAGTGTGAAGATTGTAATGAGTTACACATTTGTATACATAGGTATTGTATATTCATGTATTACACCGGGGCAGCTATAAACAACATGACATTGTAATAGGGGATTTACTCACAAACACATTCCCTGAAAGGGATTTGCTAACAGCTTTACTACAAGACTAATGCTGCCATTGCAGTTAGTTATAGGGGAAACATGGCAGTGACAGTCAATCATAGCTGGTTTAAGCCACTTCCCAGTTGTTGATTTGGCTATCATTGGGTTAAACCAGGCATTAATTTGAATTTCACACAATAATTAAACTAGTCATTTTATATGTTAGTAAGGAATGATATCATCATCCTGCTGCAAGCAGGTAGACTATGGTGCTGAGTGGCATTAAACATGATTACAACTCTAAGAGAAGCACACAGTTCTCTAACACCAGTGATTCCCCTGAAATGCCGCATTTGTCTTACATCTCTTTTTGACCATTTCTCTCCCCATCCGCACAATGCCTCAACACAAGCTTTTGAAACACGCTAAAATATTCATCAGCCTGTGTACATTTTCATGACGCTACTCACTTATTAAAATACTGTGGGGACTCTGACTAAAGAGCTCCTTTGCTACAGAGGGCTCTCAATTAATCCCTGTCTGGAAGGGTGCTGAAAATAACCATCTTTGCAGTCTGTCTTTCTCTCTCATTTTGTTGCGAAGGTCCACAGGTCCATCCCTTCCTGTCTCCTGTCTGCATTGCAAACAGGTCACAAAATTGTCACATTGACCACAGTTACACAGGAATACTTTTTCACAAAAACCCATTTTGAAGCTGATGCTTATTAGATCCACTACAGCACTGCTCTCCTCCTGGTGCCTAAGTTATTCCAGACAGAAGTGTCTGTCTCTGCTGTCACACAGGGTCTGTCTTCTACTAAGTGGGGTCATTACACCTATTTATCAATGAAATATAGAATAACGCATATGGCCAGTCAAAGACACTCGCTCCTCAATTTTGCCAAGAAAGAGCAACACAGACACACATGGCATAGTGGCAGAGTGCTCAACTCAGTGGTTATGCACACAAAGAGCATCAATCTGTGAGGCAACAGACACAGGGCCTAGAACTCAATACATAAATTCAATGCTTATACATGCATACATACATCCATAAATACACACATACATACACGCAGTGTAAAACTAAAGTAAAAAAACTGGGCACATATACAAGCAAAACCCAGGCAATGAAGCTGAGACTTAAAAATTAATCAATAACCAAGCTACATTAAAAGCACAACATTCTGAATCCTACACAGCCTGGGTGCCATTGATTCCTTTCTGCATAAAATAGGCATGACCATATTTACATATAAAAATCCATGTCTAAAGCAGTAGTAATCTATTCACGCAAATTGTCAGTGTTAAATGTAGACAATTATTAACAATAACATACTGGTGAAGCCCATATTGATTCTGACGCTTACAAAATGATTCAATAAAAAGTAATAATTACATGGAGCCAAATATGAGTATTGAAAGGGCCCATGCATTTTAAAGAAAGAGCAATAAACAAAATGCAGACAAGTCATTTTCAAACCCAAAAATCTCTGTATGGGAACGCAATTTTATTTACTTTTATTACAGTATTGTATTTAAAATATTAGTCAACCACAAAAATCATAAGATGCTTGCATATCATATTGCTAGTTAATTTTTTCTGCGATGGGCCGGCATCCTATCCCGAGTGTTCAACTATCTTGTGCCCAGTGTTGTCTAGGACAGGCTCCAGGCTCACTGAGGCCCTACACAAGATAAGTGGTTTTTTGAGTTATAAATAAAATTCTAAATATATTATCTCAAGCTCCAGCCATGGCCTGGGAAGGTCATTTCACTTACATAGGTGCCAATTTTTCACTTGTCACCTCAAAACCAGGAATGACTGTTATGTCGGGTTAATAATAAAAAATGGGGTGAAGGAATATCATTCTGAGTTAGTTGCAAATACCTCTTTCACTAATTCTGACTTGGTAAAACTATTTGCATCAAAATGATTTGGTATACTAGGTATGTAGGGAAAACAAAGAAATTTGTACTGAAATATAGCTTGAGCTATCCTACAAAACAGTGTGCCACACAGCCCTACCCAGGAGACAGTGTCATCTATAGAGATGTTAGCCCACACATAGGCATGCACTGGGGATATATGCCCCCCCTTTCAAAATGACATAACCCCCCATACTGCTGACAATTACATTTAGTGCAGGTAGGGATCAAGTGTGTACAGATGAGGCAGAGACAGGTGTGAACAGGTAAGACTGAAATCAGGCGTGATGGGGCGAAAGAATGAGGAGGCGTGAGAGAGTGACAGCTGAGGGAGACACGGCTGAGAGAATAAGAGAGGCAGGTGGTTCAGAAAGCAGTTCTGAGGAAGGGTGGCGTGTTGGCAATGCAGCAAAGAGGGAGAGCCAGGGCACTTCCTAATGTATCACATCAGGGGATTATTAAAGCCTGGAAGCGGCCCTGGTGTGTCTGGAGATTAGCATACTTCTACAAAGGATGCACTGAAAATGCTATCTCCTTCAGACCCAGAGGAACTTGGGAAAAGACTTCAGGATTTCTTTTAGCCAAGTAATATAAAACCTTTGCCAGAAATAACTTGGAACACACTCAATTTCAGACCTGTTCTGGGCTCTTTTCCCTGTGGTTGACATAAATATCTACCATTTGATATATTATGTATCGCAGCTCCCTAGTACGGTATATATCAATGTGGTTCTACACATTAATATATTTTTACAGTTTATACAATTGATATCTCTAACATGGCAGCCATCCTCCCTTGTCCAGCATTGTACAAATAGCATTACTTGAGCTTTTCTTCCTTTTCTTTCAGCCACTCATTTTCTTATCACTGTATAAGCTTGGACAGAAACTAAGATGATGGAAAGAGGATTCCTACTACTGAGTAAAAGATCCACTGAGCAGCACAAAAGATGCACTGATGAGGACAGTGAGTGAGACGGGCCTACTGGTGGGCACAGTATGGGGTCATTGATTTCCCTCAAGTAGTGCTGGAAAGTAGCAGGGGGGAGAAGCAAAAGTACAAAGCCAATAAAAACTGCATTTACTCCACCCAGCAAATGCGATATCAAAAGGTGAGATTCAGTGCTCAGCACTCTCACAAATTAGGCATAAAGCTAACACTCCCACCCTACCAATTGTAGCATCAACAGTTTACTGATCAGATCCAGGCATCTAACAGTGTACAGGAGACTTTTGCTCTTTTGGGAAACATCCAAAGAATGCTGAAGCTCCAGTGAACAAAGCAGCGCTGTCTTAGTGTGCCGCTACCAAGGCCGGTAAACAGAGTCGCGTTGTCATGACACTCCTCTCCCTGGGAGAGGCTGCAGTAATTACACTCCCTTGGTCAACTGCAACAAATGTCAAATGCGACGAATGACATAACACAGCCCTGTTGCCTGACAGAACTAGCAAAGAATGCCCGGTTTGAAAATTCATGCAAAGTTAGCAGAAGGCAAAATAAAACGGGCCTGCAAAAGAGAAACGTTCTTTTCAAAGTTGAACCTGCGTAGCCTTGTGCTAATTCTCAACATGATCATAGTTTGTGATTTTTTTAAATATATCTTTTACTGTTTATGCAGGTATTCTCTCCTTTCCATCACACGCTGATGATTCTTTGTAGTCACAAAAAAACTCATCACATTATACCAAGTAATGTGTAATAATTAGTCCTTTTACTGACTAAGCCCTAAAAGAAAATGAGCAGCAGATATAAATAGGGCCTTCTAATGTCTGACTGCAGTGTTTTGTCTGACAATCCATTAAAGACATGAACACGGGCAAAAAGCGAATGCAAAGACAGAGAGCTTTCTGATTTTAAGTGGTGCAATTTGAGATCATCAGCTGATGATCATCTGAACAATATGAAGATTCCAGGTTTTAGGCCCTGCTGGTTGTTGGCTGCAGCTATACCATACGGCCTTCTTCCTCACACTGAGAAGCCCCAATACATCTGTAAGCATAACATGAGTATAATATAATGCAATTGGACCCATAAAATGAACAGCTGTTAGCCCACAACACAACAGGGGATCATCAAGAAACCAAAAGACAACAAAACTCACATTTTTCACTTTGAGATGGAGGCAGCTTTATCCTAGATTTATCAGTACAAGAAACCTTACAGACAGAAAAGTAGGCCTTAGTACAGAAGTACAAGTATGTGTATGTGTGTGTGTACGTGTGTGCATCTGTGTGCGACATCTGTTCTATGTGACAACATATTATCAGCATGGAGCTTCATAATCATGATGCCATCAGTAGGATCTGAGAAGGCTCAACTCTGCCTACCATATTGTGTTATTCCCCAGTCTTAATAACTGTATCAGTCTAGCTGTCACTTTCTGAGACCTCTCTACCCAGACATTTTATTACACCCTGAGCTAGGGCTCATTTCATGCATATTAAAACCTTGATCGAGAACTTAAAACCTGTTTTCATAGCTGAGTAACACTAACTGGGAAAACTGTAACAAAGTGAACAATGCCCACCCACCCCCTGTCTCCATCCCTGAGAAAACAGGAATGAATTTTATCACGGTTGCACTAGGCTGAAGCTGGATGCCAAAAGGCTGTTTGAATTTTCTAGAAACAGGACTACTAGGCTTCTACACAAGGGAAGCTGAAGCAATGTGGCAACAATGAGCTCAGAGCAGACCAGCCCACAGATGCACATTACAAGTCATTTTTTACTGCAGGACACGGTGCAAGTGTGCACGATAAGGAACCAAAACACTCTTTCTATAAAGAAGGTAATATGCTGAATAGCAAGAATAGCTAAACTACTTTCTGGTTTACAAGATACAAGGGAGCATTAAATAATCCCACAAAATACTAATTTTGCATCAAACCAAGTATGGACTCACATCATGTTAAATACTGAGTGGGATGCATACATCCAGATTAATGGAAATGCCAGGTAAACAGTAGCCAGTTAGATTACCTGTATGCACACGCAGTGCTTTCCTGATTTTATTATATGAATGAAATGTCTCAGAAATCATGTAATGTCCATTACAACAATCCAATCCATGTAACAATCCATTATGTCACATAAAACAACTGTTTTGTTCAGTGATTTACTAGATATAATAAATTTCCTTATACAGGGAGCCTTTTTAATATACACTTTTGATTACTTTATTCCAAAACATTAATCTCAATGCTAAAACTACAGATTGTAAGCAATTTGAGCTACAATTTACTTAAACATCTCACAAGCTTAACACTCAAAATAACAGCCAAATTAGTAGCACAAATTTAATTATAACCATATGTCTGTTTTATCATAAATCATATAACTAATTTTAACTACATTCCTTTTTAAGTAAAAAACTGCTCATGATGGTGAAGACATAAACCATCTATGCAGGAAACATCATAAACTACAACTACCGTAACTGATGCTCCGGACACACAGAAGCATCAGTACCCACGAATAAACAATAAAAATAAACAATAAAATTCATTTTGAAGAGAATCTAAAGCTAATCTGTACTCTGACCTCTCCCCAGATTCACCATAAAAGGGAGGAAAGGGGAACTACTGCAATATTGCTATTCCATGGCCTGGTGAAATGTATTTGTCTTATTGAGGTTTTGAGATCAGAACAGACATACAGCTTACACACAAATTACAGCAACTATCTGTGACAAGGAGCAAAAACTACTTTCCGAAATGTTGTAACAGTCTAGATCTACATAATTAAAACTCTGGTGTAACACAAGTGGAAATAAACAAAAAAGAGTGTCCCCGGTGACCTCAGTACAGCTGAGGTCGGATTTGGAGCATTCAGCTACACCTCTGTGTTGGCTCATGGCAGAATACTACACTTTATTTCAATCTGTCAATATATAAACATGACAAAGCTACAAAAGAACCACCGAAAATATCCAAAAATAACACAAAATTTGAAGCAAAAAGAGAGTACTAAAATGTACTTATACAATACTGTATGAGTAGATTTTTGGCATATAAGTTACAGAACTTTATTATGAGAGGCGTCAGGTCCATGTCAAAAGGATCCCTTGTTCTTACGCATTCTGGCAGCAGGTGGCATCATGGTTGTATAATGCTTGCACAGCTCATTCAAGTCCCAAGATGGGGCTCTGCTATAGCACCCTTGAACAAGGTACTTAACCTCAATGGCTGCAATAACATATTTAGCTGCAAAACAGGTAATTGTATGCTGCTTTGGATAGAATCATCAGCCAAGCAACTAAATATAAGTGTTTGTTCTCATGGAAGGTACTTAACCTAAACTGATTCAGTTATATATAGCTGACTGTTTAAAAATGTGAAAGTTGTAAGACATAAGTGGTTGTGAATAAAAGTGTCTGTTAAGCAGCTGAATAATTTAGTGCTACATTCATGTCTAAGATAAAAAGCACATTTGGAAAAAAATCTAAACCGAAGTGAATAAAAAGTTTTGTAGTGTTTGAATTTACTCCTCATAAAATGTTAAAATCCTTGCTGTTTCTTCTGTAGGTTGCCACAGTCACAATCATGTACCTTGATGATTTCTTGTACACGGCCAGGATGGTCTGCTGTTAAACTTTTGATCAAGGTACTCAACCTCAACTGCTCCAGTAAAACACTCGGCTGTGTAAATGGACAACATTATAAGTCCTTTTTCATAAAAGTGTCAGCTAAGCAACAGAATAATAATACAAGTAAAAGACACTCTCAATACATGACCCAGTTTGCTGTAATTATGAGAGCAAGGGGCAGAGCAAGAGAATCTCTCTTGAAAAAACACTTACGTTTTTTTGAGAGTAAACATAAAGAGAAAAAAATGATCATGCGAAGAGATTTCAGGAAGGCCAAACTAAATTCACTTAAGGCATAACATTTTAACTTCATCCATCCCTTTATCTATCTTCCAACTGCTTATTCTAATCAGGGCACAAGGTTGGGGTACACCCTACATATGATGTCAGTCCATCACAAGGCACACACACACACACATAGACTCACTAGACTTACTCACTAAACATGGTCTCATTAACAAACTACGGTTTTGCAGAAAATTAACACAAAAGTATTTTATTCTGGCATTCTACCAGAATAAAACTCCCAATGGAAAAAATATATGAAAAACATCAGTTTTATGTCAGTATAGTGTGATGAGCATTCACAGCTATAGAGAATAATTTTGTTTCTATTGCTACACCAAAAAAAGGAGAATCCTGCAAGATCATTTTTGCACAAAGAAAAAACCTAAAGTAAAGCTTGCAGTACAGAATTAAAACAAACAGGCATGAATAATTAGCATTTGGGTATAAAAAACTATCCCCCTTTCCTGGCATCAAAAGGCGCTTAAATCCCTGGAGCTCAGAAAAGAATCCTCTAACCTAGCTTGTTCTGAGGCTCTCTGGATTAACCCCCTATTGGAAAGGGAAACCTCAAGACAGCAGCACACAGACACGGAAACCAGAGTCTGTCATATAAGGACGAGACACAAACAGAATTACAGCACCTACTAGGACACGGAGAATCACCAATCAATGTTAAGTGTTAAGGGCTCTTTAAAGACAATACAATGAGTATAACTCTCCTGTGAAATGTGAAAGGAATTTTAAAAAAATTCTTACAGAATTACAAAATTCTTATTGGTTAATTTGCAAAAGAGCATTACATCTTTTGATGTATGTATTTTCAGAGGCCATTTCAACCATAGTTTCCTTATTAGTTTCATTATTTGACATTTAATTATTTGTTTTAAAGTTGAATTAGGAAAGAGTTGAAGAGCCTGACGTAGCACTCCAAAAAAATTCCTTTCTCTTGCCTCCTGTTTCCTCATTTGCACAATAAAGCCTGTTTGTTTTCCACCTCCTCTTGCCTTCTTCCTATCTGTCTCCTGAGAGTTCACCTGGTTAATACCCTGAAGTCTGCAGAGACGGTCTACGCTACTTAAGATTAGCATGTGTGTGTGTGTGCGTGTGTGTGTGTGTGTGTGTGGTCCAGGTAAACATTACCAAAAACCCCCAGAATGTGATAAAAACCTGTTATTTTTGATGTTGTGGGGACAATTTTATCTTTCAATGCAATAAAAACCTGTAACTACAATCAAAAAACTAAAAATGCCAAAAGACTTGAATTTTGTTTGGTTACTTATGTTTATGGTTAGGGCTGGGTAGGGGTTAAGGTTGTCATAGTTAGCGTTAGCATTTTCCTCATAGAAATGAATGAGCGGTCCCCATAAACATATGTGTACCCGACGTGTGTGTGTCTGTGTGTCTGCGTGTGTGTGTGTGTGTGTGTTATATGCCCACAGAGTGTATGCTGACTTGGTTTTTCATTGACTGTGCATTCAAGGAAATATCCTTATAAAACTCAGCATGCTTTGGATCAACCTACTGAAAGGAAGAACAATTTTATTCCTGGTAACAATGACAGAAGATCGATAATGACTGATCAAAGTGATGACAAAGGACGATGAATTACAACATTTACTGAAAATATGAACATTTTTTGACATTTAGAAAATACCACATCTCTGTGGTTTTTAGGCACAGCTGAGCTGGAACCTTATGTACTAATACTGATGCAGTTTTGTGCACCACCGTTTTTGGTGAAATCCTGTTTTTGTGTCTGACTTTACAGATTTCTCTTCCATTCAGTTAATGTGAAAAGCAAATATGGTGTTCATTGCAATGTCAGAGAGGATTATATTTAAATAGAAAGAGCATATCCTCAAAATGAAATAGAACTGCACACATTTTCTGCCTGCTCTGTATACAAGAGTAACCGAAGGCTCTCATTCAGTCATGCAGTCTGCCAGTCCACACTGTTCACTTTAACCCCACCCAGTTCCAAACAGTCTATATCAGCCTTCCTGTCATTATTGCTGAATTTCAACCAGATCAATCTAAATGCCCTATTCGGATGGGTCCAAGAGACTTTGCTGCCAGTTCTTTCCATCAAAAATAGTTGTGGAAAGGCAACCTCTTTGGGATCACCCATCAATTTAATGCTCATCTTTTTGGCCAGCCTTTGGTGCAAGATGCGCCTTTGCAGAGTCAGTTTTGGCAAAGAATCTACCTAGCCCGACTATACTCAACTGATTTACTCCACCATTGTGGCTCCAGCACTTCCTCAATGTGACACAGATTAATAGACATGTAACAGAAAGACCTTCATGGGTTGGGCCTTGATAACCTCCATACCCATCAACAAACCCCTGGACTCTAGACTGATATACACATGGCTGCAAGTCAATCATTCCTCCACGGTCCACTGGAAATGATGAAAGCATGTTTCTTCAATGGGTGGAAAGACAATAAAACAACAGGGTTTTGCCCTGACCACATTAATCAGATCGAAGCTTTTGACTCCTACAGAAACTGCATTCCTCCCCTGAGGACACCCAGCAGTTCTATGGTTCCTATTCTTGTGTTTCTATGTTACCTAGACAGCATAACGACCTGACATAATGCCAAGAACTGAATGGATTAGTCAGTACACTTATGGGTTATTAACCTAAACATTTTTCTTAGGTACGAAATATTACTGTTGTTAGACATGAAACATTTAAAGGGTATAAAGGAGACACAACAGAATAACAACAAGCAAAATTGTAGGGCAGTAGTTATCCTTTTTCAGAGGGCCTTCCCTTTAAGCCTCTCCCCTTCTCTGCCAACAGCAGAAGGCAGGCTGAACATTCCTCCTCTAAATATGGGAATCCTGCCCATGTTTGTAACAGTTTCCATCAGAGTCAGTGCTGAAACAGGCAGCCTCAAAGGTAAGTCCTGGAAGTACCCCAGTCAAAGGAAGCCAGCACACTGCTGTTAAGGAAGACACTTCACTACTCTCCTAACCACTGCAGCTGTCAGCTGTTAAATACTTCTTCAAACCTCTCTTGCCAATCCAGAGGTTTCAAACCCAAAAAATGCATTGTGCTCCCATGTTCATAAGCTCTTACTGATATAGTGAAGAAGCAGAGTCTTCCAAGACAACAGATAACCTGATTCACCATGAGAAGGCCACCAATAGTTGTCTGGCTCCTATGCATCTGTGTCAGAAATACACTGGATTGGCAGGCAAAAGGCTGTTCCACCTGAGCTGAGCAAGGCCGTCTACTGGGAATCTACTGGGCTCTGACCTCTGTATGTGTTCAGGGTTGCAGAAGAAAGTATTAGCTTTCTCTGTGTACATTTCGAGAGTGAGGGGATTGGTTTTGTTTAAGCAGGGCTGGATGTGTAATCCTCACTGCAGGTGTGATTGCCTTGTGTGTTAAATCCCCAGGAACAAAATAAATAACATTCCATAATAACACACAAACTCCACATGCTTCCCTAAATCTCACAGACAGTACAGAACACCTTCCGTCTCCAGAAGAAAATAAGTGAACATGTGTGCCAAACACAGACAGTGACAATCTTGAATTAACAGACCCAAAATCATGAATGCCATATATTTCCATCAAACAACAGGAAGAATCAGAGGAAGAATCATTCTGAGAGCTGAAGGTGCTTACTCCCTACTACACTGCTGCTATAATCACTGAATGCTTTAGCTGCACACTCTTACTACAGCCACTGCACTTCACAGTGCTACTATAATTACTGCTGCCTTCCCCACTTTATATTGCAACTATAATCACTGTACCCCACTGTCCTTTACACTGTCACTATAATCATAGCCCTATTGTATACTTCATACTGCTCTTTCATTATAATCACTGCACAGTGTTGCTTAAAATGGAAATTCACTTCATTAGGCTGCCTCTGGAGAGGGCCACACTAAAGACATTCATCATGGTATTAAAACGATAAGGTGAATGGCAAGATTGTTGAGCTGAGTCTAGTTTATGATGTTGCTCTGCATGCTCCCATCTCAGTATGAGTACTACCCCCTATATACTTTCTTCCTTTACCCCATGTTTAACCATCCCTGCACCTAGAGAAAAAAATAACTGAGTGCGACTTTGGAGGCTTTAACCTCATCCCCAAACTATAGATGTGCCTGCCACACAGAAGCAAGTAGGCCTAGGTCTTCCAAATTTTTTTCACCTATATTTATCATAGTAAGTATTGTTTCCTTCACTTCCTGTCCTCTGGCTTCTTCATATATACATTATATAGCCCTTACATTCATACTATACTCAAATTCTGTCTCATAATGTCTCATAATGATGCAATGTACTTGCATCAAACTTGTACTATTATTAAGTCCATTTATGATGCTATAGAATATGTATTGTGTTTTTGGGAAATTATCTTACGAAGAATGCTATATATTAAAATTAATTGAGTTAAAAATTATTTCTCACCAGACAAATATCAACCGCCTAATCTCAACTGAGAAATCAGGATGTAACAGCCATGCTTTTTTTTCGGTTCACCCAATGAAATCCATTTCTTCTCACAAAGTATATAAAGAAGGAAAGTAAGGCAGGAAAGTAAGGCAGATAAAAATGTGGAGGCTGGTCTTATAGGTTAGTTAGACAGGTGAGACAGTCACACATTCCTTTTTTCTCGTGTCCTGCTCTGTTTTAATCACCATGGTTCACAGATCATTTCCTTTTGTGATGCATTGTACCACTGAGGTCGTCATCAATCCTGACTCCCAAGTCAGGATCCACCCCATTAACTCTCCTCAAGACCAACAATTGAAGTATAACTCACAGGTATCCAGACCACTCAGACAAAACACCCCTGTCCTCTGTAGTAAGATCCGGAGAAAGCAAGAACGAGGCCAAAGGACACTAGATCATTGGAAAAACAGGTGGCCTAATTACAGGTAAGATCACAGAATTGGAACCTGAAAGTCATCTGATGTTGTACTTTTGAGAAATTATAAATCAAACAAAAGCATTGTCTAAGCCATGGGTGTCAAACTCCAGTCCTGGAGGGCCAGAGCCCTGCCCATTTTTGGGTTTCCCCTCATTTAACACACCTGATTCAACTCCTTGTGCTAATTACCACATAGCTCTTGAAATGAATCATTTTTGGTGGAACGGGGAAAGAACTAAGCTACACAGTGCTCCGGCCCCCCAGGACTGGAGTTGGGCACCCCTGGTCTAAGAAATACTACTACTCCAAAATGTCAACAACAACAAACAACAACAACAACAACAAAAGGGGGTGACACAGTGGTGCTTCCTCAAGGTACTCTGGTTCGCTCCCCCAAAGTCCAAAAACATGCTGAGGCTAACTAGAGTTACAAATTGCCCATAGGTGTGCTTCTGCGAGTGAATGGTGTGCGTGAGTGTGCTCTGTAATGGGTCAGCACCCCATCCTGGGTGGTTCCCTGCCTTGCACCCATAGCCTCCAGGATAGGCTCTGGACCCCCTCCACAACCCTGAATATGATAAGTAGATTTAGAAAATGGATGAATGAATAATAATAATTCAATTTGCTTTCTTATATTATATTTCTTATACTGCTTTATATTGCTTTGATTTTTTAATTTTTGTCTTATGTTAAAATGAAAAAACCCGGGAGATACCAACCATGTCACCTTCTTTAATTCTGTTACCTCACAGCTTATTTTTGCCTTCTATGACCTATGATCAAGTTGGCCTGCCCTGGAGCACATGAAAAGAGGGCCGGAGCCTTTGAACCCCAAACCCTCACTTGCTGGGAAAATGAGCCAGTCTAGAAGCATAGGACAAGTAGGTCAAGAGACATGTGATAGTAACAAAAAAATAGTAACAGGAAGCTCTCTGGTGACACATCGCTGAAGAAAAATTGTGACAGACAGCTGCAAACCTGAGGGAGCACAAGGAGTGAGCTCTTTCTTAAATGGTAATGCCGGTGAAGCTCACATGAGCTCTAAACATCATGGCAATGCCAGGGTAGTTAACATCAGCTCTGTACTCTCTGTTGCTTCCAGTCTAGCTAATAAGAGCTTTATGTTCTAAGGTAATTCCAGTAATATAGGACCTCTCTGTTCCATTATTTTATCAGTATAATTGATATGAGTTCTTTGTTTTGTGCACAGCTAGAATTTAAGCAAGATCCTTAAATAGAGATCCCAATGAAATACATTCTAGGAGATATCGGATATTAATATTTTGCACATATAATGTAGCATTGGTTAATATAACCACGAATCAGAGAATTTGGGAAGGGCCTAGAGGCTCTATTGTGGGGGGTTCCCTTTACAGGACAGCACAAAGAGTAAAAGAGGGAAAGCTGCATGATAAAATGTAGACATGAAAATACAAAAAAATCTATTCCCCATCAGGGAAGAGGGAGACAAAAGTTATGCACTTTGCTGCTTGGACATTGAGGAGCAGTTAAGAGGGACTTTAGGTCTGCGACTACTGACGAAATAAATGTTGAGCCAATTCATACAGGCAATGAATATCACAAGATTTACGCTCTGAAAGATACTGTCCCCACCCGGCTTTTCACAAAACATGTTAACAGTAGTAAACAAAGTAAATAAACAGAGTCATGGATCAAGAAACATAATACAACACAATTCAATAAATCAATTCTCATAGATTCTAGAAGCAAGCCCAGCCAGAAAAAACTTTTACTTTTTATGTGTTTAGTACAACTGATTAGGGCAGCTTTCCTGTATGTACTGCTGTTCTTATTTAATACAAAGATCATTGCAACATCAGTAGGCTGTCATGAAGAACATCATTACAGAGAAGACCACATTTGACATAATAGCAAATCCAGAAAAGAGACCCAAAGAAAGCTTTTATTATGTGTAAACCACATTGTGGCCAAGTGCAGAAAGTGGGCTCCTACATACGGGAGACATGTGCAGTATGGAGATAAGATTCACTGAGGAAAAACAGCATAGAGAGAACGCTCATCAGGAACAAAATACGCAGAAAAAGTCGTTGTGTGAAAGCAGCACTGAGACCATGGCCTTCAAGATTAAACTACACAGCACATATTGAGACTGGTCACCTGCCTTTCAACCATTATTACCCCCTGTGCAAAATGACAGGTTTCCAACATTCTGTACATGAACAAGTTTACAGAACAAATGAAATGGAAGCACAGTTGTGCTCACTGGTAAGGCTGTGACTTATGGAAGCGGAGCAAAAGAGATCCGAAGGCTAAATGTGAAAGGCCACAAGTAATCAGAAATACAGATGCACAGTGAAAAGTATCAGCGTTAACAAGCAGCTTTTCCAGGTATGTAGTGATGTTTAGCTCTACGTATCTATCTTTATGTTTTTTTTTCACTTCCCTTCTGAATCCTTCTTTAAGAATTCAACAACATAACATAGCTTGAATAAAATTGTATGGCCAACAATGGATATATGTAGCACATGCATTTCATCCATTTGCGTTTAGTTTACTGGGCTTTTATATACACTTTATTTTTATATTTGTTCATTTGCGTTATTCTAGAACTAACTAGACTTTCTTGTAGATAGAACGTATTATCCATCCATCCATCCTACTGGGTCGCAGGGGGTCCGGAGCCTATCCCAGAAGCAATGGGCACGAGGCAGGGAACAACCCAGGGCGGGGGGCCAGTCCATCAGAACGTATTATAAATAACCAAAAATAATGCATGTACCAACACAAGTAGAATTCTTTGGCTATAACAGGTGTTGCCCCTAGCATAAATACACCTACAGCTCTCTGACTAGATGTCTTCTATTCACCTTCCAGCACACCCTCTCGTCAGACAAAAACAACATCCTCTATTGACAAATGATGGCACAAGCTCAAATCCAGGATCACGGCCCTAGCACTGGGCCACCACAGAAAAGGCACCCACTGTGCAACAAAAATGAGCCGGCTGTGTTAGACCTTTAATCCCTTTTTAATCAACGCTGGTTCTGCCCACTGGGAGCAGCTGAGTCATAAAGATCGGTCATGACCACAACACAAACAGTGTGAAAAAATTTGGATCAAAATTGTTCCTATGTCACATGTTAAGGAAACTCGATCCTACTATCTTACACATTGAACTTTTTAATTTGATGCATTGGTATAAACATTTACGTGGAGTAGAAAACATAACGTAACACAAAACTTGCAAGAGCCCACCTCCTTGTGTATTTCCATTGTATTAATAGTGATAATGCTTTGGGTCATGCACTACATTGTAGCCAATACTGTACATGCAAAGAGAACCCAAAGTATGACTGCGATAAATAGGATAAAAATGAAAAACGGTGCTGTTCGTGCTTTTAAAAACCTAGTTCAAAAACAAAATAATAAAAAATTTCTGACACTTTTTTGCAGGCACTAAATCAACTAATTTTGATTGATAATTCGTTGACATATTCTTCACTGTGAATTCATTCTTCCATTATTCATTTTTCTTGTTGAACAGTGATTGAGTTTAGATTGTAGTATGGACATATATTACATATTTTGATTGCATTTTGAAAAATCCAATCACTTCCTCAAATATTTACATCAACTTATGACACCCATACACTGTTGATTCAACGTGATTTAGGCCCAAGGGATCTTCCTTGCTGCTGACTTTACTTATTTTGAACTTTCTAAGTATGAAATAAGAAAGTGGCAGTGCCATTAATTAAGAAAAATTTATTAAATGTATTCTATCCTCAAATATCAAGGATTTGAAACAGTTACATATACACATTACTAGTTTCGCCGATGAATCAATATTAACCCTTTCTCTCACCACTCCCTAACCTTTTCCGCTGCTTAGTTCCCTTGAGGAGTTTGAAGAAAGGCTGTCTCAATACATAGCTGGCCAAATTTTATTATGGGGAAGTGGCTTACATAAAAAAGCAAAACGCCCTCTGACATAATCAAAGTGCCCTAAATATTTTTGTATGAAAAACACTGTTAAAAATATTCACACCCTTGTGGTCAGCATTTCTTTTCTTGTTAGTATTTTCTGGCAAGGATGTTCCTCATAAGTCACCTTCTGCATTGTTTTGTTCTGGAATTTCTTCTTTGGAATGTTTAACCACTCCATGGACATCAAATATAAATCCTCAACATCTTTTTGTTAGTGTCTAGCGAGTTTTAAACATAGTTCATGTTCCACTGAATGCAATAAGATGTAAGATGGTTTGGTTTTCGTCATCAGGCAAACATTGGTATTTATGTACCACTCAATGATTGTTTTGAATTTTATGACTTTAAAATTACAGACTGAAGATATTCAATAGTTGTCCTTCAGCTTCTCAAACCATCTATCACAGGATAAGAAGAATGTGTGTCCCTTAGCTAACAAAGTAGCCACTTTTCTGCTGGCTATAAAATTTTCTAGTGAATCAACATAGTGAGCACTATACAATTTAACATTGGAAGCCAATATTCTATATCCAACACATTACAGTTCAATAATCTGTCATCAGCTGTCTTCACAGAATCCATTGCCTTTCACCCTGCTGATCTCTGACAATAGATTCTAATAATTGAAGGCGTTTTTTTCCACATTAATGTAAAGCAGAAAATTATCAAAAGCCACTATAAAGTTCCCAGACATTAAAATGAAGAAAACTGATTTTTTTTGTGATTTCTACTAAATTTTGCCTAAAATTATACAAAGGGGGGTAAATTATTGTGGTTCAAGTGGGTCCAAAACAGATATTGTTAGCGCACAACTAAAATGTTTTGCACTGAAAGTATAATTACATAACTATTCAAGGGTAAATAAAAATGAGGGGCACAATGTATGTGATTACAGATACCATAGATTATATATATATTTGTATTTTTATTATTTTATTTGCAAAGGTGAATTTAATACTTCTTTCAGTTATAATCAATTATTATTTTATATGAGTGCGTAGGACATAGGAAAAGAATATGATGGAGCTGTGACATTGTCTGTCTCCAATGTGATGAATGCTTTCTACCAATTGCCGCTTCAGATACGATGGGAGGAAGGTAATGGAACATGACTTAAAAAAATTTCATCTTTACGTCTAAAAGCAAATCATTTGCTGACAAAACTGTTTAAATAATCATACGTTTTTACTTTCTTCTGTTTTACACTCATGACCAGCCAAACTTCCACTCCAGAATAAATTTAAGACAGAGTAAATATACATTCATGATGCCTGTCCCTATTCCATCTAGTTTACCAACTGCAGATACATTCCTGAACAGTCTTGAAAGTCTAACAGTGTTACAGGGAGAATTGACAGCTTTGCTATAGTGATTCTGTGCCAGTATAAGATTGCTGGGTTGCCATGATTTCAGGGTCTAAATTGCTGCACACATGCCACCGAGGCTGTGTTGTAATAAAACAGTAGGGGTGCTAAATCGCTTGATATGTGGGAGAAAATAACACATTGGTCCTTCACTGACAGTGGATAAGAAAACTGCTGAGTGCAGCTACACTTGTATTATCAATACTTTTATTAAGTGAAACAAAATCAACATTCTGAGAAGCTCATAACAGCAAACCAAAAAAACAAAAAAGAAAACTACATTACAAAGTTTAATCTATGCCAAGAAAACCTAGACAAGGTTTTCTAAATGTTACTTGAAGTAATATCAGCTCATCTTACTGAATTCAGTTGTTTCAGGAGTTAGTTGTGCAACTGCAAAGGGAGAGAGGTCACACCCAAATAATTTATTTTGTACAAGTGACACCAGCACTTAACAGTAAATAACATATAACTCAGTTTAACATGCTGGATCTCCTGGATATGACAATAACAACTATATTAGTTTTTTTTGAAGTGCCAGAAAGCAAGAGTAATCCTGCTGTTAAAAATTGTTTTGTATTCCATCACTCATCATATGTATACTTCATAAAATGGAGCAAATTCAAACATATGTGAATGTCATATCACGTTAGTGTTGTATTCCAGAGACTAGATCAGACTATACTGTCAAACTTTGAGGTTTCCGCAGTTGCAATAACAACACCCACACAGCAACTACTTAGATTCAATAATGAAGCAAATATACTGCACTAAGTAGAGCGACTACTGTACTACACGGCCTGTAAAACCAACTACTACAAACAGCCAGGTCAGACAGTAATCGCAGATAGTAAATGCATACATCTAATAAGAACATTAACATGTCTCACAGCCAGGGCAATTTAGAGCATCTGTGTATAATAAATTATTGCAGCTACCCTTAATAAAATGTTTTCCCTCTAGGGGGCATCACGCAGTCAGCATTAATGTGTTCGTTCAGAACTACTGCTGTCAGCGGAGCACTATTTGGCTGTTAGGGGATGATTAGTTTTCTTTAATTTTATTCCCAGATTTCAACATGCCTGAGCTGAGACTACAGCCACATAGATTGTTTCACCTGGTATGTTTCTGCGTAATTATTAAGTTCCTAGCGTATGTAACTGACCAATCGATTCACGTTGAGACAAACCGGTGCCGTTAAGACATCTTAGTACAAGGCATGTAGCGGCTTTGTAAGAACACAAACCTCCCGTCACATTACAAACGTTGCCCGAGATGTAAGACCGATAAACCAAGATTTATAGATGCTGAAAGTGATGGGCAATAAGCGCACTGTCAATACCGTCCACGGTGCTTCGTCTAGACTAAATTTATGGCTCAATTTGTCTCGCAGAGAAGACAAGACAAAATAAAATTGGCCAGCCAGACAACCCAACTAAAGACACAACCCGCCAAAGATACACCCTACATCCATGCTGCGCCCCCATCACCCAAAACACATTACATAACGCAATACCCTATACCAGCGTATAAAGTAATGTACGCGGCCTAGTTTACTCTTCTAGTTAGTGTTAACATGCCATTTCTGGACAGCCATCGCTTCCACTGGCATAAGCCCAGCTCTACAACTTCCGTCCTTCCCTCCTCAAAAGCGTTATCATTAATTACATGCACAGTAACCCTATTAAACAGACTAAATGTCGTATAAATGTATCCATAATAGGGTTACCTTTCTTCTAAGTAACACATACATACCGATGCCTCCCACACCACAAGGGGTCGTTTGTTATGGATACCTTCACTCTTCACTCGATTATGAAATAATAATAAATTATAATAAATATATTACGACTAATCCTAAGTAACCACCCGGGAAGCTCCCCTGTAACGGCTAGCGTCTCGTGACAGTAACGCGGAATTCCACAGGTGACAGCGCGCGCCCTTCCTCGCGCACCTGCACGGGCTCCAGCCGTGGGATTATAATGTCCGCCCTTGTTATAAAGAGGATAACGAGGCGAGCAGGCAGAGCCGAGCCCTCGGGGAGCAAATCCGTAAGACGCCGGCTTCTAGCAAGGAAAAGAGAGGGCTTTTAGGTGACACGTCGTCTATAATGCTAATTATTCGAGGGGGAAATACATTTAGTCTGTTTAAGACTCAATTAAAAAACAAAGCCAAAAAAAAAATCGGTCAGGCTGCTTCTTTTCATTTACTTATTCATTTGGATATGCAGCAAACTTAATATTTTGTTCATGTGCATATATGCTTGTACCGCTTAAGACCTATCCCCAAAAAACACTAAATGCATTGACATACTACTGCACTTGCTTCTCATTGAATCCTAAGTTTACATTACAACCCATGAAATATGCAACCAAGGCCTTACTAATGATTTAGATGGAGCCTCCGTAATATAGGTTCACCCGTGACGGCAGCATCGCCTTCACTAAGCCGCGCAGCTGGGATTTAGCGTAAAGTGACACAGATCTCTTTTACACGATTACAGTTAACTGGCTTTAACGAGAACTTGTCTTCTACCGGCGTTTATCGGGCTTTACTATGAGGGCCAGAGGTGCAACAGCTGTGCTGCGCTGCCCCGTGCCCAGATTAATTCCTAGACGCCTTGGAGAGACGTGCTTAATGGAAACGTCTCAGCCTTCGAAACAATTTTACCATCTAATTCAAAATCTACCTCTCTCACATAATTTGAAACCTCCCATAATCGCTCAGATTTAAATCAATCGTGGCATCATTTTCTAATGGTTGTTGTACGGCTCTAACTGTTATGACATCAATCACAGCCGGATACTCGTAACCCTTTCCTCAACAAATTGAGTCTAGGGCAGTTAGGGATTAATCGGGCGTGGAGGAGGCGGCGCACGGACATACACATCTCGTCGGCTAGCTATAAAAAAAACATCTATGCGCTGTCCTTGCTCTCTCTCCATTTTTCAGAAATCTGCTTTGACCACACAGCGGCTTCACACAGAATTGACACAGACACTATACGTGCCGTGAAACACCGGAATTTATTCGGCTTGGAAACGGCTGAAATAATGACTACCTTTGGCACAGTAACAGAAGCAGCCAGTCAAAGTGCTGAAGTAAATTATCACCCCTATCAAAATATATTTGTTTATATCCTACTATCTCCACCGTTTCCATCACCTTCATAAATTTCCGTTTTGTCCTTTTTAGGTAAAGAAATAGTTGTTATTTTTTTCGCTTCCAGCAACTACACGCACTCTTCGGTGCTTGAAAGCAGACTTTCGCTACGGTAACGCTCTGCTCAGATGCAGTTATTCCCAGGAGAGAGCCTAATAAGACTTAAAATAAGCAATAAGACAAACAAGCACATTGCATAAGCACGTTACACAAATTTCTTCACTGACCGGTGAATTATTTTTGAAAACAATATTATTTCCGAGCGACAACTGGATATATTCTGGGTTGCATTTAAACAGCGATGACACGAATCCTCTGAGCAAACTAAAAAACCCTCACTCGTCACATGCTGGGTACCAAACATATGCAACGCACCGATCGGTTTCTAATTACATCCGAATTAAGTTTATGCCATACCTTCCATGCCAGGTGCTTTCTTGTTCACTCCATCACGATTCGTTTATCGAGAGAAAGCATTGCTGTTTTACACCTGTCATCTCCAGGGGAGCATCCTACTCCGAAGACTGAGGGTCCAGAGAATCGATTTGAATTCGCGCAGCTACGTTTCTCCTACTGCATGTCTGCCGTGGTCCCAGCCCCTGCGTGAACCAAGGCTCTCACACATCTGCCACAATATCCAAGAGCTGCTGATGAATATCTCCCAGCTCCGCATCTAGTCACCCACCGAATCGGTACAGCTCTAAATAATAAAACTAAGCACATGAACCTCAAAACAGAAAAACGCATAGTATCGCGTTTAATTTATTCAGCAGATGATTAATCGTGTCAAACTTCCAACGTTAATCTGCAACTTTTGCAGCCTTATTTAGTCGAGGGGCACTGGAACCACATGGCATGTAGGCGGAACTGTATCGGGTTTCCATTTAATTTCACAATCGTAAACACGTCGCCTTTAAAAGACGCAAAATAAAATTAATTTCTCCATTAAATCAAAGTGTTATCTAAATTAGAATGGTTAACAGATGTAATTGACATAAAATTGAAGTTTACATCACACTACATTTAAGCTGATAATCATATACTTCACAGCTGTGAAGGAAAACGTTTTACTCTAAAAAGGAAAACGATTTCAGAGCACTCTAAAACAAAGCTAAAACCAGACAAAACTTTTTAAGGAGTTAAATATTTGAAAGAATTGTGTCTGTCCATGTTATTTATAAAGCTATAAATGTTTATCAATACTGTTTGTAATGGCTTGTGTCATTAAAAAATGTGCATTTTTCCCAGAAAATTAGTAGACCAACTTGCATTGTTTGTAATGACTGGGAGACCAGTGGATCATGTCCAAATGCATGGAAACCCTGAGCACATTCTTACTTACCTGGTGAAAAACTTTTGTTTTGCTATGCTGTTGTATGGCCAGTAAATGGAGCGGCATTACATTCATCTTTGTTGCAAGCTCTTCTCATTGTAGCTGTCCTCATCTAAATCTCCCTCTGAACATATCTTCATCTGTCATCCTCAGCTGTCCAGAAATCTGCCTGCCCCGTTTTGTTCCTTCAAAAGAGCCCGTGTCTGAATTGTCTACAGAACAGGGGGGTTTTCTTGCTGTTCCCAGCAAAGTTTACAAAACGGAGGAATTAGCAAGTTAACTGCTTTCTGTAAAGACAAATCCTGACAGTTCGTGAAAAGGACAGAGGAGAGATTAGAGACTGATTTAATCAAAGTTATGTGTTCAATTTGTCTTCGGTCAATATGTATGTGAAGCAATGGCTTAACAACCAGCAGGACCCATTAGCAGCGGGTTCCTTAAATTGCATTGTTAAATATTAGAAACAGGATGACATACGTATTCTCTCACGTACAGTCAGACTTAATCTTTTTATCACACCAATGGGTGTTACTGACAAGCAGAATAGTACATTATAGATATTTGGTAACATACCAAACCCGTCTATATACTGCTGCTGTGCCCAATTCTCCCAGGGCTACCGTTGGAGAGAAGAAGACACCAGCACCAGATCTAATCCCACAGGCAGGATGCTCAGCCACTCCCTACACAGAGTAGCACATTCAGCACTATCAACTTCTGGCCTGTGGACAGTCTCATAGACAGTAATACTTTCAGGACCATGGACAGTACCAAATATAATGATACATTGTACATATTTAGTAGGTACTTCAATCTAAAGTGACATACAATTCAGAAAGCAGGGTCAGCCCATCCCATGGGCAATTGGGGGTCAAGGGTCTTGCTCCGATATCAGACTGCTGACTCGGGAATTTGATCCAGCAACCTTCTGATGGGTGACCTGACACGCTGTCTTAATCCAGTGAGTCACACACAGTTTCTACCATGAGAAGATTCCAGAAACCATAACAGTTTCAGTGACATGAACAGTCCTAGTAATGATTCAGTTTCACAAACTTAGGCAGTTCTATAGTCTGCTTTAGTTACAGCATCATGAACACCTCGAAAGCCAATAAGAGAGTCAGAATAATGGACAGTTACACGGAGAATGATGGTTTCAGTAATAGGGACAGTTACAACGACAGTTTCAGGACAATGAACAGTCACACATACAGTACAACAGTTTCAGCACCATGAACAGTCCCAAAACACAAGCATTTCAGGACCAGGGACAGTACCAGATAAAGTGACAACTTCAGCACCACAGAACCACCCCTATACTGTAATATGTGAAGGCTGCTCTTGAAGAGAATATGATGCTTAATACAGGTGTCCTTAATGCTTTGGGTTAGTGCTATATTTTTACTGTATAGAGACTGACTTGAGCAGGAACCCTGTAGTGGGCAGGTGACATAAAGAAGCCCATTTCCTTTACTGGATGTCCAGCTGTGCAAAATCAGATTGCTACAAATTGCAAGCATATAAATCACACTTCCAGATTCCTGCTTATATTTCACACATACATGCTGAGTTGAGCGCTAGCTGAAAGCTAGTGTAAGGGGCAATAACTAGAACGCGATTCAGACAAGTGTCCGAAGGAATAGTTTCAGGATAAGGATCTTTTTTTGCATGGTAAGCCATTCAAGGCGGAGCAATGGGGCCGTCACTCACCTTTCAAAGTTTCATACTGACAACAACATTGACCAGCGAGCCTCTCATGTTGAGAGTGATGGACTCGGCTGACTGGAAGAGCCTTTTAAACCCTATTCCCCAAAAGGATGTGAAAGAGTTTAACTCAGGATGGAATCCATTTGACTGGCAATTGAAGGCAGCAAAAATCCAATGTTGCTAACACTTAGCGGGGCTTTGAGCCTTATTGTGGTTTTGATAGAATAGGTGGAACTTTTGGATTTTTGGTCGACAATGACATCAAATAATAAAATCTAATGCAGTGATAAGGCCTGCGTTAAATATCAGGGTATATGCTCCCCCTTTGCTCCTTGGCAATTTCAATATGGTTAAAAGGATTTATTCTACTACAAAAACGCGCAGAACCTCAAGCATGCATCTAGCGACGCATTCACGTATGTTGTCACGTTTAGTGGGCACGCCTGCAGTGAACGTCTATATTGGCTTGCTCCATAGACATGCCAAGATACAGAGAGACCCCTCTGGAATGTGAAAAGCTGCGTCACAATCCCCAATCCCAGGTGTCCTATTAAAACCTAGTACTGCATAAAAATACCATTTTATAAAAATTAATTATGCTACATTCTCCAACAGCCTAACATTCGCAAAATGTAAATGTGGTAATTATATTGCATATTTTTATTGTTAGGGTTATATCAATTCACTGATATTTATATAAGGGGATATAGGGGCTATTAATATGTTGTGAATCGGTGCTTTTGGGAGTTCAGGGCGCTGCTGCAGGCTCCCTGTATCACTGTAGAGAATGTAGGTTACCAGTTTGGTTCACTATAAAGAATGTAGGGTATCTTTCAAGTCCTCCCCAGGGAGAACGAACTGGGTCACTCCCATGTAAATAGATCTACGGTCTAATCCAGCCTCCTGTGCACCACAGCTTCTCCTCCTATATTTGCGAGAGCCGCCCCAGCCAGCGCCGGCACACTCGACTCACTGCATGCATGCATTTTCCGCATGCGTCTCCCGACGGAAAATTCCCAAGTTGCCCATTTGAATACACATGAGTGCTTACCTCGGTGCGAGATGCCGCTTTGCCGCATGACCTATCTGTGCATCTGGACATATGCGACATACGTGTCCATCAATACGGGAAGGAGCACGTATGCGTCTGCTAGCTATTTATGTGAGGGCTATGCATGCTCATCCTGACAGTCCCCACTGCTCGTTTGTATGTTTTCCCATCAGTTTTCTGCGGCCTCTGTCTAATTAGTTTTTGATATTTGTGCTTGTCTGCTAAGGGTCCGGAAGTCTTTGTTCCTCGCTCACTGAGTTATTTGGCATCAACGTCTGGGGTCCCTGCCTTGTGGGTTATTTGTATGCATCTCACAATATCTCATCCAATGAGGGCCCCGTTATTAACAGCTGCTTAATGAGATGTGTGGCTCATCGAGCATGCAGCCCAGAGACTCTGGTTGTACAGTAATGATGACCTTTTTAACCCTGTTAACAATTAAAATTAAAACTGTCTCCTCGCACTAGCCCCATGGCAGACACTTAGGGATAAAGAGCTATTTCTTGACCACTGTTTTCTCTGAAAATATCCTCCAGGTCCCTTGTTGTATCACAACTAAAGCTGAAATACACCACATATTTTATTCGATCGTTCGAATACTTGACTAATAACTTAATATATATATTATATAGTTTTGTATAGCTTACAATACATGTGGATTTTGTTTGGACGAGTCGTGTTTTTTTAAAAAAGGGCATGGGTGTAACGAATGGTATTTAGCCTCACTCATTGTCTAAACACATTTAAAGATATGCCAACATTGTAACATGACATTCAATAGTCATTTCCAACCAATAGGATTTTTATATATTTATAAAAATATATAAATATTTATAAATATTAGATGGACTTGCACTGCTTATAGCCTGGGTTACAGAAAGTCATTTCCCAGAGCACTGCAATTAACTGCATTGAGGTACTCCTCAACCATAATGCTCCATTTACATTGCAGGACATTACTTAGTGCCATATATATGCTTTTTTTTATGCCACGTCCTATCGGTACTTACACAGCCACACGGCACCCCTTGTGATGCTATTTCAGTAATTCATATGCGGAGAATAATATTGCATTGGTCATCATTTCACTGGGAATTTTTTTTCCGACCGGTTGGTTTTGGGTTGCAGCATTACCGGAACGCTCGCTTGAAATATAGTGCATAATGCTCGGCTCGCAGCCCACTGACAGGCTATCAGGCCCGGTCCATCGGAAGAATGGGGGGGGTCATTGCTCCTTCCCATTAGGGCATCGAACTGGGAAACAGACCTGGAGACAGGGCTGAGTTGGAATGCCGTAAACAACCGGAGCAGGACAGAAATGGCTTGAGGTTGGGGGAGTTTCATGCTCTTTGGTTTTGATTTCCTGTGTAGCGGGACATCAGGAAACCCCCCCTTCCTGAAATCCAGCTAAAATTAACTGGTAGATTGATGGATGCATGGTAGGAGAGAGGTTAGTGTTTCTTAATCCAGTGGTTGTATATACTGATCACACCCGGCCATCTAGATTTGCCTGCTAAACCTAAGTACCACAAAATAAATTTTTAAAATATAACCTGATATTCTGCACTGCCGTACAGTAATTCTACAGCAGTTCTGTGGCTAGGTGACATCACTCATGCATCTGAAGAAGACGGTTTGCAAAGATCTCAGCATCGGCCTGCTTCTCTCCTGCGGTGAAGCGAGCGAGGACCAGGCAGACTTGGATGAGATGCTTCCTCCTATCCTGCGTTGTGACAGCTGTTGTACAAGTGTGCTGACTTGGCCGTACGGATGAGGAGGTATATGTCAGGATTGCCATTGCTCACTTTCAATCAGCAATATGTCTATCGGTGTAGCTGCCTGGTAATTTGGATGTGCGGATAAGTGTTGAGATACCGCAATTACCAATATATTTTTTCCAGTCGTCTGGATATGTCAAGCTTGGGAAATAGTTATATATCTCTTTTGGTAATTAGGATGACTGTGGAGAATTGTGACAGAACGGAAATTCCTGTATATCATTTTCAACAATTACCTCTGCAGTACCTGCCTGTCGATCCGGTTGAGGTGGCATGAATCGGGATGGTACAATTACAAGTCCACCTAGTTAAGGCCCTCATACAACAAGAGAAGGCTGGAGATCTGACCGACAGCAAGTCTCACCAGGTAAGACTGCCATCAAAATAATCAAACAAGCAATGCAGAAGATGAGGGCGACGCTGACTGCTTTTCAGTTTCATTCATCGCTTATTGATCGTCAGGTTCTTCCTTAAACTTGATCTCCATGACTGATTATCCTGTGCAGGGTTGGGTGGGAGTGCCAATCCTATGGTACATTGGGCATCTGGATGGAATATCAGCCTAGGACTGGGCACCCACCCACACACACAGCCAAACACACACAAACTTCACATAGAGGAATGGAGAACCCAAACCCATGTGAACATGGGAGGAAGATGGACAGAGTTGGCCAGGAATTCACAATGCTAACCACTGAGCGACCCCATTAAATCATTGATAAATAAATCAGTGACATCACAGAGCAGTAACTTCCCCCTCTAGAAAGGATACACATTGCCTTGTCAATATGAGGACCCGGCTGTATTGTTTAATTTTAACTGAAAACTTTACTTTCAGGGACAAGGAACCTTGCAGACTACAGCAGAGCATCTGGATGAGGATGTCAAGGGAATCCCCGACACGCAAGACGGCAGCCTAACCTTAAAGTAATGGCACACCAAGTGACAAGTAGATATAATCAAGAAGATTGATTGGTCAACAGTGGGGGTCATATAGGAAAATAAGTCAGAATCATGACATTGACCCTGGGGAACGAACAACTGAGAGGTGATCAGGACATCAATCATCTGATGGTCTTAGAAGTTCTGTGCATTTGAGTGTAGCGACACCTACTGGATTACTACATCACCATTTTGCATCGCTCCCGAATTCAATGAGGTGGTCTTGTTAGTCTGAAGCATGGAGGAAAAATGCTCTGGGGACCCAAATAGAATAAGAATCTTAATAGGGAAGAGGCCAGGTGTAAACAGAATGGTGGTAAACAACAGCAATGCAAATTAGAGACTTTGCGGATAAAGGTGCGGATTTGTCAGAAGATTTAGCCAAGAAGCCCACACCGTAATGAACATAGGAAGCTAGGTATGTGGGGACAGCTAAGCGTGAGGAAGAGAGAGCGCCGGGGAAGGTCGGTGAGCCCCGGCATGTGGGCAGGCACATGGCATGGTGAAGGAAGGCCAGGGCATCGCAGGAGGAGTGAGAAGAACAGCAAGAGGAGGCGAGCAGGTGCGATAGGCGGGGCTGTTCCGTGAAACATGCGCCGGCAGCACATCTGGCAGGACAAGAGCAGACAAGGCAGCGAGACCCGAGGCTACGGGAGACCCGGGAGGGAAGAACACTCAGATCAATGGTCATGTGGCTGTCACCTCTGGTGTAACCAGAGCGTGTCTTTGAGAATCTGCCTGCGACGAGTCAGATTCCTCTGATCCCCAGGGGTAGCAGTAGAAGACAGAAAGCTGGGGGCCAGTTCTAGTAACTGGGGACGGGAAGGCAGCAGCAGCTCAGACTGAGTGCCCACTGGATGAGCTATAATGTTCAAACGTGTAGAAGGGCCAAACCGTGAATCAGATCAGCCAACACAAAATTAAACAGGTATTAAGGCTGTACTGATAGAGGAAAAAGCCCCCTTTGAGATCAATTTTAGATAACAGTCATGTGTGTCTGTTTTGTTTGAAACTTCAGATTAAATGCCCTTTAAGCAACATCGAAACTCATCAGTACTGCCTAACCCTCAGACACCTATATCGACATCAAGCACTACAGCAGTGCCTCATTAATGCACATTAACACTCCTGATTACAATGCAGTTTAATCCTGCTTAGTACATCTCGGCCGAGTCCCACGCCGCTTTCCGAAAGCGGCACACCAGGATAAATTTCAACGCACCGGCGTGCCACACTGTATACTGAAGATAAAATTTAAACGCAAACTCGACATTCCCAGTGGAGTCTATTTATGCTAATGCGGTTGTGAAATTTAGGGCCGAATTTTGATCATTTCCAGCCGAAGTAATTATCCACTGCAGCACAGTCGTGCATTAAGCTTGGACTGAAAGGCTGAGGGATCAGGCGGCCACTCGGCCTGCTGCGAACTTCCGGGATATGCCCGGATCTGTAGGGCACACCGTTTGGGGAATTAACCTTTCCGCAACATTCCGGACAGACATCGCCCGTGTCGTCCTGAATCAACCCCCTGGGGCTGGACTGGGAGGGGGGAGGGGTATTATAATAAATCATCGCCATAATGAGCAGGTCTCACCTGCTAAAATGACTCATTATTTGTGGAGTGTATTTGCATGAAGAAAATCCCTCTGCAAATAGCACTGTATGAAAATTAGCACTAAGTGGAATTCCAGTACGCGACGTCTTCTCATTAGCATTTCTCACTTTACACAGGTACAAAATGCTATAGCAGAATACACAATGCCCAGGCAATGCGAGGGGCTGAGCACCGTCGTCGGTCTGATTGGTCCATTGTAAAACGCGTCTAACGATTAATCACACGGCACAATAAGACGAAACTTGGAGTCCCACCCCTTCTTGTATCAGTGCTGTGATTCTTAGCACGTTGCCCCAGCTTGGTTATAGATTTGCGCTCGTGGTAGTTTTACTTGCAGAAAAATGTTCTGAAGACGGAATGAAAAATGAAATAACCAATCACATATTAGCGGAGGTGGGTCCAACCAATCAATCTTTCAGAACCAATCATTTTTCGTTCTGCCCTCAAAACATTTCTGCGTAAGTAAAACTCCCATGAGCTAGATATGCAGCTCAAGAGAAGGAGATTGAAATCTAGTATCATCTCCTAAGGTTTGGAAGTTGCCTGTTCTCAGTAGGTTCGGCCTCTGTGCCTGTAGCTGGAAAGTCGGCAGTTCAAATTCAGTCCACAGCAGAAGAGTCACATGTCCATCAGGCACTTGAGTAAGGCCCTTACCCAGAATGCTCCTGGTGTGTGCCGGATAAATGGCCTGACCCTGCACTCGAACTATCGGACCACAAGCTTCGCTCTCAATTGTATACGTGTGTGTGTAGATTACGTTTATATTACATTGTGGGGACCAAATGTAATGAAAACCTGTTATTTTGATGTTGACCATTTTTCAGGGCCCCACAAAGATTTGTGAACGCAATCAATAAACTAAAAATGCCAGAAGTCTTGTATTTTATTTGGTTACTTATGGATAAAGTTAGGGCTGGGGATGGCTTCAGGTCGTCATGTTGGGATTTGAGTTTTCCCTACAGAAATGAATATATACAAATTACAGACCTGTGTGTGTGTGCGTGTGTGTGTGCCAAAGGAGAGCAAGATAGGATATGCAAAAAAAAAACATTTCAATGTACCTGTATGCATTCTTCTGTAAATGGCAAAAAAAAACTTCATTTCATTTCAGACAATCTTGCACAGACCAAAAAAAATTCCATATGCATGAACTGCTGACTCTTAATGTGTTTCCGTGGGATATTCCGTGTAGCTCAGCTGATTTTGTCGTTCTGTCCTTTCTGGCACGAGCTCTGGATCTCAGCAACCCTAACTGGCTAAGCGGTTATTATCTCTAACACCCATGTGGAGCAAAGTAACAGTATGTCTGGCTCCAGTCAGAGAGAAAAAGAATCAGTCTCACTGAATGCTCAGAGTAGTGCAACGGCATCATAGCAGCCCAAGGACAACCTAAAATTAACATTTGGCCAAACGCAGACATGAAAGACCTACCAGTTCCCTATAATCATTTTGAAGTAACCAATCTGCATATGTATATGAGACTACATGTTTGCATTCCCTCGCCAGCAGCCTGCTTTAAGGTATAACCAGTCTGATTTGTTCTTGGTCGCTACATATTTATGCTGTCATGTATATTGTTAGTGTACAGTACTGTGCACACTTTACCCTTGGGAGTGTGTGGTGGTGGGTGGCAGGGGGGCGGGGGGGGGGAG
>JAODJX010000001.1:48976752-49011552 GCA_026776945.1 Isichthys henryi
TACTCGCTCCTCGCCGCCCCCTCGCCGCCCCGCCGGCCGCGCCCCCCCGCCCGCCCCCCCCGCCCCCCCCCCCCCCAGGAAGGCTGCGTACCGTGCGACATTAATTCATTGGATGCTAAAGTTGGTGTTACGAAGAATGCTAGTCATTGTAAAAAAAAAAAAACACTGATGCATTATGGGATACATAAAGTGCCTGAGAAAAGTACAGTATCATATTCCATTTAGTGTCCCATCTAATAAAATTAGCAGACAAAGCCAGGAAAAAATGCCATTATAGAAGTACTTGAACCAAGCACTCAGGGGTGTGGCAGCACATTTGTTGATAAAATGATAAATTCCATTGCTGCCCATACAACCACTGACTCATACATCATAAATCTATTATGAGGTCTTTTGCAAGTGTCAGGATTTGCTTTGAAATAGTCCCATTTGCCATTTGCACACTCCTGCCACTCTCTAGCACTCCTGCAGTCCTGGTTGGTGTCCGGTCATCGCGAGGGGCAGCTGTGCTCACAGCCAAGCAGCGAGGATGACAATGTCTTAACCCTTCCTGTATGACGTCACCCCCCGTGACAATTCCGTGACACACAGCAAATGGCTTCGCGGCCTTTGCCCCCCGAGTAGCCTCCCAAACACTCCTCAAAGGACGCAACCTTCAGATCCACAGAAAAGCCCCCCCCAGAGAGACACTGCGTTTCACAGCTCAGCGTTGGCACACACCTGCGCGAACGCTATGGGATCCTTTAACCATGATCATTTGTATTCCTGTTTTTTTTTTTTTGCCATTGTTAGGCAGAAAATCGTGCCGATTTTAAAGCATTTCTCTCAAAATAAGGCCGTACTGTCTCAGCTGCTTTGGCAACACAGTACTTGAATTAGAAAAAAAAAAAGTCTAGAAATTTTAAGCAAGGACAGAGGCAAAGGCAGAAACAGCATCATGAGTATCAAAATATCAAGTGAAATGAAACCATAACATGGCCAAAACAACAGCCTGCGACATAATTATAGACGTGCTAAGCCGTATGCTAAATATGTCCTCCGTAACCACAGTAAACTAGCGTAGAGTGAAAGACATTAAAAGCAAAGTGTCTGGTGGAGGAAAGTTCCCAAAATGTCGATAACAGCCATGCTTCCTTATCCCATGGTACCTGTCTGCTTTGATATCATTTAGCATGCGCATTGAATTGAGGTCTGACTTCACCAATATTCCTTAATTTAAACATGCAGCCTCTGCCCAAACTGCTTCAGTATTCATAATTATGCCCTCTCTGCCCCTGCTTACCAGTGTCACTCTACCCTAATTGTACGATCGTGATCCATCACAGCCGTATCACGCGCCGATTCTCTTGCCGAAGCCTCCAAGACGGCCATTATCGTCAAGGTCATTCTGCGCTCGGCGTCGGGCATTTGCCCTTTAACTGTTGCTAATTTGGTGCCGACATGAATCTGTAACCAGTGGCTTGCTGATTCAGATCAGTGTATATAATGGAAACTCAAGAGAGGAAATCCCTTGAAATTATACCAAATAAATTTTTGCTAATCCTCAGACTACATCCAAAGAATCCGACTGTGATTAGATACATCTTGAATGGTGAACTGGAATTTTGTTAAAGAAACCCTGAATTGTCACTGTGAGCTTTCTCTGTCATGATTTGATTTGGAGATCCCTGGAGAGTAAAAGCTATACATTCTACAAATCTACTATTCTACTCTCAACACTCACCACACACAAATCTGATGGTCTTCTGTCAATCAGTGAAATCAACTTGTTTTGAAACTTTGTCTTGTTTTGAAAATTTCTTGAAGAGGTATTCGGTCGCTGACAGATAAAAGTTACACAATACACTTTGTGTGAATGAGCACACGGTGTCTGGCAGCCACGCGTGAGCTCATTTTGAGCGCATCCCTGATTCAGACACATTCTGGCGCATTCTGTCACCTCAGGCACATCTGCTATGGAATTATGCTCACAGTAACGACTCAATGTAAAGTACACTGTAAATCCTGCATATTACAACAACGCTTCGTTAATCTATACCCATTTAAACCGAAATAAAAAATTACTAATATATGTGTAATGGTCATAATGTTAGGCAACAAGCAAACACATACAGTAACACATTAATGACACCAGTATACTGACACTGAATTCATATCAAATAAAACCAGCTTCATAAATAACTGATTTATCGAAAACTTCGATTCTCTATTACAGTTTTTACCAGGCCGGATTACTAATTCATGTATGACCAAATAAGCAAAATAGGCAGTTCATTTCACATCCACGAGATTATCGGTGAAGTGGCATGAAATACAGTTTGATGCCAATGGAAAGTTCACTTCAGATTTCAGTAGTGTAACTGGATCTAGTGAGTTTCTCGGAGTATGACAAGCGTAGTCGGGAAAAAAGGACGCGGGGAAACGACTTAACTGAGCTTGCGAAAATCCCCGTTATGTAATAAACCCCCGTCTACTAATGTTAAAGTTTAAATATCATAAATAAAACAATCACATATCTTCCACCGTCAAATGCTCCTTTATCACAATGAAAATTGAAAGCAGTAATCCACCGAGGGCCTATTAAATTATATGACTCTTCCAAACTTGGATCTGTGAATTCCTCCCCACCCTCCAAGCCGAAGTCTCCAGCTGTCGCTATTTACAGCTGTCAGTGACCCGTCCTATTTCAAACTGCGCAAATAGACTCAACCTCCACTTTTAATATACTCTATCAATTATTGACAATACTGGAGGTGGGATATCACGCCGCCACAGGCAACGCACCTAAGAGAAGAACATTCAAGAGTCAGGATCATTCCTCCGGTGTGGACAAATTGATCCGTAAGGTGAGCTCCATAACCAATATTGCATTATGAAGGAAAAAAAAACTCTCTAAACGATAAAACTTTTTTTCTCACCACCAAGTCCTTGCATTGTGAAGTCCAACTCTATTCCTTCACATTGAGCAAAGGGAATTCTTGTAAGACAATAGATATGTCTTACGTGCGAAATAATGCATACACTTCCGTTCAAATTGACAGATTTATTGTTTTTGATGTTTATTTAATTTTTTCCTTTATTTCATTATAATGTAGTGGTGCCACGTTCTTAATGAATAGTTATTCTAACCGCAAAATGTGTTAATATAAAGTAAACAGGTTAAAACCCTACCAGATCGGCTCCTGATAATTTCCCCAAATTCATCATCGACAGCATTGTCTCGTCGATCTTCGTGGTGCCCCGCATCAGCCATAACTTAAGTTGCGCAAACGTTTTAAAGATCCTCGGGAAGATAGGCAGAGGCTGAAGGTCCGCGGAGAAAGCGGGCGAATGGTCGCGCAGAGACCGTCAAAGTAAATGAATGTTGAGCTGGGCTCGGCGTCGCAGGGACGGGCGCTCGGCAGAGCCGGGGAACGGTCAGTCTGAAGGGGATGAACAGGTGGCGAAACATGCTCGCCTCAAAATAGACCCCGAAGCTGGGCAAATATCACCCCGGTGAAACCCGATACACAATGCATCAGCATCCATTTCCGTACCGCCGTAATTTTATAATATGTCATACTAAACAGGGCAGCTTTTCTTCCCTGTTGCCTGATCCAAACGGGAATGTACGCAAGTCAGCTGAATCACTCAGGATCCAAAGGTACACCATCGGCTTGGTGTGAGATTAATTAACGGTGTTTTATAGGTAGGCTGGTGATAAATATAAATATTTTTTTCAAGTAGAGAAGCGGCACTTCCAATTGCATATTCTCCTGCCTCTTTCCGGGTGTCGGCTCTGGTTTCCTAGTAATGAAACTACAGGCTTGCCGAAATTGCACCTCTTTTCTTTATATCTCATTGAACTATCATCAATCACATGATCACTGGTGCGCGGGCGGCTCCATGCACAGGGCTCGCAAAAACATTGAAATTCACACTTGTAATGAAGGAAAACTTGTAAACGACACAACTTGCCAAACTTGTAATCTGTGTATATATGCATATATCGTCTTACGTGCTTATATCTAGGCCCTATGTATTATCGTGTACACAAATTAAGCTATTGTTTTTTTCCCGTCATTTTTCAGGTTTGGCAAAACAAGCATGTGGCGTCACATGTCGTGGATCGTGTCCCGCTTGAGAGTGTCAGTGTCTGCTTCCGTGTCTCTCTTACTTGGAGCCAAGTCCATATCCGCTGAAATGTGATCAGTGATCATACTGTTCATGTCTCCCCCTACCTACAAAGCTTTTCCAATTGACGTCTAGGCTGGGCTGAGGGAGGGGGTTTTATTTACTTTCACTCCTTCATTCTGAACATTCCTTGCCCTCTCCTTTCCATCCTGTTCTTCTTGTTTGTATATGACCCCTACCCAATTAGCCTGACAGCCCATCCCGCTAAGCCATTTCGCCAGATATTATTTTAAAGAGCCTTTTTTGTTGTTCCTTTTATATTTAGAGTCAGTCGAAGCATGGCTTTTAGTGTGCTGTGCACTTTGTGACATTAGTCAATATGACATATTTTGCACGTCTGAGGACAAATTAGCCTTCGCTCTCGTTAATTTCAAAAGCTCTTTCGGTGGGGGGGGGGCTCATATTTTCTTGTGCTCAAGCCATGAAGAGGTACCATTGAGGAGTTCAGAGATCATACACATTAAGACCTCGTACTCATGTAACGTGTAGGGCCCACAGCTAAAAATACTCTGCTGTGTGGGAGGCTGGGTGCTGGAAGGTCATTATAGTATACGGAACATGCTACAGAGCTTCGGTTTTCCCTGCTGTTAGGTTCGCAGCACTGTGCAATTCTGAGGCCCAAGAGCACCCCATGGCTAAGGGAGGAGAAACCTAATTCCCAAAACAGCCACCATACTCTTCCAGTAGACAGAGCTCACAGATTATGGTGTGGGCAACCAGGGGCACATTAAAGGGTAGAACCTGCCCCTCAAATCCCATCATACCATACAGGATATCAGTCAGGTTTTGTTTGACAGCCAATACCTTTAGGTGTCATTTAACTGCCAAACACATAAAATTGTAAAAAAGACACCCTATCTCTCTCTTTTAGTGGTCAGATCCCTGTGCTCAATCTTTTCTGTAAATGAAAATGTGGAACAAACCGAATATTAGACTCTAAATTGGAAAGAACGTATATCTCTGGTTGAGAGTTGCAGCTGTGTGAAATGTCCTTTCTATGCATATTTTGTCTATATAATTTACATGTTTACTATGCATCGATTAAACAGGCCTATTTCTATGTGTATATAGTCTCCAAGGCTGGAGAGATTGATGGGACACAACCTGAATTACGATGTAATTAATAGGTAAAACTCTTCCTAAGCAGCATGTTCATTAAATAAAATACTTATTTTTGAGATAATATGTATGTGAAATACACATTCTAAAATAAAGTTTCCATCCATCCTCCAACCGCTTTTTCAGTATAGAGTACAGTATACCCTCACTTCTATACTGAGGATATTCTGTTTAGTGCAAGGCAGAAGGTGACCGGCTTTACGAAAATCTAGAATAATATGTAATAAAATTTCATTTTCTCCTTTACTTCCAGGTACCTGCATATATTTATTTCATTCGAAAGGTGCTGTAATGGGATTTCAGATGTAAGTAATAGTTCGAATTGAACTCTAACATATTCAGAAGTGTCCCTAACATCACTGATTTGTACAATGGAAATCAGTGTGGGTTATGTATGCGTTCAAGCATGTCTTATCTTATTTGGGAGTGGCTAATTTTGGATATGAGTGACGCCAGTAGTCAATAACAGTTGTGGGCGTCGTGCATCAGTAGATCAAAATGAGAAACAGTTATTTTCACATGACCGCGTACTAATTATTATTCTTATTGGGAATGAAGTGAACAAACCGATAATTAGAGGCTCTCTGTATCAATTGTGGACATTGTTTCTGGTTCTGAGAAATTGATAGAGAGGTTCTGATGATGTGGTTCTGCAGATTTAATGCCGTAATACAGATTTTGAAAGCATCGTATGGTACCAGTCCTTGCCGAAGTCAGAATGCTAATCTCAAACCAGCCCTATATAGGTCACCTGTCTTCCTCAAGTAGTCATGTCCTGATCAAGGAATCTCACCTGGAAATCCACGGCCTGCTTTTACAGGTATTACTCTGTCAAAAAGTGCCTGGTTTCATTAAGAAGCTGGGAGGTATTACAGCATGATTTATTTCAGAAGGCATTTCCCTGAGAAGTATGATCGACTTGTTGTTTCTTGGAGCTTCTAATTGGTCCATGTCCTCCCAGAAGCAAAAGCGGCTGGATGCTTTTGTCTGCCTTATTAAAGGGACATTCCAGCAGAATGCGATCCACAAATCCATCCACTCTGATGCCCACCTCTGGTCAAAGCAGCTACGTGCATGTTTGTCTCAGGTGTTGAGTTATTCCATCCACCACAATGTGACATCATCTGCACTGGTGAATATTCAGGCAATGGAAGTGGAGATTGTGTTGGTCTTCGAATACCTGGGTGTTCACCTCAATAGCAAACTGGATTGGTCACACAATATAGATGCCCTGAACAAGAAGGGCCAAAGTCGTCTCCACCTGCTGAGAAGACTGAGGTCCTTCGGTGTGTGCAGGACACTATTAAGGGCATTTTATGACACAGTAGTCGCATCTACAATATTCTGCGCAGTGGTCTGCTAGGTAATGCGGGAGCTCAGAGAGGGACAGGAAGAGACTGAATAAGGAGTGTCGGTTCTGTCTTGGGCTGCTCTTTGGACTATACTGAGGAGGTGTGTGAGTGGAGGTTGTTGGCCAAACTTACATCCATCATGGACAATCCCTCTCACCCCCTGCACACGACAGTGGGAGCGTTACACAGCTGCTACACCCATCATATAAGAAGGATCGCTTCTGCAAGTCCTTCATTCCATCTGCCATTAGACTCTAGAACACCACAGTCAACTAAAGACCATTCATTTCTCCAACTGAATGTCCTTAACACATGAATATTCTTCACATATGCGCAGTTTCCACTGCATATGTGTAACTTCCATATTCATATCCACTGGGTGAAATATCTATATTTATATCAAAAGTCTGCTTAAGTTTCTGCTCTGTACCGCTTAGATATTGAATGTTCATTACATCTGTGCAATATCCACTGCACATGTGCAATATGTGTAACTGTGTACATGATTTTTCATAATTCTTTAATAATTATTTCTGTTGTTATACTTTTCTTTTGTTTTCTATTGCTATCTATTTGTATTGTCTGTCGTAACTGGTAAAATTCCACAGTGTTGGCTCAATGATAATAGTAATCAATCAATTAAACAGGTTAGTGATAGACAGCCACAAAGACTTGCAACTCAAAAACTTTTGCACTGTTTCCATGGTAAGTCAGTATGTACTTGAGCGAAACCCTATAAATAGGAGACCACAGACAGGTCTCATGACCTAGGATGTTGGTGGACAGGCTCAAAGTCTGGCTCAGAGTAAATCCTACAATTAGTAGTTCCGAGAGAGGATCTGATAAGGTGACATGTAATCCTTCTGCAAACAGCATCGTCTCTCTTCATGTCTCCCACTGGTTTCACTCTCCCAACACTATAGGAGGGAAAGTCAGAATTTCCACAGAAACGCGAGAGGTGAGGAAAACCATGGAAAGTCACATCAACACACCTGTTCAGCGAAGTGAGGGGTTTCCCCCACAAAATGATGAAATGTTCCCGTGCAGTAAGAAGGATCGAAAATGAGGCAAAGCACTACAGAAGATGAACACACGACTAACGCCCCAAGAAAAATCAATCTCTTTGTTAGAACTGTTCTTCCCCTCTGCTCCATGCATCCTGAACTAAGTCAGATGCGACTGTGACTTTGGTGTCGGGCGCCGTGATTTCTGTGAAATCCATCTATCCATTTTTCTGTACTTGCTTGTCCTGTTTAGGGTCACTGGGAATCCCAGAAACTTTAGGCGCAAAGGTGGTTTCTGTGAAATACAAAAAAATATTTGATTAGTGTTATAATATGTACCGACTAGCTGCCCAAATTTGCACAATACAATTGAATGTTTCAACACATTTATAAAGTGGGTATTTAATGAAGCGGTTTGGGACTAGAACTGAAATGGTGATGAACAGAATAGTGTTTAATTGCAAGCAGTTATAAAACCACAGGTTCAAATCTCAGGAAGAATTCTGTTGTATTTTTGAGTAAGGTACACTTGCTAGGAAACCCTGAAATAGTTTTTTTGCAGGTAGGCAAACAAAAATACAATTTGCTCAAATTGCCTAACACTCCAAAAAAAATGGGCATTCACACTATAAGTCAGAAATATTTCTGTTATTAATTTATCTTATTTTTTTGGGGGGGGGGGGGGTTCATAAAACAATAGTTACAGAAGAATTAAGTAATTTCTAAGAACAATGTGCAAGAAAAATAACATAATAAAATCTCGCTCTAGTCTGTTAAGACTAGGAGCTTATAATTATGCTAATAGACAGAATTATTTCAAAAAATAATAGTAATTCTATTAAAATTCAGAGGGGACAAATGTTTCGATCTGCCATTTAGAATCAATGACTCACTGATGTGGTATTTATGCTTGTTTTTTCTGTTGGCATGGTAACAACTCAGGACTCTCTTTTTTTTAAACTGGGAATGGGGCTGGGTAATTGAATATGTAGGGGCACCCCTGTGTGTCCAAAACATACACGCCTGTTGTTTCGGGGAAAAATTATATATATATATTTTTTTTTTTCTCAGAATCCTCTCAGAGACTGACCCAGCTCCCTGAAAAGTGAGCCTTTAACAACCTGTCCTACAGCAGAATGCAGAATGGCTAATCTTCAGTCACTGCCTTCAGAGCTACAGGAAAGAATGACATAAATTGTGCCGCGATCCACAGGGAGAGAAGCAGTAAGTCTTATAAAGGCAGCAGGTCACTAAATGTCTTTATGCGGATGGAACTGCAAAGCTGTGTCTTACCATGTGGGGGCACTGTGTGCCAAATTTTCTTCAAGGAAGGACAGTATGCAGGCAAAATATAAAGACTGAGAAATACTGCAGTACACCATCATGTAAATTATACAATATTATGATATGTATAATGTGGGGAAAATGACAATTTCTGTATCTTTATTCTGAATGGCTTGAAAATGGCACAGAGACCCACTTGTAGAGGGCAGGGGGTGATGTTGACCACCAGTCACAAAAATGATGTTTGGAGAAAAATTGAACACACACAGGTGCAATATGGCCACATTGTCAGGGCCACTGCTGGTGGAGATAACAGTTTACTCCACAAAAACATTTATTTACATTGTAAATTGGGAAAAACGCCAGGTCACATGACAGCAACATGAATAGGGGTGTGGGTGTTGGGGGGCAGCTGTGCAGCCTGAAATAAGTGCATTCTGTACAAGCCGTGTTGCTCTCTGCAGTTTATTATGTTAGTATACAAACAGGTGAGCTCCAGACACACATCAGTCCTGTCTGCACTGTGGTTCCGCTAATTTCACAACGTGTGGTCTACTGTGAAGCCCCCCCCCCCCTCTCTCTCCGCCTACTCCCTTGTTCTCTCCCTTGAGCGAGGCTATGGAATTACACAGGAATTGGGGGCATTTGCCTCTTTTTAATTCAGCAAGTCTTTCATAGCATCCTTCCTGCGGCATACAAACACACTGTTTACCACTTTCGCATTAATCTAAACAAGGTGACTTCCGCTAACGAGGAGAACCTGTGCTATTTCTGGGGCGCGCAGCTAAACAAGTAAACAGGGAATCTTCTACATTTTCACTAAGCCGTAAAAAAAAATGCCCATCTGATATCAGAAGTGAGCACACCAATGCACCTCAATAGGTCTACGTGTGTTATGAGGAACAGAAGAATTCACTGATCCTCGCTGATCCTCGGTGACATTCTCTAAGTCCTTGCAGTTACATTCGTTGGCTTAATTGGAAAACAGGTCAGAAACACCTGGTTAAACATTCAGCTCACATCACAGGTTAAACGCACTTGTCAGTTCAACATCCAGAAAGTGGGACATATTCTGACAAATTTACCTTCGAAACAAGAAGTGGCTGAAACTCATGTAAGGGAGTTGCGACAGTTATTTGGACTCATTACTGCTTATGCAACCAGGCAAGAGCATTTTCTGTCACAGAAACACATCTTCAGCATTTTCCCCTTGTCGGCTCGCAGTAATCCTCAGTAATATGTCTCTGTAGAAATGGTTATCTTTGAAATGGTTACATTCACGACCTCTAGAGGATCCATTTTGGCGGTTTTTCATTCCAGAATACATCTCTAAGGCCGACTTAGTCTAAGTGACAGGGTCTTCTATAATTCTCAGTGTTGCAGTGTCTACTGGAGGAAATATCTACGCACATATTAAACATATTAAAATGTCTTTAACCTAATCTTCTAAAAATACAGTATTTACAGTGACGTCAAAGCACTGCTATGCTACTGACAGTGCAGAGATACACTGATAAAAAGACATTTACCTAAGTCACGAAGCAACCTCGGCTTATCAAAGAAAAGGAATCGCGGGAATCGCTGGGCGACCTACCGTCTGGCCACTGGTGCAGTGATGTCTGGTGTTCACACTGAATGCACATGCACGTACATTGACATTGATATGACTGTGGCAAGACTGGAGTAAAGTCCATAATACAGTTTAAAGAAACAGCGTAGCTAAACATTAAAACAAATATATAAAAAATTCCCTTACAGGCTGAATTTTGGGACTTGCATGTGAACTCTCATGATGGACCACTGAGCAAGACCATGTTCACGTATGTATTATCCACTCTTATCCACTGCTTTTGGGCTATTAAGTGTGTGTGTGTGTGTGTGTAGGTGTGTTGCTACTATAAGGACAGTGATCAGCAGGCTGTTTTCAGCAGATGTATAATGTGCAGCCGGCAACACCATCCTGCCGCCCTGTCCGATCGATTGTAGGCCCGCAGGGTGTACATCTCAGCACAGTGTTTCACTGCCATGTCCAAACAGGGCTCCATCACTGCGCCTCTCACTGCACCTCCATGTCCACGTCAGTGCTACATGCATAAAGCTACAACCCACCGGCTACAGGAGTCTCTATCGGCTTATCACCCAGAAAATTAAAAGCCGCAATGGTGAAGACACCCCCACAAGTAACAATGCTGTGATGGGCCCGTGCTAAAAAATCATTTCATAGTATCCACAATATCAGATTATAACATACAGAGTGGAAGTTATGCAGCAATCTGTAAAATCTGGCAAACTATAGAAAGTGCATCAAAACCCAAAGTGTGACTTAATACTTTAAAATGAGTGTCGAATTTAATTCCTTGCCGCTTTGGGGGTGATTAGCAGTAAAACCGCCGACATACGAGGAGACACTGTCATAAAGGAGATTTCCACTGAGCATTTTTCGCTGATATTGAGAACAGTAAGCTGTCGTAGGATGGTCAGTTTTATGAACTCAGACTTTAAAAAGTTATTGTCAGTTTGACAGGAGGGGCAGTAAGCACAAGATCTCCTTCAGTCCCACTGCTAGTGTATGGATTACCCATATAATACAGGTGAGTAGAGGAGAATCAGGGGGTATGGGGGGTTTTTTCTTAGGTGGGGGGAGTGCAGAGGGGTGCTATTTAATAGTAGTCTTCATAGTTCTTGGGATTCAAGCAGTACAGGATGGCCCCGCCAAAGGAGAAGATGGTGGATCCCCAGGCCAGGCCGTAACCCCAGTTGAACTCGTGGTATATCCTTAAGCTGATCGTCTCGATGAACTTGATCGGGTAGAGCACTAGACTACACACTTGCAGAACAACTATGCGAGAGAGAAAGGGAAAAAGAACGAGAGAGAGCGAGAGAGAGATAAGATATGGTCATTTCTTAAACACAATTTTCCATTCAGCATTTTTCTGTTTTACGTTTAAATAATGTACATGGCTGTCTCTAACAGCATTAGCATTCCGGGCACAGGATGCAAGCCCTTGAAATGATCAAAGATATTACCTTCCAAAGGTTAAATGTAGGGGAAACATATTTATAGCTATTTTAGGTACACTGACATCAACCTTGAAAACATGGTACATTATCCCTACATTCAGGTAGTCACCAGAACCAAGGCTTTGTCTGGACGGTATATTCATCAATCATCAAGAATGCAGAATGCCACGTGCAAATCTACAAGAGACTACAAAGAAGACAAATGCCACATCACAATACCGACTCTTCCTCGATCATATATTGTGATGCACAGCTAGAGCTGCAGAAGAGCAGAAGGCAGACATATCAGAACACAACCCAGCATTTACAAAGAAAATAGGAAAAGTGTCCATGCACATAATAATAAACATCAATTTAAGAAGAGCATTAAAAGTGTGGATGTACCTAAAATTAGGCTGCGGATGAACGCGTCCAGCAGACAAAAAGCCAGAGGGGGCTGATGCCCGTTAATCCATCAAAACGACACAAAATAATAAATCAGAGCGGCTTTGCAGCCCTGCTACATGAAAATATGAAGCAAATTACCAAACACACACCCTCCCTCCGAATGAGCGCAACGACAGCACAGTACAGACATCTATCTATCAGGTCGATCCACCGATAGGTGCTTACACGGGCAAACCGGAAGGTCACGCCCCCAATATGAGTCCATCACAATGCACATGACAGTAACTGAGAGTCGCTGAGTAAGCTGAATAATAAGCCTTTACACTGTGGAGGGAAACATCACGTAAAAACACAGGGTTGGGATGAATCTGAACCTACCCTAGATATGTGGAGCAATGACTGACAGACCCACTACACTGTAGCTGAAATTGATGCTATTTTTCAGTATCATTCTAAAGGGAATCTAAATTGTTCTAATTCATTCACATCTGCCCTTCAGTTCTTATTGTCTATTCAGTGCTATTCATAGCTGTTCAGCACTAGTCTCTACTATAGGACCGCAATCCAGTGGACCCTTTGTTCCTAATGAAACACAATATTCAGCAAACGGTCTCAACTGAACACCTTTAAACTGCTCTCCTTAGTTGCCAAATCCCCTAATGGGCGAGAAGCAAAACCAGCTGGCCTGTGCAGGGCCTGGAGCTGAACACGCCAGATCTACACTGTCACAGAAGACAGATCTTGAACAAGGGGTAACTTCAGAGACTGTAGCATTGAAACGATGAATGAGGATAATAGGCAGACTGATCTTTTTTATCTGTGCTACACACTGTCATCTTCTTCTTGTAGTTTAACAGTTTAACATATTTAATAAAAATTACATTGAAAGGGTCAGGTGCACAATGAATAGTACTGAGCGATTGTACCATTGGGCTCTGAAACATAAAAAAAAACCTTTAAATGGGGAAAGAAACACATGTAATGAGATTTTTTATTGCATTTTACATTTATTACACAACTTAATGGAAGGAAAAGTTTTCATGATCAAGAATGGGATGGCTGAGAGAGCAGTGCGACGATCGCAGCGCGAATGGGCTCTGAAACAGCTCAGATAACAGGTACGTGCATGGAAGTACAGCTGGAATGTGTGTGAATGTATGCATGCGACTGAAGAACAGCAGAAAAGAAGGCGTGGCTAAGCATGGGATATGTGTGTGTGCGTCAGTGTGTGCGGGAGAGAGAGAGCGAGAGAGAGAGAGAGAGAGAGAGAGAGATTTACCTGCAGCGAACAGCATCACAGCGACAGGTCTGTGGAAACGTCTCCGGGAGCCGATACACACGGACACCAGGCCCACCAGGAATGAGAGGAGAATGAGGCCAGCTCCGCCTAGCAACAGGGCCAGAGTGGCGATCTGCCAGTCTGCAAGGAGATAGAGAGGGAGAGAGAGAGAAATGGAGTGAGGAGATGTAGTGGGCAACAGTGGAGGAGTTAAGAAACAGGGGACTTTAAAAACCTTCTGTGCCCATACATGACATTAAAGTAGAGCACCCCCCCTGACTTCAAAGGCTGATGGAACAGTACAAATAATCCAGGCTATTTAAACAGCCGTCCCCACCGAGAGCAAATGCTTCCACGTTATCCTTTTGGTCCCATTTTCCCCAATTCTTCTCTGAACACCGGTACATCCTTAAAAAACAAACCTTTCGGTTCTGAGGAATGAGCGTTGCATTCGGCGACAGCAGATTTCCTCAATTACAGAGCTTCCAGGCAATCCCGTTTCGAAATACCAGCCCGTATTCCCACTGACAATAAAAAGGCCCAGGAAAAGGGATCTGCTATATTTAGGGCGACAGCCAGTCTTTCTGAAAATGCTTGCTGAACAAACCTGCATAAATTATGTATAATGATGCATTCTTAATAAGTCAACCAGTTTGATTATACTGGGTGGATCGCAGTGTGTAACATAATAAAGCGTATTACTAAAAGTAACTGTACTTTTTTCAGAATAGGATGAAAATCTGGAGCGCCGAAAGCACCTTTTCTAGGTACTATTTGCGCCCCACTGGTTTCATCATTTGTCACATGGAGTCACTACTTGGTATGATGAAGGTCAAAGTGATGTCAGCACAGCACAGAGACACCAAGTTGCTGTACTCTTGCGAACAGTGACTGCCTTGGAAATTAGACAGAAATCAGCACAGCTACTGTTAAAAATATCTACATTAAAATGAGGCTATCAAAGCAACGAAATTTTTTTTGATGAAACTAAGGAGAAAACTGTCCTTATGCCAAAAAAAACCTGAACCTACGGTAAAAGTGTCACCTACATTAGAGAAGTATCAAATTAAAAGAATACCTGCACAAAATACCCATAAATATATTTCTGGGCTGTCAGCGATATCACAAGGACTTTCAATGCTAGTGCTAATGCTAATATTGGTGTAATTTTGTCATATTAGGGCAGCCTAACCTAACGCTGTATTTACCTCTCAGTGCAGGCAAGAGCAGATTAGCTGACGAAAGTTTAGAGCAAAGTACTAGCTCCATTCTGCTGAACGCAGCGCCTAATATTGATCGTTTTGTTTAGATCTCGCCTTGGCAGCCGTGCCATACAAGGTCTACAGCACTCTGAGGATTTTCATTGAATCCCAGGACTCATTAAACTCATTGTTTGGGCAGACATATTATCGTCACCTGGCTTTTGTAGGCAAAATTAGCTTCTGCCAGCAAAACGCTCTATTCTGTAAATTATTCACACCTGCAAGTTAATAAATTATTTAACGGAGCACAAGGAGGAGGTAGCTGAAGGGGGCAGTCCTTTCTTCACTCGTGACCCAGACATCTCTGCTAAAATATGCCAGGAAGTAAGGACCAACAATTCCTTTTCAGAATGCCTCAAAAGTCTTCCTCCTGGCAGCAAGGACCTGGGGTCTGACGTTGCCATTATCTTCACGCAAACTTGTGAACATCTCAGCATTCCTCACCGGAGCTGAATCCTACTGTGAAATGCAGGAGGACAGGATGATACAGGGGAGGGCTGAGGTTAGTGGCCAAATCCCTCTACTGGGGGTGTATACAGGGGCGGGTGTCACCGAGGCACCAACCCCAGCTGAAAGCTGAGTATTCCAGGGAATGCCCCCCTGTCACCTACCAATTCAAAACATGTAATTGGCTAAAAACGTTGGTTCCTCTGTATGAATCAGAGTCCATCTTATGAACCCACCTTAAAAAAATCCATGAACCACCGCCCCGCCCTCTACATACCCATATCTAACTCATATACCTTACTGACCAAAAGCATTGGCCAAGCACTTGCAGATTGATCAAGTACCCATTTAAAACGGAAAGCAAACCTTCCCCCAGAAATCTCTATAGCCCATAGATCTGTTGGCCTTAAGGAAGAACTGAATGACTCTCACATGCCGTTCATCCCCTGCAAGATTATGAGGGATGTTCATCCTACTCAAATTCTGCACATTTTATTGTTCTGCTAAGGATTCAGAAGCTCATTCGAAACCTCAAGGACTCTAATCATTGTTGTCACTCTCGTCCTTCACGCTGAACCACACAACACCTCTCAGGCCATCTTGAAACACTATTCTTCTCTCACAATGCCACTCAGACCATCCACAGAACTGTAGCTCATCCCATCCCCAACCCATTTTCTGTTGCTACAGTGACAGCAGCCTGATTGACACCTCAGGAGCCTTCAATCCATCAGCCCAATCAATGATGGAGTCGACAGATGTCTACAACTGGTGCTCGAATGCGAAGGACACACACACACACACGGAGCAGTATCCCTGCTAGAACTGTCTGCCTGTGATCTCTCAAGGACACGGCCATTTTAATAAGGGTAATGAGACATTAATAAAACTCCAGAATGAACTGGACTGCCAATGAGCCGGACTCTGGGAGTGTCCCAGTCTTAGTCACTGGATACGTCTCGCCAACAATCAGCTACTCTCTGTCACATCCTATATCAAACTCAATTTAAAATGCATAATGAAAAATTCCCAGTTTTCAATGCCGGGCGGCAACAGCAATATTCCCACGTCTTTTCGGATGAATTCCCTGGCAGCGAGGGCAACACAACTGGACATCTTTCCAGCCTCTGTGGGGAGGGCTCTGTCCCAGCAGAGGGCCGTCGCAGTTCATTAAACCGCAATCACATGACATGGAGCATACGGATAACTTAGCTTTCCAGTGAACCTTGCTTATACAGATTTATACAGCTGGCTTTCTTACTGGACTAATTCATGTTTAGCACATTGCTAAGGGTACAGGTCCGAGCCCTTAGCTGCTATGCTACTTGCTCTAGTTTACGTTTACAAAAGTACATGCTAATTATATATTTAGAAGGCAACATGTGACTCAGAGAGTTAGGGCGCTGTGCTTGTGATTAGAAGGTTGCCAGTTCAAATCCCAGGGTCAGCAGCGTGATGTCACCTTTGGGCCCCTGAGCAAGGCCCTTAATTCCCAATTGCTCTAGGGATTGGCTGAGCCTGTTCTCTCGCTTGTACGTTGCTTTGGATCAAAGGGTCTGCTAAATTCATAAATGTAAACATATGTAATAGTGTAATAAGCAATAGACAGTTCCAGAGTAAGGAACAACATGAGGCTGAGTCACTCACAGAGCCTACAAAGCAGTGATTCAATGTTAACGTCTGAAGCAGTTCTTTCTCTTTACAACGCAGATGCATCTGTAGACTACAGTAAAAACGGATACAGAAGCATTTTCTCTGAGAGCGAAAATGGACTCATCTCACATCCATAATTCATGCCTCGCGTGTTTCAGATGAGAACCGACATCGTTTCCTCGCGGCAGTCATGGAACGGGCTGGCTGGCTGGTTTCGGGAAGAGTGCGCTTTCCAGAGGAACGGCTGTGCTTAAAAGGACTCCAGTCTGAAAAATGCGATTGGGGGGACAAAAATAGGGCCTTACCGCCTTTTGTTGCATTTTATTAAAAGGACCCCTATTAAATTTTGAACAACAGAAAGCTGAGTCCGGGAGGGGAAAGGGGATATGCTAATTTCACTGGCACTGACTTCCATCTACGGAGGAATTACACTAATATAATGTTACGAGATAACACACTGCTCAATATCCTTCTGCCTTTCTCTGGCTCTCCGATAAAACTCCTTTTCTGGATTAGCAACAACTGACTGCCTTCCAACAATGCAGGACTAATGTGTTTGAGAAAGTATTTGCCATGAATACGGGAAAACCCCACACCGACCCGGATTCTTCTCGGACCGAGAGCTGTAAGTCAACAGCTGAGTGAGACTCTGAAATGAAAATAAAATCCCTTTGCCCCTCCCGCCCCCACATATTATCCAAGTAATACAGGAAAACCAAGAGCACGCAATGCTCGGCTCTTGAGCCGAAATGAGTCCTCAGGCTGTCGTCTAATGGCCGTCAGGCGGATTATCTTCACACAGGTACTCGTCTGCATAGCCCTGCACATCACTAACAGCATGGATAATCCTCAGATGAGGCATCCGTGTGACTTTCATTCTGCCATTGCCAAACGACCATTTACGACCAGCCAGCCCACAAATCGTAAAAAGGAGCAGAATGAGGCCCCCACATGACATATGCGAGAGCAGCGTGAATATTTTGATGACTTTTTCTCAGGGTGATTTGTTTTCTTACCCCCCTACCCCGCTTCCACCCTCCCACCCAGCCACCCCCAATCTCATGTTCCAATCCCCGACTGTGGTTCTAAAACTTCCTGATGCAGAATGTTCACTCTCTGCACCACAAGGCAGAAAAACTACTGGTAACTAGTGGAATGGCACGCCTCTCACCACTGGGAGCTGGCACTGTGTGGCTGCCCCGAGAAGCCTGTAGGGGGCACTTACTTGACAGGAAAGGATGGCTTAAGCATCAATTATACCACCCCCCCTTTCCAGCAAAACAGTGCCAATTACACTGGCTGGCAGCTGAAGCCTCTGGTTGAAGTCTGTGAGTGACACCGCTTAAATGCCACCCACTGTGTGAACCACCAGACTATTTTCACAATCACCTTTTTATGCTGTTTTTCATTCTGTCGTTTTATACTGCACCTGGCTTAGGAAAAGTGTCAAATAATTCATTCCCTTTGCTGTGGCAGACATAAATCACAGTTACTTCACGTAACCCCAGTGGCAGTCAGGGCAGGTACAAAAACAGACACCTCTAGTTCACTCTCTCTCGTTCAAAGAAATAACACACCTTTCACTCTCTGACTAGGGTGCTACATGCTGACTGGGTCTTCACAGCAAGGATCAGGCACTGCTTGAAGAGCCAGGACCCTTCAAAAGGAATATTACTGACTGGTTCTCGCTTGCCCGTGAATCTTTCACTCAGTCTGGTCCACCTAAGGACCCGTGTGAGACAGTACAACAGTAGAACAAAGAACATAAATGTCACATGATCCCCCACAGATGACTCGTAGAGGGCAGACGAGGGGAGGGAAAGGAATGTCATATTCTACCCATGAGGCTATGCTGTGTATGTGAGGCTTAAGATCTCGGTGGTCACTATGTGTCATGTGACAACCGGTCATATGGCTTCCACTGTGGTCTACATTCATGGACAGCATTCTGTATCAGACTGCTAAGATCTCTGCCCTTGAGAAACCTGTTATATTCTGCAAATCTCATTCTGACCCTGGCTCCCCAACCTCGGCACCTGCCATCCGTTTCTAAAACCATTATGTGTTATGACTCTAGTGCTCACTGGACCTCCTAGGCCTGTTCAAGGTACCCTACTCTGGCCAGAACAGGCAAGGAACATCAATACACACCCACAAAAACAGCGATATTTCTGCCCTCATTATAACTGCAAAGAGACCGTGTTCTGTACGGGTCTCTTGAATCATTAAGCAAAACATTCATCTAATTACATTTAATTAAAATTAAAAAAAAAAACAGACACGCAGCGGATGCCCTAACGGCAAGCTGAAAAATGCAGTGTAAAGACCGCAAAACAGTGTGAAAGTTACCTAGCGAAGGCCGGCTGGCCTCTTGCATGACTGTTTGTTTTCACGAGCGATGAATCAGGGTGCTTCAGATGGCGGAGGGTGTCAGTTGTGTGCTGTCTCAGTGTCTGACATCCACAGGGTGAGCGGCACTGCACACAAACTCATCGTCGCAGCCTTCTGCATGTTTCCCCTCTAAACCTCTGGAATTCCCTCACTGCATTCCCAGGAGCTCAGCCACTCCCAACTCCTGCGGTTAGTTGGACATATCAGCGTATGCAGCCAGAGTGCCTGATGTAAGCAACTCCCTGCCCGTTACACTTCTTTATGACAATTGATACAATTTATCTGTAAAGTACACAAGTTCACATTTCTGTACTTTAAACTATGCTTCAAGATGAATAATGAACTACTCAATGAAAGAAAGTTAATCCAGTAATGAATGAGTTCTTATAAGTAATATGATACGTATTGGTTTGTTTGGTTTTATTTTTGCAAGTTAAATGCCCAAAATCATATTTTGAATTTATATTAAAGCCAATAACAATTGGCACTCATACAGATAAATCAGTTTATTATGCATATAGATTAATCTGTACAGCGCTACAAAAATATCATTGGCATTTTGTTATAGGTCTTGTCATTAGCTTCTGCAATAGGATTGTCCAGCTTAGAAATTCTCTCTAAAAACTATAATGAAGTTGGTCCATCTTCAAGAGGGAATCAAATTTCTTAGTTCCACCTAGATTCCTGCCTTGAAACTCATCTTCAGTTGTGCAGTCAGTGTACAATTATTTTGTGATTACCAAGCGTTTCCAAGAAAAAGCCGTATGAAGTTCCCTGACCATCTGCCATGACCACGAGCTTAGAACTATATATAGTATCAGACTTGTGCACGTAGGTATCTGCAGTATCGAGTAACACTCATAATTAGCATTGTGATCAATTACATGAGTGTGAGTAGATAATAGGGTATTGTACTCGAATTATCGACCTTACAGAATAAGGGGATTCACTATAAGTGAGTTGGGAAGACAAAAAGATTCCGTCTGCTCCCATCACAAAAAGATTCAACATGTCAACTGTTTAGCATGAAATCTAATCTGATGTTTTGCTCCTCAAGGCAATAATAATATGCAGATTTTGTGATATCAAAATCTCTGCATAATTACGAATGGAAATAAAGATTATAGATAGGCTAATGATTAAGAGAGTTCAGATTTAAATTAAATTTCTTCTGCAGCCGCACTGGCATCATTAAAAACCCGTGGCATCTCAGAGGATGCGTCTTATCAATCAACACAAGAAGTGGTAATTTCACAACTGCTAGATCAAGTGTCAATTGATAAAAGCCGTGAGGTATTCATCTTCGATAATACCTTTCTTCTGGAGTTCATAAGAAAACAGATAAATATATTCAAATTAATTTCTGTAACCCGCTAAGGGGCATCTTTTCGAATAATGCTGGCTGATGATCTTTTAGCCTGTTTGATGCTATTCTGCTCCCTTTCGCATTAAATCATGGGCATGACACATCCTCTGAATTTTTTCCAAAAACAGTCCTGCATGTGAGAAGCACAAAGCCAGGGCCTGCAAGTCAAAGTTAATTATGGATTACAAATTATGAATTACGGCAAAACACCACATACCCATACCCAAGAATGCGAAAAAGCACCTGCAAATTCCTTTCTGAAGCAGCAAACTTTTGATGCTCTCTATCATGTTGGGATTCTGGCAGAATGCACCAAAAGGATTATGCCTTTATGTGGGATTAAAACGGAATGTCTTTCAGACAGAGCGTGCAATTACAACCGCGACAAAGATAAAGTTCCCAAATTCGCGGACTGACAGTTTCAAAGCACAAGAGACGCAGGCGCATAAAATATGCGGCGTTATAGCAATGTTTATCTGGCAGCTAAAAAAGAGCTATATGGAGGGGAAAAAAGGAGTCATTCTGCAAGTATGCCATCACGTTTCCCTGGTTACTAATCTACCGGCATTTTGGCACTCTGGGGAGTTTTGTCCTAAAAGTTCGCCCCGCTCCTCGGACTACTAAAGACCCTCAACAAAAGCTCATTTTTCCAGGCAACAAAAGCAGAACACCCCCACCCCCAACTCAAGCAGCACGTTCCCATAAGGTCCCGATCGCATCTAACATAAAGCAACGTCCACCAGCCATCTAAGTGAATAAAAGATGACTGAACTGCAATAAGGCTTGAAAACATAAGTGTTCGCATACGCCCCAGGTTATAGTTTTACATCCCAATAATAAAGTTAGGCAAAAAGTCCCGAAAATATCACGCCGGTTTTTCCGCAACGCAAAAAAATGAGCCCGCAGCATCTTTTAATACTTTCGGCTCCTTTAAATAACAAATCTGACCCGGTGTGACATTTTATTATTTGTGCAGTTGCATAGTTTCGTTTCTCGATCAAACTTAAATTCTTAGATATTTTTCAGGAAAACGTAATAACGGAATTAATCACAGAGATGTTTATGGAGCACTCTGTCCACATAAGCGCTACTAGACCAGAGAAAGGTGCGCACTTGATGCTATCAGATATGATGGTCGGGTTGGTAGTCATAGTAAGAGTAGCGAACTGGGCAGAGGCGCTTTGTCATCGTTGGGTCCATGAACATCGAGTGCGTTTTCCAGTTACAATCTTTCAAACCTGAACCATTCCAAATGAATGCTTTTATGGATATACTGAAACCAAGACGTTCTCAGAAATGCAATGCGTACAAAGTAATATAAGGGAGGGTAAGTATTTCGAAATCATGGGACACGTCTCTCACCTGTCTCCAGCGTGCTGCTGCATTGCCATTTATCCGAGGCCGCGGGTTTCCAGCACGAGTCCCATAGAGATAGGTAGTACTGGTTATCTGCAGTGACCCACGCGGGGCTCAGCACGGCCCCGATCACCAGGCACAGCGCGAGGAAGATGCACACCAGCCCAACCAACTTCAGCGGCGTGAGGACGGAGCCGCGGACTTCCTCCGCTCCATTGGCGGAGGAAGCCATGCCGGCTGATATCACCGCTCCGCTATATTGCCTGATATTTCAATATCAGTTTGTGACGGCTTCCGTCCAACGAAGAGGTAAAGGGGCGCCAACAAGCCAGCGACTATGCGGCAGCTGGTGTTTCGCTGCCTGAGGACTGATGCTGCTGCTGCTGCGGCGGCGACGGCGGAGCGACTCGGCGGCTTGCCTCCTTAGTGCGGTGACGTCATGACACATCCGAAAATCCCGGGAGTGTCACCTGCAGGGTCCTAACGCCTAGGATGCCCAAGAGAAGAATGTCTTCGTTTTAACGGTGCTCCACGGGATTGCGAGGCTTCCGCTAGTTTCTTTTCATCCAGTAACAGTGGTAATCTGAGAGCCGAATCCGTGGGCAGTTTACACAACTAGGGTCAGTACTCAGTATTTCTGTCACCCTGAACCGTGGGTAGGCCTACATAAGTACTCCACTAACTAGATATTTACCATATCATAAACACAGACTGACACATAAAAAGACCAGCACATCCACAGAAACGATTAAATGCCTTGACATAATGTGGCCAATTTGGTAATTATGTGTTTGCTGTCTCCATCAATTCTTGACTCAGTTGGGTCCTTATTTGCTTCTAATTCCAATTCCATTACCTTTCCCTCCAACTGGTTCCCATGGTAGCCGTCTGCACCTGTCAAACTGTGGACACATCAAGCAATGTTGGATTTATTGTTCTTCAATTTCCATATTTCATATGCCACACACTGATCCAAATGGTCTTATTCGCGGGCTCAATTCATGAGCTGCTTCCAGGTAGGTACGTTCGGCAGGCCTGTTTATGCCTAGTTCCGGAGACAGACGTATTATGCAGAACTGTTATTTCCATTCTGCTCGAATCTTTCCAGATAGGCTGCCTGCATGCAGAGTTCCTAGGTGAGGCTGATATTCTTTGATATTCATTCACCAGGGCAGCCAGGGGAATGACTTAAGGAATTTACTGTGACTCGTAGCTCTTTCAAAAGAGATAAACAAACACTGGCGAAAGCCGCTCATATGCAGAGTTGAGCGTCGCCAGTAAGAACCAGGTCATCTGTATTCCGTTTATACATTACATTCTGTGTATTTAACAGACACTTTTATCCAAAGCGACATACAAGTGTGAATCAGAGAGCAGGGTCAGACTGGGTTCCAGTGGCAATCAGGGTTAAGGGCCTTGCTCAAGGGCAGGGGAAGATTAACTTATCTGGGAGCCCTAGTCTGACTCCAGCATGGACACTATCATTGATTTAACTCACCGCTCCATTTATCCCTGGGGCAGAATGGCGTTCTGATATTTGTCAGGGCCCTAGGCTATAGCTTAGGATACCCTATGCATTACAGTCATGCACCACATGAGGACATTTCAGGCGATGACAGACCGCATATACAGCAGCAGTCCCATAAGAGCATAATGGAAGTGAAACATTCCTATTGCTTAGTGACGTTGTAGCCAAACACACTACTCACACACTACTCACACACTGCTCACACACTACTCACACACTACTCACATGTTTGCAGTGACACTGTTGTAAATAAACCTACTACACTGCCAGTCTTATAATAGTATGACATATAATTACGTAGAGTACATCATTCTAGATAATGATGATAAACAACTATGTTACTATTTTATGTATTTACTGCAATTTTATCGTTATTTTAGCGTGTACTCTTTTTATTTATTAAAAAAAAAGTTTACTGTAACAGAGTATGTCGTATTATTCTGGCAGCAGCCTTGTACTACAGCTCTTGGATGCAGCATTTTCCCTTGTGCTTGATTTAATTAATTATTTCATCTTTATATCATATTTTTATTGTATCTTTTCCATGTTTAGATATGTTTATATACACAAATATTTACCATTGTATTTCCATTGCCTACAGAATTTAGTACAGTGATATGCTGTACAGGTCTGTAGCCTATGGGCAACAGGCTTTACAATGTAGCCTAGGTGTTTAGTAGGCTAAACCGTCTAGGTTTGTGTAAGTGCACTCCATGATGTTTGCACTACAACGAAATCGCCTAACGACTCGTTTCTCAGAAAATGTCCCCGTCGTTAATGTGATGCAAGACTGTAATCCACCCCTGCTGAACGGTCCAACAGCAAAAACTCTCTACCAACCACGGGATTTGAACCGGCAACTTCTGCACCGGTCTGAAACCCCAGTGCAGTGACATTCTATATTTTCAGCATGCATTTGGACTGACATCTGACATCTCAGAGAGATAACTCTGGATCTCAAAGATCCAATCAGACAGACATCTTTTATCCCAGAGAAACTTTGATATTGAACCATGATATTTCACAACAGTTTTCATTCTTTCCAGGACTTATCAGCGTAGCAAAATCTCAACTGATGAAAACTCTTGGCGTTCTCTTCTTTCTCATGTTGACACATGATCCGGTCACATTGACCAATTCAACACGCGCTCTAAACCTAGAATCAGCCCTCCTCCCCGCTCATTCTGTTGTCTTATGGTTTAAATAGGTTGAGGCAGACTAATCCTGACCCCCTTCTAGACTCATCTCACAGTCTGCTTTTGTATCCAATGCTGGCTTTCTCAGCTCTGAAACACATGCTTTTTTAATCACGCTCTTGTGTGTGCTTGTGCAGTGTCCCATCCGTGCATGTGTCTGTGCTCACAAGTATGTCTCAATGTGACAAGATGGGAATAGATGGCAAAAGGACGGGAGGTACGGAACTGACACCCGAGGAGAGAGAGAGAGAGAGCTGGGCATTTTCCTGCTGAAGCGAGCACTGCCCTGCGTTCCGGCTTGGTTCCCAAAATCCTCGGAATCCCACCGAGTCCCAGCGTGGCTCCGTTAATAAAAGACTGCTGACAAAACCACCTGCCCACCTTACACCTTCAGCATTACAAGGATTCCTCTGCACCCCCAGATTGCTCTTTTGGCTTTAATTTCAGGGACAGAATGTAAGACCCGATATCGAAGCGAAAGGTACATTCAGGCCTTATAAATCTTCTTTTGTTGTATTTTCCCCCATAAGAGCTGGTTACTAGCATCCTGTGCCAATGCCCTGTACTTCCAGTGCTTCACTTCATTTAAAACCTGAAACAAAATCTTGCAGGGAATTTGTGTCAGAGTTGCAGTGCTGCTGTCAACATGTAGTCACGACTGCAGCGATTGTTGCAAAACACAAAGGCAGAATGTTTTCTTTGACTGACGGCTGGTAATTTGCATTGTTACTGTGCCTGATTGCAACACTGAATGTTTAAAATGAGGATCTGGGACACTGGTAGATCCAGACCTGGGTGAGATTGGGTTAATAATGAGATTTGGTTCATGTAGCGGCACTGATCAGATTTGAAATGGCTGCCTTGCTTCATCGAGGCGGACATCACCCCTTATGCCACCTACCCAACAAACGGGAGGGGGGGTTCTCTCAAAGCCAGCTACCCTAGGCTGGTTTCCAAAGCATTGCAGGAGTTTTGTGAGTAAGGCAGTCCAGGGGACCCTATATCTAGCTGCCTGTCTACATAGAAGCCTGCTCTACATCTTACAAAAGGCTGGATCTGCAATGTAATGGGTATTCCAATTGTTTAAAGAGCTGAGGTATAATGACATTTATTGCTAAATAAGCAGAGTGTGGCTGGTTGCCAGTCACGGCTGACCAGTCAGCCTGGGGTAAGTGCGGGCACACAGTTGTCTAATTGGCCAGGCAGGAATCGCTGATTTCTACCAAAAGTAAACAGCCGGCCAAACACGAACTGGAAAGATGGGGCAGACAGACGATGAAAGCGACAGCCAAAGAGTAAACGTACGGCAGAGAGCCGGCAGCTCTGAGCGCTACTTCTGTGTGATAATGAGTCAAAATCACTGTATGCACATATTTAGTAGAGATTTGTGTGCATGTGTGTGTCTGAGCATGTGGCTTGGGTACGGCTGTCTTCTCATGGGGAACTATCAACCTCAAAATGAATGCAAGCCCCCCCGCAAACACAGGCTCTATTCTGCATTATTCATCAACACCCTGGATTAACAACGGCTGCTGTGCTCCAAAATAAAGCAAGATGATGCACAAGAAAATTTTCCCAGAATTAATCACCGTCGTACGGACCTCTACGATAACCCCAGGAGAACAAGCCTCACGGATCAGAACTGTCTGCATCTGAAGTACCAACTCCAGGCAATCCGGAATACCAACAGTGAGATTAAGAAGGACGATTATATTAAGCTAAACGGTGGGGCACAGTTGTTATTGAAAATGGATAGATTGATTAAGATAGACTGCCATAATTTATTCTGTTGCAATGGAAAATAGACTGTAAATGATGACAGACACTCAGGTTCAGTGAGAAATGGGTGGATAATTGATTTTTAAAGTCATATTTCTGCACCATCTTCTTTAGCCTACTCTCTTCCCCACTAAACATGGTCAGACCTCCAGCCCCGGCCACAGTCAGGCTCTTTTCACACCCTCCTGGGACATTTCTGACCCAGCTGAAGAATACCAGTGATGCACTAGGCTGGCTCTCTCTTCCCACATGAGTATCAGTTTCACACTGGAAGTAAAATAACATGAGGAGCTTCATTCACAGGTCGCCAAGGCTGTGACACCGTTCCCAAGCGAGCTCACTGCCACTTCATCGTGGATGCAAATCCAGAACAGGCCGGCTCTGACGGAATTAGTGAGGCAGCCTTCCTGGAGACAGAAAACAGAACAAACAGCGCAGGAAGAAGGAACGGGTCTCTCTGGTGCTGTTAATATTGCCACTGCTGGATTTGTCAGCGATGTTGTGGCAAATGAAATGGAATAACAGGCCTGGAAATGGGCCACGGAAGGGGTAGGGGGGAGGTTGAATGAGCGAGGGTAACGCTATATCCGCACAAACACTGACTCTGGATCAGTAGGGGGGTAATGGAGAAGCAGCAACTCCATCAGCACAAATACTGACTCGTGTTAGCAGGGGGTTGATGGAGAGGGTGAGGCGTGCTCTCTCTCTGTGGAGAGCTGCTGACTCTGGATCAGCAAGGGGCTGATGGGGAGGGTGAGCCGTGCCCTCTCTCTCTGGCTAGCTGCTGACTCCAGATCAGCATACACCGCGGACGAATAAGTCTTAGTGCCAGCTTTAGCGGATGAGCTGCAAGTGTAGCGTTTCTCATTCACATGCATGAACACCCCAACCCAGTCACGTCGAAACCAACACCTAAGGGTGCATTTACCTATCTGGGGGCCTTAAGCTGACATCAACATGGACACTCAGGTGTTGCCGATTTCATTCCATTTTTCCCGATGGCGCCCTGATGTTTGCCAGGGCCCTAGGCTGTGGCCTAGGATACCCTCTGCATTAATCCACCCCTGCCAATGAGTTCTCCCCTCCCCCTCGCCTCTACAGCGCCCCCTCCAATGTCGCTGAGCACCACTTCACAACGAAAACTGAGTGTGATGTCAGGCTTTTAAGCCGTACCTCCAGACTTCTCACCGGGACTCGCTTTCAGTCAGCTTGTAAACACCCCCCCAGGAGCAGCCTGGCTTGGGAGGCTTTTTTGTTCTTCCCCATGGTTTTCTTGGATGCCTTCGTGTTTACATCTCAATTTACATACCGTGTTGACATCCCCCGTCCACCTTGACTCCGGAGTCCCTTGATGTGTCACATTTCTGCAGTACCGCTGTGGCTGTGAGGAGCATGCCGCCTGTTATTTCCTAACTTCCGCCCTGAAGTGTATCTGTGTTTTATTTTATTTTATTTTAGCAAACAGTCTCAGAAGCGTGTCTCACTTCATTTACCTGTACATTTTTCATGGGGGGCTTATAGAGAACAGGCCAATCGTATTCGACGGGTTGTCGCGGATTCAGCTTTCATCCAGTGGCACGTTAGCTGGGATAGGTTATTAGTAACAGCCTGTCAGTAACGGTGGTTGAGGCTCGTGGCCTGACATGGGCCCCCGTCCGTGATGCTGACGTCGAATCGTGGCTCAGATACACAGTCGAGATCGGGGAGCCCTTTAGACAGAACGGGCCTGAAAGACGAGCCCGGGTGAGAAAGCAGCCTTCCAAGGAATTCGGGCCGCGCTACTTACTTGAATCCCCTGTCATTTTCAATAATGAATCTGCACACCAGAGCTTTGCTGCACATTAATTAGATTTCACATCAAAGCATCCGACAGCGGTTTCCTGCACTGCGCCTGCTACGAGGTGATTGGAGGATCGCTCCCGCAGGTGCAGTGAGCCGCGTTTGCCCGCATCTGCTGTGATCCTCCTGCTCGCCGTCGAGCCCCGTGTCTCCCTCTATCCCCCTTTCTTCTTTTGTCTATCGTTCTATTTTTCTTCCTCTCTGTCACAGTCCCGCCGACTCGCATTAAGCGATTCCCCAGCCCCGTTGTCTCCTGTTTACTGCCACCCCACGTTACCCAGAGCAAAGCCTGAAAACAGGACTCCACCATTACAGCCTCACAGTACTGTGAAGCATTATATAACTCTTTCACAAGTGCTAGATCATAGTTTCACCGGTATTAGGACTCAATGATTCAAAAGCTTTATTTTCAGCTTTATTGTCATTTATACAAGTACAAGTACAAGTACAAGTACAGGTACAAGTACAAGTACAAGTATGATGAAATGCGTCTGTATTTCTCTGCAGACTTAAACAATATATAGCAATGAAGAACAACAAATACCAATAACAGAATAGTGAACAATGACCTGAAGCACAGTAGGGGCATGGATATCTTGGAAGATTCAGAGGCCCCAGAACAGGGGCCCTTGAATATGTAAAGTTATATGTAAAATCATGGAACAAGGTGACATTTAGTCTGGGGGTCCAGAATTTATAGCTACATCCTTGACCATAACATACAATATACATACAATATATACGGTATTGTATGCAAGCGATATACAGTAACAGGACAAGCTGTAGCTAAAATGGAAAAGTAAGCATCTCTCCCAGTCTTTGTTTGTGGGTGTCCTTGCGCTGAATATAAAAAAAATGAAGCTAGCTTTAAAAATAATAGCAATAATCCCCGATCCTGGTCCAGGGGGATCAATGTATGTTCAGGTTTTCATTCCATTCAAGTACTTAAGCACTCTATTTAAATAATTATTTTGTAATAAGTAATGTGGCCTTTGCTCTGAGCACTGGGGTTGTTAGCGAGAGACTTGGATTCCGACCAATCAGAGCCAGAGCTGGAATAGTCTGGGTGTAGGACCCAAATAAAGCAGAGGGAGGCGTGGATGTGTGCGTCACCAGCCAGGTATGGGAGGCGTCATGTCTGGATAAGCTGTGGAGAACATGACGCCTTCCTGCCAGTCTGCGAATGTGTGCCAGGCCATTGATCGGGTGGATACGAGCTGACTTGCCGTTGCTGTCAGCGAACATCCGCGCCGTAGCTGGGTGAACAGAATCAAAGCTGACATAAGACTCATTGTGTGGTTCTCTCCCGGTTTCCTCTGCCAGAAAACAGAAGCCATATCATAGCCAAACCAGAAGTCGCATTTGTTCATATCTGCGTCACTTGGAATTATATTGGGTCATTTACATGGAGACTTAATGTAAAAATAGTTTACAGTTAGGGCAATGATGAACCGTCGCGCTCTCGTTTTTTCATATGTGTTTTTTATAACTAAATGTTTATTTATTCTGACTAGAAAGAATCTGGAGATCTTACCAAATCCACACTACCTGTGCAAATGTATTGTGTCTTTGTTTCAAGAAAACCTGGTCCCATATAACATTAAATGTGTGGCCTTGTGCTCATGAGTTGGCATAAATATTAAAATAGACCTTATCTATGACTCTCCAGAGGTTGTATAAGGCTGGCATGAACCACTTCCCCCACACAGTAACATTTGCCCAGGACTAAAGAGATTAAATCCTTCTAAAGTATCCTTATATGGCCATTCTAAGGCCAGTCAACATTCTTGCAGGTTATTTCTGCACTGGTGCTATAAAATCCTCTGAGATGTGCTGATCAAAACTGCACAGAGTATTAAAAACACAAGCTAATGGCTCCATAACACTTCAGAATGGCTTTCACTTAAACTCCATGCACTTACAGATACATTAAGCCATTTTGTTTACTTTCTTTTAACAGTGCTGGAATCCAAAATATTTTCAGTTCTTTGCTCTCCAGTGCATTGCCACATTTGCTCCTTATTTCCAGCTCCATAGCGTTACCTTAGGTCTTTCCGCACATCTCCTTCCCACTGCATAGTCTGCCTGACATTGTCTGCAAACTCAATCTGCATACCAAATTTAAAGGTGCATCAGAATGTCATTTACTCGCAGCACAAATGGTCGACGGCTGGCAGCTTCAGCACCCTGCTACTCGCCACCTCACCGTATGCCAGCTGGAAAGGGCGCCTCCAGAAACAAGCGTTTCTTCTGGTTCATTAGGCAATTTTGTAGCTATGTACACAAACCGCCCTGGATTCCAGCTGCTCCAGCTGCGGCAGTTAATCTTCTGTGAGGAAATTCATTAGATGCATCTTGAAGGTGTAAGTAATTCTAGTCGCTGGCTTCCTAAGTGTCAGCTGTCTTTGGTGCATGCTAAAGAAAGTGCAGAAAGTGCATTACGTCTTTGCAGTCCATGACAGCTCTCCCTTCAAACGTTATTGTACAGTAAGAATTCTCGATGGTTGTAAATAATAAGTCTCATTTTGACTGCAGTATAACTGAGTCTTCCATTGTAGGATGTCTTTCTTATCATTTAACGAATTAGACACACAAATCTGAATGATACAGAAACCCTAAACTGACTGGAGGCCTGGCACGCCTTTGGTCTTCATCAGGAGGCTGAGAATTCACTGCTGTGTAACCTGAAGACACCCAATCAAAATGCAGAACAACAAAACAAAAGCAAAACAATCACTGGGTTATATTTCAGTTACTCGGGTTTCGGGTTTGTTTATTTATTTATTTGGCAGATACTTTTTATTCAACTGACACATGACTGTGGAAAAGTCTGAAGTCAGACGGCAGGATGGGGCAATATCCAGGGACCCCTGGAGCAGTTAAGGTTTTTTCATGGGCCAAAACAGTGATATTATTACTTTGCCAGCTGTGGAGTTCAAACCCATGACCTTCTGGACAAAGATCCCTAACTGGCTGGGCTACACACCACCAGCATGTGCTCCTCTCTATGGCTGGATGTCTAACTGATTCATTTCAAGGTGCATACAATGATCCTACAACAATTCCCATATCCTAGTCTATTTTTGCTACCTGCCATATAGTCAGAGGCGAAGATTTCAGGTCCAGAAAGTCAAAATCCAGACCAAGATTTTGTTTCAACCACCCAGTTGAGTTTAAAGAGTCACAGTCACAGAGTACTCAACTTGTTGGTTGGAACAAAATCTCAGTCTGGATTTCTACTTTCTGGACCTGCAATTTTCCTCACTGTACATAATTACATAGCTAATATAGACACCTTATTACCACTCACCTCATCGGCAACAAGTCCTCTGATATCAGTGGCATGTTTATCATGAACTCCAACTGACCACCCCACACGTATTTAACATGAACTCACCCCACGCTGTCCTCACTGTAATTATTAAAATTATGCCTCAGTCAGTAAACAAACAGGAAACTGGATCAGAAACGGTCTCTGGGTCAGAGATTAAAGTAAAATCTGCTTTTGACACTTCAATTTCTCATCCTCGGTCCAATTCAAGTCCCTTGATTAGCATTATAATGAGACATTTGTTTTGCCCGAGTGACACAGTTTGCGTGCAGGGAAGGGCATGACTTCAGGCCCATCGGCTCCCTCTGGTGGTGTCTGCCGGATATTTAATGGCGGAGGTCTTGATGCTCCATGGAAGTGTCATTCTTTTGGAGAGATAAACGTTTTGTAAATGAGTAAAACGTTTCTGGCACTGTCTGTTCACTGTTCTCCAGCCAATACCAGTGCATATTTTGTTAATTTTCCAGATAGTTCTCAAGCTATGCCCTTTTTCTCTTGGCCTGGGTACAGATTCCAAGCATACTAAATCTCTTAGCTATACCACCACAGACGGCTTATGTTATATTAGTGTTGCACTAGAGTGATCACTGACTGTAGTGCATAAGCATTCAGGTCATTAAACGAGTATTCATTAGAGACTAATTTTGTCGCTGATGTCATTAAGAAGAAAATGAGAGCTTCAGATTACTGAGGCCTTCACTCTCTGCCTTGGGTGTTCTAGCCGAACGCTTAACATCTAACCTTTGATCGCCGTCGACATTAAAAGCTGTTCTCCACACACAGCTGTTCTTAGACAAGTAATTATGCCCGAGCAGTTGTGCATTTAACTGAAAATTAATCTTTAGACATTCCATGACATATTATAAGAATGTTCCTGAATGTTAGCAAACTCGTCTAAGGGGATTGTGGGAAAAGCGCAAACATTTTCTTGTTGTGGGATATGATCGCAACTGGCTCTACAGCCCGATTGTCTGAATCTCTTCTTTGTCTGAATTTCCGCACGTCTTCCCTCATATCAAGCTCTGCGTGTGACGGAGCCGGTCTTCCGCTACCTCCCTTTGTTTTTTCCCCCCATCCCTTACTCTCTCCCATGCTGAAACCACGCTTCCGATCGCTAATGGGGTGTTAACTGCATTTTGAGCTGCTTGGGAATTTGACATGATCCATAAAGGAGTCCCACAGTGAGCAGCGGCTGCCTCCCTGCCCCGTCGCTACCATCTCACTGATTCATTTCACTCCCCGCCAGCATAATCTTTCATTTACATTTAAGTTTCTTAGCTGTTGCTTTCATCCAAAAGAATGTTACTTTTTCATTCATTTACATAGATTAAAGAGATACTACATCAGACCCTCTCCAGGGACTCAAACCTGCAACCTTCCAGTTAGGAATTGATGATCTGTACTACAGCACAGAGGTGGCAGTGATTCTGTGATTTGGGATTTGTTTAGATAGTAAATACTTTTATCCAAAGGCACATATAACCCAGAAAGCAAGAGTCAGACAGTGCCTGGAGTAACTGCAGGCACCTTATTAAGACCTCTCAACCAACCCCTTGATTTGAACCTTCCAATCATAGGCACAGCGTCCCAACCCCTTGTGGCACAAACCACCCCCACGGTTATGAGCATTCAAATGGTCCGTCTTAAATATCCCGGCTTCCTATTTGCGAATATTATGAAATATTCTGTACCTGGCTGCCATTTTCCCAGGCTTGAGATGTGCCAAATTCGTATCTCCATGGCGATATGTGCCCAATCTTGAAAGACCGATGCCGCACATCTAGGTGAGAGCAGACAGGGATGGCTGTTCACTGACTGGTAGCCCTGAGAACCTCACCACTTCTGCCCCATGTACCAAGTGCTGCACCAAACAGCAACAATCAGAAGCAGCGGCGCACCACAAAAACCACCCCCCCCCCCCCCCCATCTTTGCGGCCATATAGTCAAGCACATGGAAACTCACTCATGCAAGGACATGTTTACACAACGATATGCACACCAACGCACGCGAGACCACACATACTCCACAAGGGTGACATATTAACACCTCCCAGTCACTACAGTCATTCAATTGTGGGGATTTGGTAGCACAATAAAAAACAGGATGACTTAATGTTAAATATAAATCCAATCTAGATCTTTTGAGTGCAATAAAAGTGTAATGATCAGCAATCATTAGCAGATGTACCTCCAAAAGCAATACTGTATTTAACGAAATCGAAACTGGTTTACAGAAGATCAAAGCCAATGGCGTCATAATATGCTGATTGTGCTTCAGTCCAGCTTTCTGGACACTCTTATCTTTCCATTATTAACAGCACTCCACATTCACAGCGGTCCATTCGCTAATAACCTTAATTGGGAGCAAAATTTAAGCTTTATCAGACAGCGCTGTATTCCATAAAATAAAAATGCTGAATTTATGCATTGCATGTGAACTACAGCTGAGGAAAATTCATTAGTGAGCATTTATACAAAGCTATGCAGGCTACATTTTTCACACAGTAGTTCCCCATGCAACTAAAAAATAGCAATGAAGAAATCACAACAACAATAATAAAATATTCATGCAGTAAATAATAATAATAACAATAATATAAAACACATTATCTCAACCTGCATGGTCACCAAAATGGAGTGTGCAGAATGGTCCCACACTGTGTGTGTGGAGTTAGGCATGCAGCTAATTAGCATCTCTAGATTGCCTGTAGTGCTTGAACATGCGTGATCCTGAACTGGCATCCCATCCAGGCTGTTCCTCTGCCCTGTGATGGACTGGCATCCCGTCCAGGCTGTTCCTCTGCCCTGTGATGGACTGGCATCCCGTCTAGGCTGTTCCTCTGCCCTGTGATGGACTGCCATTCCGTCCAGGCTGTTCTTCTGCCCTGTGCCCTGTGATGGACTGGCATCCCGTCCAGGCTGTTCCTCTGCCCTGTGATGGACTGGCATCCCATCCAGGCTGTTCCTCTGCCCTGTGATGGACTGCCATTCCGTCCAGGCTGTTCTTCTGCCCTGTGCCCTGTGATGGACTGG
>JAODJX010000001.1:49015166-49054697 GCA_026776945.1 Isichthys henryi
AACTCCGCACACATGTGACCCAGGCGGAGACTCGAACCCGGGTCCCAGAGGTGTGAGGCAACAATGCTAACCACTGCCCCACCCCTCATAAGAAACAGATTCCTTAAAATATCATAAAACTGAGCAGTTTACCAAGCCCATTGTGTTATCACACTGCCTTTAGAAAAGGAGGAATTTCTTCCCGTGTTTAACTTTATGAAAAATTCAGGAGCTGCATCAAAACTGCTTAGCTGACACAGAGGAGCTTGCTCTTCCCTTCCTGGGAGGACGTGGGCGCACTATGCTGGAAACTCCGGTGCTTGATGTCATCGCAGAGCAGTCAATCATCTCCCTCGTTCATCCCGAGACTACTTGAGCACTGTTTCCCCCTCAAGTTCCTCAAGGGGAAAGACTAGACTCAGACCCTCAGCCCTGAACAGTGGTCTGTCCATGACCTAAGCACAGTAGTAGGTAATTACCACATTATATTGATTCCCAGCTCTCAGTGAGGACAACACCACCTACTGAAACTTCCATCTCGCCAAACTGGCTAACCTCAAACAAGAGCCGTGTGAGGCTCAGTGGGTTATGACGCCATGCCTGTGATCAGAAGCTCTCTGGCTCCAATCCCAGGGTTGGCAGAGTGAGTTCACCATTGGTCTCTTGAACAAGGCCCGCTGACCCCCCTCCCCACACCCAATTGCTCTAGGGACTGTCTGACCCTCCTTTCTCCAGAAAAAAACCATGTGCTGCCAAGGATAAAACTGTCTGATAAACTGTAAACCCATCATAATACAGAGAAATACACCCAAGCTTATGCCGTTATAGCAGGAACTGATAACTCATGACCTTATAAGACTCGGGTTCACCTGGTAATTGAAAGAATCTCTTGCAGAAATGCAGCTTTAGATGACGGGAGTTTACAACTGATCTTTCTTCACTGATTATTCAGTACTGGCTCAGAGCCAAGAGCCCATCCCAGAAGGTACAGGGCGTTGACAGGGGACACCCTGGATTGGATGGCCACCGTTTACTACAGCAGTAATGCTACAGAAACACTCTAAAGAGTGGGGCAATTTCAGCAATAGGCTGAGCCAGTTATGTCCTGCTTCAAGAAGTGCTGTATAAGGCGGTTCCTACCTTCGGCCAATAAGTTCTACAGGTCACTCTATGGTGGGGTGGGAAACTGAGCTGCTTTAAGCACCTATTTCACCGAACATTCACAGCACATTTATCTATTGCATTTATTCAATCCACTGTACTGAATGGAGTGTCACACAACTAGGACACTTAAGGACTGAGCCATCACTGCATGCAAAGCTGTGTAGAGTTTTCTGCACTGTACTGTATGCAGTTTACCACCATTTATTAGTGTGGGTTGTGGTGCCATTAAGAATCGCCTTTGGCATTAACAAAGTATCTAAGAAAGGTTTTTGCATTTTAGAAGTGGGAAAAGAGGGTTGTGTAGCAGCATGTAGTATATGGAGTATAAAACCTTTCGCTGCTATACTGAAAGTAAAACCCGGTGTACAAATGTATGGTCAGAAGTAGAGTAATAAGGACATTCGCACAATTTGTCTTTTTGGTTCAGAAGCACATGGCATCTGTTTGGCTGTTGTTGCCGATAAGGTGGCTGAACACCAAACACATCTGACTGCTTATCACCCCAAAAAAAACCACCCTTGCTGATCCTGAAGGACACTGCTGACACATCCAAAGGGCTTGGAGGAAGGCCCCCCCTGCTGTTTTCATCAGTTTCCAGACAACGGCATAACACATTCATTGCACAAGCATATTTTATAACATCTCAAATGAAGTAAAGCCACGAATAACTCGGAACGAGAAACCCCCAGATTACTCTGAGCTTGAAAAAAAACCACAAACCCTTCAAAGACATTCTTACTTTTCTAAAATGAAGAGAGGGGAGGACCAACAAGTGACTAAAAATACATTTAACAGAATAGAAGCAGAATTCTGCTACGGAGGGGTTTTGGTACAGAAACACTGCACATTTTATATAAAACAATTGAACATAAACACTCTAAATCAAAAAGAATGACAGTAGAGCAGAAAAACAGGGCATGCAGGAGCAATGGGCTCCTCGCAAAAACAACCTTGAAACTCCAGATCCATTTCGCTCCCCTTGAAAAACATTTTGCACCCAACAATGTGCTGCGTGTATAAACTGTCAGGAAAATGGAAAGGTAGGCGCTCTGAAGAAGGAACCTACTGTAATTCATGTTGTGATACTAGATACTCCCCGTCAGTTTGACTCATTCAACAGAAAGAGTCACACGCTGCAAATTCACGATATATTTCCAGGAAAAGGCCTTAAGGATACATTTCCTTAAAAGGCATTATTATCCATATATCATAACACTTTCCATGTTTAACTGGCTAATGTATGTAATATAAATTTGCATATACATTTACATAGATTTTAAAATTACATGATGCAACTGCATTGTGATTTCAAATATTTAAATCCAGAGAGATCTAAAGCGTCTTCCTCATCTAAAGATGCAAAAATTATGCTAAATTCATCAGAGCATTAGGTCACTACTGTTAACAGACTGTTGAAGGACACAGTAAATCCTCCAAGTTTTATAAAACTTATTATTTTTACAGACACTCAAGCACATTTAAAACTCACTCAGGCCACAATTTTTATTTGGTCTCACAGCTCATGATTGGTGAGGGAAAAAAAATTAGAGACCTACAAAGAAAAAACATTTACAAATTAACACGGTCTCTCTAGTGGGCCAGACCACAAGAGACAGACAGGTTTCACTATTAATCTGGTCTGCAAGATTCATTAATGCATAACACTGTCAAGGCTTACAGTACGTCAATTAACACTCATACAATCCGTTTCTTTCTACTGAAGCCATTTGTTAAATACTTTTCTCATAGGAGATGCAAACAGAGTCCATCCTAAGACTTTAAATAGTCGCATGTTTGTTGACATTTCTAATTATTTAGCAGATGCTTTTATCGAAAGTGACATTTTTTTGAGAGAGCAGGGTCAGACAGTCCCTGAAGCAATTCCGCTTGGCCCCATGCTGAAATCACTCAACTCATCTTGGGATTGAACCATTTGAAATAATTTGACTATAGGTGCAGTGTCCCAAACTCACTAAACCACATACCAACCCCATGACTCTTGGGGTTAAATCGAATGGCAACGGTGCCTTCCAATTCCACGCTAGTGACATGTAGATTGTCACAGGGAGCAGAAGGCCCTTTTCTACCAAGAGGTGGCCAGTCAAGAAGTCAGAAAGGCCATCGCTGATTGAAAATCAGCAGAATTTCAAAACACTTATTTTAAACAGGAAAAAAAAACGTTTCTATATAATGAACAAACAAAAGACAAGAAAAAGGCATGAATCCCATTTTACTCATTTTTTTTACATATGCAGATGACTCCTTAGTATCATGGATCTATCCATCGAGAAGTCAGTCATTTAATTCCACTCAAAAACACTCCAGTTTCAAGCTTACCAGCTTACAGAAACCATTCATTTAACACTGAGGGGTCCAACTTTACCACCTGCAAACATATCAAAAGATAAAAAGTCTGGAAAGTTCTCTCCTGTACTCCATCTAAAAGGATCACTGAACACCCACAGCAGTCTTCACTCTCCTTAGGAGAGCACAGAGATTCTGCTTTCGCAGCGAAGGTGACGATACCGGAGACTGTGTGACCTACAGCACAAGCAGCTCTCCACTGCACCGTTCACAGCAGTTGAAGGTTATGTTCTCATAGCGGGTGTATGGATGGAACCGCCCAATGTTCTTCTTATTGGACAAAAATGTCGAGGATGAGGAGTTACACTGGTCATCAGAACACTGTATAGGATCCAGACACCTTAACACCTGTAAAGAAGAAACAGAATTTGAGTTTAAATAATCACAACCATAAAGAAATGTGTCAGGGTACATGAACCGAGTTAGATAGAGAGGAATTGCAGTGATAAAATAAACTGCATTCACCTGGGATTCTGGAAGGCTGAGAGATTGTCTGCACCCCCTAACTGGGTTAATGTGGCTTTTATGGGAACAGCATGCAATACTCAATGACCAGAGAGAGACCTTCAACTGCATCTGACTGTCCAATACTGCACTGGCATATTGGTATTTTGGTTTGGGAGAACGGTGCCCCCTTCTGGTCATCTAATACTTCTCCCAGCTGGTACATAGTGTTCCCTAGAGCAGTATTTCTCGCCCTGGTCCTCGGGGACCCCCAGACGGTCCACATTTTTGTTCCCTCCCAGCTCCCACGAGGAAGCAAAAATATAGACTGCCTGAGGGTCGCCAAGGACCGGTTTGAGAAACACTGCCCTAGACGTCTCCCATCCAAAGACTAATCAAGTTCGACATGTTTGGCAGGCAGACACCCCTGCGGAGACGCTCACACCTTCTCGGCCATCTTCTCTGCCGGGGAGCTGCAGAGTTCAGACGCCTGGGCCGTCTTCAGGCCGCTGCTGCCCACGTTCCCCAGCAGGTGTGACTTCACCGCCTCGGCGAGCTTCTTATTGGCCACCGCCAGCTCGCCGGTGCTCAGTGGTTGGGCACTGGGGTAGTACGTCTGCTGCCTACCCCACTGGAGTGACACGAGCAGCTGCTCCAGGACCCTGCAGGAAACACTGACGCGTCCCGTAACCCGTTTCAGCCCAGGGACTCTGGTGGCATGCACTGGAAGGGGCTTTTACCTGTGTGTGTGTAGCATGTGGGCAGAGAACTCCTCCCTCTCGCGCAGCAGATCCTGGATGGCGCTCTGGGCCTCACGGGCCTGGCGCTGCAGAGCCGCCCTCGCATTGGTCAGTTCGTCGGCCATTACCCTGCAGGGCCACCCTCGCATTGGTCAGTTCGTCAGCCATTACGACCCCACACACACACACGGACGGACAGACAGGCTGATGCACAGACGCACCGACTAGCGAGGAACTTGCTCCTCCACACGTCGCACTGGATGCTCATGCGCTCCAACTGCTCGGCAGTGTGGGCCAGGCTCCGGCCCAGGGCCTCATTTTCCAGCATTAGCTGATTTTTCTCCCGGGCTAGACGCTCAAAGTGGTACTGGAGGTCGTCCCCCACCGAAGCTACCAGCAGCTTCTTCAGCTCCCGGTTCACCTGCAGAGCGCAAGCGGAGCCTGTCACTATGCAGGTAAAATACTACAGTGCTGAATATGGTGAATAATGCAGTGAGAGGTCACTGCATTTCACCAGTAAGTTTGTTTTAAAATCAGGATCATGTGACCCAACCGTAACCACACAAGAAACTTAAGCCACACAATCGTACATAAAAACACTAACAGCATCGGAGACTGTGGGACAGCCTCCTTTGCATTTTAGATCTCCTCTTCTCAGAATACTGATAAAATTCACATTCCCTGAGGTTCTAAGATGCTGGTAACGCCACACCTAAATAACCAAAGATCACTGTTTTTCATCATTCATACATTTTTACAAAAATATTAACTATTGGCCAATTTGCACATAAAAATCTGATCAAAGGGTCACGCTGTGTGATTCACCACATCGATAGCGATGAGAAGTTAATGGTGAATGGTGAGATCGGGGGGGGGAATTTGCAGAGCTCCTTGCCCCAACCTACCTCAGTCTGAACGCGCAGCTGATTAGACAGGCCCTCCTTGTCACGCAGAAGCCGGTGCTCCGAGTTCTGCAACTTCTCCAGAGTGGCCTTCCAGTCCTGGGCCGACTTGCAGGACTCCGGCGGGCCCTGTTCCCCCAAGCCGGGGGCTGGAGCTGGTGCTTGGGCGCGCATGCTCCTGCTGATGGCAGCATGGGGCACCAGGATACGTGTGGCCTCCACCTCCATACATGCCTCACGACCCACCTTGCCAAGGTGGAGCACCCCTGGGCGGAGCACAGCTACAGGCGTGGTCTTGGGGCCATGTTGGAGCGGGGCCACCTCCACCTGCGATTCCGCAGTGATCTCCGGGGCACTCGGCACCACATCCGTCTCCATGCCATCTCCAGAGCCTCGCACAGGCACTGGAGCTGCAACACAGTTACTCAGTATGAATGTCCACGTACTGATACACAGTCAGTCAAGGTTGATGCTGTTTTACTAATTGATAAACACTCATTTTATACGTGACATTAATATTAGCATTAACACAAGGTTATTAGTATGTTACTGCAACAGATCGACATTCGTCTAAGGTAATATATGAAAAGTGCATTACCTTTAACTTGTAAGACAGCTGACATCTTGGGTAGAATTGAGGTAAAAAAAAAAATCGTTTGTGCTTTCAGGGAGTACTTCAGTTTTAATGCTGTAACACAAATCCAGTTTAGATCTTACAGGGCTCCTGTTTTGTCAGCGCATAAGTGTTAGGATCAAATAATAAGCCACGCGGATAATCAATGCATCACACCACGTGAGCTGCACCACAATGTACAGCAATCACTGTTGCGAGACTCGCGTTTCTACAATTCACCGCCGCTAATTAAATGGTAAAACTAGGGTGGCCTAATTACAATCAACAGAAAACTGATATTGAACACTGTGTCTAGAGCAAACATAACTTGACAATGGCGACTGCTGTTAGGAAGCGCAATGGAAAACAAACGTTTCAGATGACGCATCGTCTGATCGAAACAAAACGAGGAAGGGAAAATTTTCCGAAATTCGACACTCAGATAAAAGTTTACATTTCCTGATTAAACGATGGTGGAAAGCATCTGATTCGTTTACTGTTTTAGTTAAGTGGGCTTAAAGGACGGGAAGAGATTTAACATTTCTACAACAAATTAGCTAGCTTGTTACTTCAATGCAAGTACAGTACAGATAACTGCCAAGATTCTGCACAAGCGTCGACGTAACTTAAAAAATTAACAGGAACAACGCCGAACAAACAAGATACATTTCGTAATCTCAACACCGCATTTCTCAGCTGATATGAATGAAATTCAGAAGTAAAACAATCGTGCCAAATGAACCGAAATAGCAAACAAATCACCTGATAATATAAACCAATGGAGCGCCGTCCTAACACCCCAGCGCCGCGGACTCCATCCCCAGTCGTAATCGAAAGTATCCGGTGATGTCAGGGCACTTCCTTTTGTGCTCCACAGCGAGAATGCGCGTATGCTCAGTTATTGCTGTAAACTGTTTTCCAATGAATACACAACATGAAAAATAACCATAAGAAATTAAACTTCGCCTAAATCAAACACATATTCAGATGGCATTTAAAGAATTTAATTACTTTCTATTTCTGGCTGTACTTTTGAAAATGTGTGGAGTAGGCGGAACTGTTATGATGTGATTATGTTGTTGTGGGAATGTAATAACGGATGCACCTAATTTAACCCATTTTTACACTTTAATGTTTTCGTGGCGGACCAATTTATACATCGAAGTATGTAACTGTTCTTAGTCAGTCAGTTTAGTTAAAATGATGTATTTAAGGGGGACTTTGAAGTGTTTATGGTCGCATATTTATTCTGTGGCTATTTGTTCTTTTAGGCTACTTTCAACTAGTTAGATTTCATTCTGGAAGCAGTCAGAATTATACCGGCGAAGTATTAGTCGTATCGTTCATTGACCTACAGATTTTTAGTGTGCTGCCATGGGAGTACACGGGCTGTGGAAACTTCTTGAGAGTACCGGGAAACCTATTAATCCCGAGACTTTGGAGGGAAAGATTCTTGCTGTCGGTATCTTTTCTTGTGGAAAGTTAACGTTTATTATGTTGCTGCATCTTATTTATGTTTGAGTGTAAAAGTGGTTGTGTATTTATTTTTGTATGGTCTCCATGTACTTGCTTGTATGTACCGATTCCTAAACGTTAATACAGACATCAGCATCTGGCTGAATCAGGCGGTGAAGGGCGTGAGGGATCGCGAGGGAAACAGTGTCCAGAATGCTCATCTCCTCACTCTCTTCAACCGACTCTGCAAGCTCCTTTTCTTCCGCATTCAACCCGTCTTCATTTATGATGGGGATGCACCGCTTCTTAAGAAGCAGACTCTGGTAAGTATGGCAGAATCTGTCAGAGAGATTCATGGCTGAAAGAGAGACTATAAAAAAAAAAATAGATTAGTCAAAGTGGAGAAGTTCTCCCAATGACAGTCTCACCCATTTGGTTTGCCAGGCCATCCGTCGACAGAGGAAAGAAGAAATGAGCATGGAATCTAAGAAGACCAATGAGAAACTGCTCAAGACATTCCTGAAGAGACAGGTTATCAAGACTGCGCTTGGGAACGCAAGGTGAGAATGATGTGATATAGTGGGGAACATTGCTAGTGAAGAGAAAGACAGGACACGGGAAACACAGACGAGTTGCACACACCTGTCACTTTTTGTCACGTTTCAGTCAAGAGGAGCTGCCAGGTATTTCATCTGTGAGAAGAGAGGAAGTTGATGACATTTATGTGTTGCCGGCCCTAGAAAAGGAGACAAACAGGTGAAGCTGAAAAAAAATGTATTTGTTGCATTTTCCGAAGAACCCAAGGCAATGCAAAACCTGATGACAGGTTCATAAGGCTAGTAAGAAGAATTTCTCCTCCTGTTACTAAATATTTGCACATCTGATACTCTCGTAATTTTTAACTAAAGTTCATTTAAATAGCATTTACACTCAGCAAATTGACTTAAAGTTGATGTGTATTGATTTTTGTTTGGGCAGTTCTGAGGATGATGCAGAAATGGAGTGGGAAGAGAGCCTGCAGAATCGACGTAGGTTACAGGTACTGCATGTTTGAAGTATATGCAGAGACAACTTGCTGAAGATGGATGGTTTATGCAGCGTCGGGGCTCCAGTTTGATATATTATGTGATAATTTTGCAATGAAGGTGTGATTTATAGTGTCCCTTTAAAACACAATGTATCTGTTACTGGCTGGGAATACAATTATACCGTTTGTATTTTTTGTGATTAATTGTGGTTAAAGCAATTTAATCCTCTTCTGGCTGCTGCGGTTGTTAATACGTGTTGTTTTCTGCATGAGTAAAGTAGAGATTTCTGGTAGGAGGAGATCTGTATGAACCCCAACTCAATGGACATTGACTCAGAGGATTTCGCACAACTGCCAGCAGAGGTCAAACATGAGATCCTGACAGAAATGAAGGAGTTTAGCAAGAAACGTCGGACCATGTTCCAAAGACCCCCAGAGGTTCTGACAGCAGCCCCCAGCCGCCACACTGCACCCACTGCACATTTTCATGTGTTCATATTCCCTTACGCAGACATTTAAGCATTCATTAGTTTGACTGTGCTGTTTAGAATTACTCATAGCAAAGTTGCTATTTGCAGTGAAAAATAAAGCTAGAATTGTCATAAGAGCTGCTAGAAGCTTGATGTGCTTTTATCTGAGATAAATACCATGCCTGTCATGTTAGAATATCCCACAGTTGTTATCCAGGTTTTTTATTTGTGAAATTATTCCAGAACCCTGATTTTTGTGAGCCACAGTAGGAAAGATTGACATTGGTTTTCCCTGTCAGAAATCCAAGGATTTCTCCCAGTACCAGCTGGCTGGCTTGCTGAAGCGGAACCAGCTTAACCAGCGTTTGGAGGGTGTGGAACGGGAGATGGCGCAAGGGGGCTTCAGGCCATTGGAGGAGGATGAAGATGGGGGCCGCAGTGTGGAGACCCGTGCCTTGGTATCAGAGGACACCACCCACTACATTCTCATCAAAGGTACGTGCATTTGGGCACACTCTGAGGATTACCAACACGGTAATGTTTTTAAGGACAGTGTGATAGACATGATTTAGCTTAACACTGTAACATTATGTCATAACATCTGATCGTTTTTCCCCTGGTGGGATAAATTTATTTTATTAAATAATTTGTAAGGCTTTTACACCATCTGGCCAAATAAGAAACTTGTCCTCCATTATGTAAATCGCACATGGAAGGAAACACCTGTTAATCAAATTATACAGCTGCAAAAACAGTTATTGGATCAACAAGCAGAAAGTGGGAATTATCACTCTTGAGTTCTTAAATTTCTCACGCAAAGTGTTATTTATAGTCACGTAATTATACTGCTCAGGTTAATTATATCAAATGTTATAGTGTTTTATTAAGACCTGGCAAGGCAGAGGAAGTCTGGTAAATACTGCTTTTTAAAACTTGGTAAGAACTTTATATGATATGTTTGTAAAATGAGCTAAAAAAATGTCCTTCTCAGGATCGAAGGACAAGGACAAACGTCCAGAGAAAGAACTGGCTGTTCAGCCTTGGTCCACTGGTACCACAGCAACAAAAGTGAGGCCAGAACCACTCTGGTGCCCCCTCTCAGAAAATAGTCCTGAAAAGAGGCCTCGTTCCCCACCTGTTAACACTCTCACTCCAGATACTGCACCTGTTTCATCGCCTCCATCCTCCCCACCCAGTAAGACTTTTGCCGCAGAAGCTGCACCTCCATCACCACGGACCCTGAAGGCCATCCAAGCAGCCATGATGAACAGTAGCTCAGATGAAGAAAGTGGAGACGTCATAATACTTGCGGAACATCACCCCAATGAGCCGCCTTCACCTCGTACCATGTTGGCAATCCAGCAATCCCTGAATGAAGACCTAGCAGATACCACCAATCTGATTGGCCAGTCCAGTGAAGATGCCCCGCCCCTCACATCAATACCTGTCAAGCATTCCCTAAATGAGGAGCTAGTAGATACCACTAGTCTAATTGGCTACTCCAGTGGAGGTGCTCCACCCATCATATCAAGCCCTATCAAGCAATCCCTCAGTGAGGAGCTAGCAGATACCACCAATCTGATTGGCCACTCCAGTGAAGATGTCCCACCCTTCACATCAATCCCTATCAAGCGATCCCTGAATGAGGATCTAGCAGATACCACTAGTCTGATTGGCCACTCCACAGCTCCCATCCGGCCACTAGCTGATTCCATCATTCATATCACCAGCTCAGAGAGTGAAAAGGATGATTCCATGGAAGACGATAGCAAGGTCCTCCACTGTAGCTTAGTAGGGGACAATAAGGAGATGATTGATGATTCCCATCTCATCTCCACAGTCTCAAATGCTGAACCAATCCCACCAACCTCTGATTCTTCTCTTTCATCTGCTCAAGAGGAAATAAAATTGCTAGATCAGATACAAGAATTAAAACCAGAATCAGGATCCATCTCATCTCTGACCAGCTTTGTTTTGGATAAGGACAATGCCAAAGAGGACATGATGAAGTCAGAATGTCAGCTGTCACATCCTGCCCAGTATCCTCTGCCCAACAGACAGGAAGTGACCTTTGAACCAGGAAATAATACTGAGGAAAACCCAACCAATGTTGAGGAAGTTGTTGAAAGTAAAGCTGTGAATGTAGAAAGTGACTCTGAAGGTAGGATGATGCAAATGCCATCAAGCAATGCATGTATGTATGTTTGATTTGTATGAGTTTCGTATTGCAACAAATGCATGGAATGGCTGTATATCGATTTGGTACAATGTGGTGATGTAGAGCACAATCCCATGATGAAAGAGCTAGTGGTGTGATTGTCTAAATAACATCCTGGGTGGTGCTGGTGGGACTAATCTCAATGTTCATATGTCATGATTCCACAGGTAGCTTCATCGAAGTGTCAGATGTAGAGGAGGAGGAAGAGGAGAATGGCAGTGTGGAGGAAGAGGAGAATGGCAGTGTGGAGGAAGAGGAGAATGGCAGTGTGGAGGAAGAGGAAGTCCCAGTGAAAGATGAGACTCAGCAGGGGGGACGCCCAGCAGGAACTGGAATTGATGAGTTGGAAGATGAGGTCAAGCAGTGTCAGGAGACCCGTGCTGAAACGACGAAGGGAGAATGGGAGCATGTGGACCTGGTAATTGCCCAAATTCTGCTTCCAGACTGAAGTACAGACTGTAAAATGGATTCTATGGTATGCAGCAATAAAGAATCAAATAAGGCAACAACATAGTGGTCAAGGCGAGGAACCTGTCAGAGTACCGCAGTGCAGTGTATCCAACCTAAACGTCCAGCTATGTAAAAATTATGCAAACTTTCTGCATTTAGCATCAGCTAAATTTAGCCAAAGAATGTAGCTGTGATCTCTGTCCCATTGTCATTGCTCATCCCATGCTGCAGGAGGAGCTGTTGCAATTGGAAACATCATTGGAGTCCCAGGAGAGCACCCTAAAGGCTCAAAAACAGCAACAGGAGCGTACCGCCACTACAGTCACAGGACAGATGTACCAGGAGAGCCAGGTGAGTCTTCCACCTGCCTCCTAAATAAATATTACTTTTTGAAGGATGCTAGATGGGGAAAAGGTAAAATTTTACCTGTATTTGTAGTGAGTCACGTGGTTCTGCAGATTGTCAGCAGGGGTCTGAATAAACTTGTTAACAAGCAAAGCACCTGTCAACATAGGGAGCATTTGATTGGCTCAGTTCTGAAGCCAGGGGTGTTATCAGAAGGCTGTGGATTTTGCGGGGGGTTCTGCGCCTCCCAGCTGGCCCTGGCATGCTGTCTTATTTTAGATATCCGCTCATATTTACCAGTGCAAATGATACACCTCGTGGAAATATTTAGACTGCAGGTCAGTGTGATGTGATTATGTGTGTGTTTAGTATGAGGAATGGTGTGTCGATGAGGCCAGGTACTAAATCTGTGTGTGTGTGTGTGTGTGTGTGTTTTGCACACATAGATTATCTTTATGGGAACAATTTTTGAGACTAATCAAGTGACTTATGCATCTGTGTCTTCTAAAATAGTGCTAGTAATTTCAGGTTAGTTTCATTAAATTAGGGTCAATGCGAAGTTCCTAGAAAGCCTATTAGTGTTACCTCTTGTTTGATCTGCTCTTCCTCTAATATCAGAGGCACTTTCACACCAATGTTCAGGAGCCTGGTTCCTGGTTTCCAGTTCCTGGGCAGATTCATCGGGGAACATTTGCAGATTTTGGCCACTTTTGTATGTCGCATTCCCACCACACGATAGGAGCCGTGATCATGTGCTAAATAACTATGGGAAACACAAAAAGTTTGTAGATTAAACTTAATATATAAGCGAGGAAACTATACCGCCATCCCAAAGCAATGGAGAATGAATGAGTTGGTCTATTAATTATTGGAGGGGAGCGAGGGGATTGATTATGCAGTACGAAATAAAGGATCCTGTACTCGTACAAAACAGGACACAGCTTTTCATTTTACCCCCCACCCCCCATGTTGCAATATTTTCCGAAGCAGAAATATGGAGATGCAAGCTAAACAAAGATAGTCAGTAATGCATTTATTGTAATTGAAATATATAAAAATATTTTTTCTCCACTATTTCCAGCGCTTTTCCCCACACTTCTGCGTAACTTCCAAGTTTGCGTAGGTGCTTGTGGTTAACTAATCAGCAAAGTCCGCCGCTATCAGCCCTAGGGATGCTACTGTTCTGCTCAGTTTTATCACGGTTTTAAGAAACATGGTTTCAGTTCGGCGTGGTTTGTATGTATAAAAAAAAACACCCAATTTCAACTTCAAATACATTTTTCTAAATTTATTTTCGTTAAAGTAACATGTTGAACAACTTTAAAAATGTAAATTTTAACAAAAAAAGGCAACAATGTCAAAGTGTAACAAATTGCTATAAACTTGATATATATAGAGAAAGTAGTTGTAGTGTAATAATATTGCCAACAAGAAGAATAAAAAAATGTTAGCTGATGTTCGCATTAGGCAGATGCACCCCAACACAGAGTATAGCTGAAAATCCTTCGCTATGAAACTTCCCAGTCTTTTTGTCATAGTTTTATGTCTGTCTGGTTTGAAGTGGTTGTTTAAAAGTGGCTGCAAGTGTGAGCTGTTTCTGTGTTACGGCCGGTTTTCTCTCTTGGCGACAGCACCCACAATCACTCAGGGGAATTTTGGTATAAATGGGCATTCGCACTCTGTGTTGCCATTTAAATATACACAAGACACGTAGAGAAATATCTCCAGCGGGTTGCGATTTTAGCGATAAATCTTTTGTCATTGCTATCATTTTATGCTCCCACACACCCGACCTTCATGAGGATGATGTGTTTGTAGCTCCACATTATTGCTGCTACTGCTAGCCGTGTTTGATTTTTCCTTATCAAACCAAAAACAACTCGCAAAGCATGAACTAGCTATTGATTGGCTGCAACTCTCACGTAAGTGGGACCCATACAGAAAATGCATTTATGGCCTTTTTTCCTGAACCAAAAAAAAACATTTTACTAACTGTAACTGTTGAAACTGTAGTTTGGCTACATGCGTCAAACCATGGATACCAAACTGAACCGTTCGACTTCTTCCGGAGGACTGTTGAATCTCTAATAAGCCCCACCCCAGTAATTCCTGGTTGAGCATAAAGTACATAACCCAGAGCAGGCACTAAATAAAGGTTCCGGAACTCTCCTCCCCCAGGACCTGCAATCAGGCCAAGTTCCTGCGGTGGGAACGTGCCAGGAATTCCTTCCTTCCTGAAAAAGTTCCTGTTTTCTGAAAAAAGTTCTCGAAGTGGGAAATGGCCTAGTATCAGAGAGGCATATTAACTCCCCCCCCACCCGCAAGCTTAACACCCTGCCCCATCAGTGAGAACGAAGCCTGACCTTAGCCTGAGTTTTCCATTCTGTCTATTAGTCCTTGACTAAGCGAGAGGGATTTTCGGTTCCCGGCTAATTAGCATCACCCGACCGCTATTGAATGTGATTTAATAAGCCTCTACTAACATTTCCATCAATCTCCAACTCTGAATATGTCCTCTTCACAATAGTTAGGTTTTAACTAAAGACTCTTCATGTGTCAAATGACTGTTGATCATTTCCCAGCCCAAGGTAAACATGTTTGTAAGCTTTAGATAAACTTGATAAAACACATGACTGCTGTTTTGTGATGTCAGAAGCCGTCGTGCAGAATAGACCCACTTGGGGATTTTGCTGAATGGATCCAGTTTTGGTAATTTATCTATAGGTAATTAAATATGCTGATGAGTGTACTGGCTTGTAAGTACAGCTGTTGAAATGAACTGGAATGCATTGAAGTGTTTAGAAATATTGCACAAATGTGGTTATGGTGTGTTTTCTAAACACATAAAACCTCACATACTCTCCCTGCTTTTTAGTGCAGCGATTTATAGCGCTTCTCTCTCAGCTGGGTGCCTGAACCGGGCTCAGCTGGGTGAGGAATTGAAGAAGCACTCATGAAAATTTATTTTAAAAGTTAATGCTATAAACTTGCTATACAAATATATAAATTTTGTGTGGTTTATATTTATTTGCGTTGTGCAGTTTCTGAAAGAAGCTGAAAAAGTGTAGGGGGAGTCGTAGAAGCTCGACGTGGCACAGGGAGATACCAAATGTCAGCCGAGACGGGGGGGAAGTACACAAATTTAGTGTCTCTGGGTTTCTTCTCTCTGTGCCTCCTGAGCTGCTGCATGACCCCGCAGGAGCTGCTCCGTCTCTTCGGCGTACCTTTCCTGGTGGCGCCCATGGAGGCTGAGGCGCAGTGTGCCGCACTGGAGCAGCTGGATCAGACCCACGGCACCATCACCGATGACAGTGACGTCTGGCTCTTCGGCGCTCGCCACGTCTACAAGAACTTCTTCACCCACAACAAATACGTAGAGCAGTACCAGTACCTGGATATTAAGAACCAGCTCGGTGAGCGATCCTAGCACAGTAACATTTCTACCCATCTGTCCCTGTGCTTTCATATCCTGCATACATGTTGTCTGGGCTTATATGGCTTCTTCTACCATCTGGCATCTGAGTATTACTGGTATTCAAATACTCTTCATTGTAAGATGTCATCACCCAAGGGAAAGGCATTCTGCCGAGGAACATTCAAAAGATGACGTTTTCTGTCCAATCAGACATCTTTGTTATTATGTACTTTTAATGTTGGAGTCCTCAGTCTTCAGCCAGTAACATCATCTATGTCCTCCAGGCCTGGACCAGGCTAAGCTGATCAACCTGGCCTACCTTTTGGGCAGCGACTACACAGAGGGTGTTCCAGGCGTGGGCTACGTCACCGGCATGGAGATCCTCAACGAATTTCCTGGGAGAGGCATGGAGCCGCTAATAAGCTTGTTGTAAGGCGGAGAGACTACATTTATGACCTGAGTGCTGTATGTTCATGTCAGTGTCGTGTCCCTCAAGCACTTAGCTTGAATTAGGAGGTTATGGGTCTAAGTGGTAGTATCAATGTTTTCAGATGTTCCTGTTGTGTTCAGTGAGTCTTTTTCTCCCTGGTTGCAGTTTGTTTTATCCTGAAACTTCATTTGCATTAGACTAGCGCATGACGGAAGACAAACTGCTTTTTTTGTGGCTGGATTAGCGAGTGGTGGTCCCAGGCCCAGGAGAATATGAAGGTGGCTTCCAACCCGAATGACTCCAAGGTGAAGAAGAAGCTGAGGAACATCCAGCTACCGGCCGGCTTCCCCAACCCCGCCGTGGCGCAGGCTTACCTACATCCCACTGTGGAGGAGTCGCGCGCTGCCTTTAGCTGGGGCCGCCCACAAATAGAGCTCATTAAAGAATATCCTTTATTTCATTTCTTTGGTCTTAGAGTATAGGGGTAATGGGAACATTCATTCCAAAAATAAAATTCTATGAGTGTTTATTAGACTATTCATACATATTCTAACTGCTTATTCTGAACTGGGAACATGGAGCCTATCCCAGGCAGCATTGGGCACAGGGCTGGGGTGCAGTCGGGATGGGATGGCAGTACAACGCAGGACACACACACACACAAACAATGTCATTCAGCAAACACTAGTGGCCAGAATTGTGGAAACACTTCTAATTTTTAGACATTGGCGAACTTTATACAGCTGTTGCTCCAGTTACTTATTTAATCGCTCAGTGTATGGTAGTCGTAGCGTTCTTTCATTGTTTTTAAACATTATTGTCAATATTCGTGTAGTAATTTTTAAAGCGTAATGCCAAAAATACTAGGTGTTTCCACAATTTTGACCACTAGTGTAGGTGCATGTCTGGACTGCAGGTGGAAACCGAAATAATAGAATGGAATAAGTCCATTTAACATCTGAGTATGCAAACTGCACATGCAGGGTGCTTTTGGCCAAATTTGGAGGTGTGAAACAGCAGTTCTAGTCACTCGACCCATTATTATTATTCATTCATTTTGCTCAGTTTTCATGCCAAGTCACAATAACTCTCTTCCATGACTCCCATGAACCTTCTGCATGAGTCGCTTTGGTTGGAACAGCAGGAAGACAGAAGAGGTTCTGCAACCTGTCATGAAGAAGTTGAACATCCAGCAGGTACAGGGCAGGCTGGGGAGAGACGTCACATGTTGAGATACCAGTTCGATTTGAGCCGAGTTAATATCAGGTAGTAGCGGCAGGACATGTTTACAGTGAGTAACTGAACTTTTCTCCTGGTCTTGAGATACTCTGCTGGGCTTAAAATGTTCAGTGGGATCCAACTTCCACTCATTAATATCTGCTAAGCCTCCCAGCTGAAAATATGAGCCTGAAAAATCTGATTCATTGGAAAATGCATCAGCCATATTTTTTCTGGTCAACAGAGAGCGTAGTTAGGAATTATACGTTATTCCTATCATTTATGGAGAGCAGAATTACGAGAACTAGTGCTTGTTTCGGTTCATGCCATATAAAGTTATCCATTGTGGATAAAGAGGCGGGGCCTGTGCATCTGGCACATGATGGAGGTCAGTGGAAAGTCTGGGTTTAGTTCCGAACGCTAGCCCTTTTGGGAGAACAGGTGTGCTGGGTCCAGAGGTGCAGGGATTGACATTCCCATCGTGTGCCATCACCGCCGGATTATGTATTGAAGGCATGATGGGTTGATGCGCTGCGATTAACGCGTCTGTCAACTGCCTCGCGGTTACTGCAGCCTCTTCTCTCCGTCCTCATCCCCAGACACAGCTCCGGATCGACTCCTTCTTCCGCCTGGAGCAGCAGGAACGGCAGGCCATCCGGAGCCAGCGGCTACGACGTGCCGTCACCTGCCTCAAGAGGAAGGAGCAGGAGGATGAGGAAGGCGGGGGGAATGATGAAGGCTGCCCGCCGTCTAAGGCCGAGAAAGCGAATGTGGAGGGGACTCGGGATGAGGGGTGGGCTGGGGGGTTTATGGTCATGGCGGACAGTGTGCCTCCCTTGGGGGAAGAGGAGGAGGGGTGTGGAATTATGCGATCGGAGGAACAGCCCCCAACACCTGAGGCCAAGCCCAAACTCAGCCCCCTGAGGGCAGGGCCAGGCAGCAGCAGTAGCTCAGGGGACGACAGTGATGCTGATGTCAGGGTCACCATGGTTACCGCACGTTCCGTCTTTGAGAACAAGTCACGGGGTCGGGGTAGGAGGGGAGTACGCGGGAAGAACCCGCGAAAGCGATGAAAGCAGCACCGTTTCTTTGTGACGATAAAATGATATTCCTGCGAGGTACCTTCTACGGCCTCAGTGTGCTGAGCTTCACGGCCACTCTGTCATATGGTAATAATCTGTGTAATAATCTGTGTAATAATCTGTGTAATAATCTGTGTAATAATCTGTGTAATAATCTGTGTAATAATCTGGAATAGCTGAAGAACTTTGTCGGGTATGGATTAATATAAGTGCAGGTGCACAATGACAGCTCAATGATGAAATTGTACAGTTGTACCACATCCATGTTTTAAAATCACTTTCATGTTTGTATGCTTTCTACAAAACAATAGAACGATGAAACCTCTTTCCTTTAGTCTATTCTTGTCTGCCTTTAGATGTAAAACAGCAGCATCTAGAAGTCTGAAAATAAGCATGCAGAGCCATTCGCCCAGTTCTCCTCATGACCTACTTAGTATGCTAGCATCTGTTACTCGAGTCTGTTTTCCTGTCTGTGCAGACACCCCCTCCCCACCTCATAACCGTCCTCTCCCCCTCCCCTTCTACTGGCCTGACTCCCCTCAATCCCCTTTTGTGCTTCTCGGTCCCTGCAGCCTGGTCGTCACGGATATTAAGAACAGCTGCAGCGGCCCTCTGAAGGAAATCTGCCCGTATAGTTTCCACCTCGCCGGTCTCATTATTTACACACGTAAGCTGCCCTGTCAGCGAACTCCAATGGGAGTGTTTTCTGGGATCGTGGAGGTGCTGAGCTGCAGAATGACCCCCCATCCCGCCTCCCCCAGACGCACAGACCTCAAAGCCAACCAATAGCCAAGAGTAGATGGATTTAAAAATGTTCAAGTAACTTGGCTCTCATGTTGCCCAACACAGTGATTCAATGAAATGGTTACATTTTACTTAATACACCACATTTTTAACTACAATTTATGCAGTTTAACCATCTGTACATCCTTTTAAGTTTTAGATGCAGGTGTGCTACTGTTAGTAAACAAATCCTGGTTGATCTGAGCACCAGAATCCTGGGTGTTTGTTATAGTCCTGGTGTCATAATTCCGATTGTTCAAATGCCCGCTATTACCAAGGGCTTTTACGTTTCGGAAAAAGTTTTGGTGCAACTTTAGGTGGTGGCTGTAATGCGCTGGGGCAGAACCGCATTTCTGCAGTGTCGCTGATAATAGGATAGTGATGTAATGCATTCCGCTTTCCGTGTTATGGTCAGAGGGATCCCGGGGCTCATTCCTGGAGCCTGGCTGACCCTGTTATGTCAAAGCAGCTGCTGCAGTCACTCGCTCCTGTCATCCTAAGCAGGACGAGGGTTTGCCTGGCCTTTGGTCAGGGTGAGAACGTTTCTGGGTGGCGGGCAAAGAGGTGCGGCCCAGGGCTGGCGAGGGTGCCGGCAAAGAACAAGCGTGCGTCAGAGATGGAGCAAATTGGACGTGGCTCCACCTGAATGTGGGCCTCGTGTCAAAGGTCAAAGGGGAGAGGGGGTTGGCAGTTGATTAGCGAAATTATCATACCAAGTAGAACTGGGGCCAGTTCCTTTTTTTTTTTAGCATAGCAGGGATTGTTATGGGTTGCTTTTTGAATCCCTTTGCACATGTGCGTGGCTTTGTGGTCAGGTGAATATAGCTCCCAGCGCCGTGTTAATGCGCAGTGCATTTAAAGTGGGATTAGCCAAACACGACTGAGCGTAACACTTTTTATGGTTTCTGTTGGCTTGCTTATGGTTATGTAATGCTGCAGCTGTCAGTATGGAGGATAGGAGGGGGAGATCAGGTGTCTTCGTGGGAAGGCTGTGCTGGGAACAGTATTAGGCAGCTTGTAGAGACTATGAAAGTAGGTGGTTGTTGAGAGGTCAGGGTGGCAGGGATGGGATGTATATTGAGAATATATGTGAGATGATGTGTAACAACAATGTTGCAATGTCAATGCGGAACAGGAAATTAAATTAGGTAGATTTTTCCAAATCAGTGTTAAAGACAAGTGTAATGGTGATGACACACGGGGCAATTTTACCATTGATATTGGCCAACAAATTTCTATTTCAATAACTGTGTGATTGGCAGTCTTACTTTTCGCGATCATCCAGCTCCCGATGCGTTGCCCCTCGTCTCATCTGGCTGTCATTTGTCCAGCAACATAGCTCAAAAAAGTTGCCTCATGACCTTAAGTCATTTTGCTCATATGTGATCAGCAGTCCTCGGATGGTGCCAGATTGACTGAATAGAGATTGTGTGCTCACTGCCACTTTAAGGCACGCCTGCCTGCCTGAAAGCATTGCCGCTTCCCAGGTGACGGCAGGTGAATAACGAGTGACCCGCCCTCTGTGCGAAGCCCGAGTTGAAAACGCCCCGAGTCTGCTCTGCCGACATTATTGCTGACCTCTGCTCCATGCTGCTGTGTTTATAACCTTGTGATGAATAAAGCATGAGCTGTTAGCAATCCTGCTTCGGAAGGAGATGTGAAGCACCCAGCAGAGCTCTCTGCTCATCTGTATTCACTCTATTTAATATGAAATAAGCCATCCACTACACCATTACACTATGCAGCTAGCGTGAGGGGCAAGGCCTGTCTGCCATGTGACTCTCGACCCAGTGAAACTGTTACCTGTATGACATAATGTTGTGGCTCTCCTCTTTTAGGTAATATGTGAAAATGCAATGGAACGTCTGGCCTTTCCAGGGAAACAGGACCCTCACATCCATCATCTATTTAAAGTACCCATTTCAGGAGTGTGCTAGCCGCCGGGGGGGGTGGGTAGGGGTGTCTTGCTAGCTCGTCCTGCACGTCACTCCTCAGTGTCCCAATTACACACTGAAAAGACACACTTACAGCAAACCCTTGTCTGCGTACCTCACACACTAAAATCTCAAAACTTAGTGTGTCAGAGCTAATAGCTAATAGTTTACAGCCATGCAAACATGGAGGGCTTTACCTAATTGTGCAGTGAATTTCCCTCCATAGTAAATAGGTATAATTAGTCATAATATTGCAAAAATGCATAAATCAATAACAGAGTTGGCGATACTGCAATTTTAGTCATGTATCTTAAATCCTATTTGTAGTGAGCTTATTGTGTTATTGTGTTAGTTCTAGTTCAAAGAAGGGGCACAATTTCTTAAAGTTTCAAACAGATGAAAGTATGGAGCCGGTATTCTTCATCATTGCTTATGGCAGTGAATTAATGAATCCGTTCTGATCTTTTTACCACCTGCTGTACAGCTGCCGAACATTATCTGTCTGATCGTTATCCACCCAACACTCTGAGTTATTAATACCAGTAGCTCTTTACATCAGCCATGCAGGTTATTTATCTAATAATGTGTATAGTGTGTGCTTGCATACACTAAAAAAAATCGTTAAAAAACAGAAATTCTGGCAGCAGGGGTGCCGTAAAAAAAAAAACAGTGAATCACTGTACAATTGATAACAGTTAAAAATGTTAAATATCGTTTCTTTCCATCACTATGAATACAAAAACTTTACGTAAAATAACATAAACTTAGTATTTTCTAAGAAAACTGCTTTCTCTGTACCACAAAAACAATGGAAAATTTCACCAAAACCTGTTAATGTTCAGAATTTAAAAGTTCTGAAAGACAACTGAGCTATGACAACTGGTTTATCTACTTACTTCTCCGAATTAGGCATTCTATAACTAATTATATAATAATATTGTGTTCTGACGAATTGAGCTACTTTGTCGAGTTAGGCTACCGTAGTGCTAATCGTTAGCCCTAACCCTAACTCTAACCCCTAAAACCTTTACCCTAACCCCCAAAAAACCCTCACCCTAACCCTAACCCCTAAAACCGAACCTTAATCCCAAAACGGTGGAACTGCACATGCGCAGAAAGGCTCGATAGCCCGTCTAGATAGGTAGCTCAACTGTTCAGGACACCGCTGCTACAACATAATTATACTTAATATCAATTCGATGACTCGCATATTCTCCATATTATTTTTAATTATTTTTTGTAATGTGAATAACTTTACCTCTACAAAAACCATTTCATATGCAACAACACAGTACGAGTATGCTGAATATGTCTGTTAAAGAATGAAATGTGCAACTGATTTTAGGACCGTAAACCAATGTAGATTTTATGCACACTGCATGTAAAATTAAGTTAATGAAAGAAAATGTATAGAAAATCGACGGCACGTGTTGGTGCAGTGAGACCATTAAAATTTTACAGATCAAGCATGTAAGCATAAGTCTGAGTTCTGTAAAAAAAAATATAGAAAAGAAATTGTCAAGTTTCACTGAAGGGATTTCTCTTTTATTTTACAAACTGTGTAAATATACATTCATGCAACGTAGTTTTAATAAAGCTTTTCTGTCATTTAACATGTTACAGTCAATGTAAATTACAGCCAAACTGACTGATATAAAACGGTTTAAAACTGTGGGGAGAAATGCCTGTTTTACAGTGCACACATGCATTTCGATCCCTTTATATACTTATGCCTATGTAAAAGCCGCACAATAATTGCCTTTTAGATAAAACAATTTGCCGGTTAAATCGCATTTCCCAACCATTTTCCTGCTGCTGCATTGTAGATTATGTGCTAAACTGCTTAATTATACCCAAATTAGCAGAAAACTGATACTAGTGAAGTTTTTACAAGTCTGCAGGTAAGGCAAAACAGTGAAAGGTTCGAACCAGATCGCAGGGCAGATGGTTCAAGTCTCACTGTTTCATAGGGTTCTGTATTGCTTTGTCTGGATGAAGAAATTGACACTACAACCCTAATAAGCTGGCTGAGATTAAACGTTTGAAAATGTTTGAGTCATGGACCTCAAGTAACTCAAGAGTTGTTTTCCTCATTAGCTCTACCGGTGTCAATATTCGAAATTTTATTCCCATACACCAATACTCATTAATAAAGAATCAGCGTAAACAAGACGTTGAGACTTATTTCCCAGTTGCTCTCATTTGTCTTGATAAAATATTTCCTTAATTATGAAGTATAAATATAGATAAAATTGCAACAAAAATAATAGGTAATTAGTTTTGCTATCTATGTTCATGTAGCAAAACCAGTCGCCTAATTGCAATGACACTCGTCCTCCGTTGAATAATAACCTTAAGACCACTTCCTGCATCTGCAGGACCCAAATTCCCACGTTCGTTAAATTTCTCATACAATGAATTGATAAGTGCCTCAGACAGTCCTCAGGAGGGATGGGAATATGGGGATTGCTGTGCGAACTAGACTAGCTCGGGTCGGAATACAATACGGCAATCAGATATGCCACAGACTCCAGATACGTGTATTAAAAATGAATCGTATTTTGTATTAATGGTTCCAAAATATGGTGTTGGGTTTAATGGTTTAAGCGGCACATGGTGTTTGATACTGACCATGACATTATTGTTCCTGCGCTTTTCTTTGTAACCGGGGACGCCTGACTGCCAGTGCCCTAAAACGACTCGTTCCCTTTAAGACTGCATGTCACGCTCACAGTGGGTGGCTCTCAGGCACGTATTGCTCACGTGAACTCCTCAGTATGGGGGTCCAGGCTCGCTTTGTCTCGTGTCCGACTGGTGCATGCAGTCTTAACTGCATTCATTCTACACCCTCAACACCCATTTTCTATTGCTTATAAAACAGGTGTTGAGTGTCGATTACCTTGCTTTCATCCCAGACTATATAAAAAGCCCATATTGACGACCTAGTTGGCAGAGCCTCAAAATATCTAAGACAACACATTTCTCTTCACTGCTGCTGCAAGTTTGAAGATGACAGCATCTGTTGTGTGCATCTATGCTGTTAATCTGTTGAAATTTCCAGCTCTAAAAAAAGAACTTTTATCTTCATTTCATTGTAAGATTAACTGTAAATTAGTAATAAATATTTTATGCCTACATGCTTTTGGCTAATTTCCTATTTTGTTTTATCTTGTTTTTGATTACTTTGGAAAATCTTATTTTAAAAAATGCCGAATGAGTGGCATTTTTAGATTAATATGAGTTACAACCTAAAAAAAAAAACAAAAACCAAATTTTAATTTTAGAAAATTTCTAATAATTCTATAGTCTTCTAAAGCATCGGAATATTATAACTTAAAAATGATATATTGGTGCTTAATATTTTCAGGATCACAGTACTCCCCAGAGATATAAATTCACTAATCTTAAATCAACACAGTGTAGAAGGCAGATTGGATGACTGAGTGTCCATCACTCATTGAGATCGCGGGGAGTTTATATTGCCTCTATTTTGACTGTAGCTCCGTAAAATGATACCTCTAAGCCTGCAGAGTCCAGGTAATCTGTGCTACCACCATGCCTGAGTTCACTGGACATAAATAATAACAGGATGAACATTGCATCTTTCCGTAGATGTGTTTGTCACATGTATGCAGATGCAGATTCCAAAAAAATGCAAATGAACCTCACGGGGACGCCAAAGATCCGATATGGAAACACATGGAAGAAATCCAAACATGCTCTGTTGGTGTAAGTGTAGGTTCCATTTTTCATTCTAATGCTGTCATGCATAGTTTAAGCTTTTGCTTTCTCTTGCTCATGCATACATGCCTCCTTCTGTCTCTTGGTCTATCCCTCTGAAAAATTACATCCTTGCGAAGCCTGGATGGTGGGGGTTGGGGTGGAGTCGTTTGCTGAAAGGACTGGAGTACGGGCTCTCCCTCGCTCTGTTTGTTATAGTTGTGGCAATTTGTGTCTTTGCCCAAAATGCTAAATATAGGCACAGCTGATGCGATGAAGGGAGGGTCTGGGAGGATGCTGTTGGTCTATAAACTCAGGAGGGAGCTGCAGCAGGATGCAAGATGAGTACTGCATCACTGACGTGGAAAGAGGTTGGGTTTCCACAGGTAACGTGGGCTGGGGTGTTGTGTGACTGGTGCAGGGGCATCGAGAATGTGAAGTGAATGCTGCTATTGCATGAGTGGAGGCTGCCACAGCATGCAACGTCTGCTGGGGAGGGGGGGTAGATTCTGACGGGACTCTTTCTAGGCGATCGGAAAGGGAGGTCAAGACATTAAACCGTGGCCGGTTAAGTATGGTCAGCGTATGATACAGGTTATGCTGCCTATAAACAAGGGAATGTTCACCGCATTGGGGTTGGTGGATTGGTAAGGCTGTATTAAATAGAAAAAAAACTTGATTAAATCAGTCCAGGGTGTCAGAGAGCGCAGACAGTGCTGCAGTGCTGCACGGCTTCTCGGGTCGGACTTGCATTCCTGTAGCGCACCCAAAAGCAGAAGGGATATCCATGACTTTTTGGACTGATTTCTAAAGGTTCACTCCTCCAGTCATTATTAGGATCCTGGGCTCTGGGGAATTAGAGTCTAGGTAAAGGAGAGTTTAAGTGAAGTTTTTAGCCAGTGAGAGAGGGAAGGAAGCAAAGGAAGGTAGTTCTTGGACAGTTCCGGGCTACAGAAGGTACCACCAGTTGGTCGCCTGAAATTGCCCTGTCATCAGTGTCTCAAAAAAAGTCATGACCCATTCCCATGGAATTCTGGCAAAAGCTGTCCACATGACTGATTACCCAGGGATTCAGAGGTTATTCGTGTGTGTTTACATGTTTTAGAGGCTAAAATAGCCAAAGGCAAATCCACTCCTACGGGTGCTGGAGTCTTCAGTTGAGAATTTTTTTGGCTGGTTAAGGTTGGAATAAACGGAAAATTAAAGAATGAGGGCAAAGGCAAGACTTCGCAGACCCAGCTAAAAGTCGTCCACTGTCCTTGCAGGGTGTGCCGGTCGTTACGGAAACCTTGCATACAATGAGTGGCCAAGAACAGACAGACAGCTGGATAAAGCAGGAGATGCATGAGGAAGAAGATGCAGATACAAGTGAAAAGGAGGAAAAGAGTGAAGACGAGAAATATGAAGGCAAGAGATGAGTGATATGACTTTGCAAAGAGACAGTAATCGTGAGAATGAAAAAATAAAAATAAAGAAGGAAATCCTTTCATTAATCATAAACACAAACCTATACTGAAAATTCTGAAAAAACTGAAATTCGCATAAAATGTATAGGTGGTAAAACGCATAGTCCAATAAAATGTTCTAAGCAACAAATGGAGAAGATACGGACCTTCAGTGCTGAGCAACTTGAAATGAACATATTAGGGTTGCATAAATAGACAAGGATGATCTGATGTGATCTTTATGCATGGATGTAATGCTAATTCGTTGTGTTGTGATCCTGCGACTTGAAAGCCTTGAAAGGGCTTGTTGTTACCTGTTATGTTTCCTTCCATGTCCAGCTGGGTTAGAAGTGGAAGAGGATCCAGCTCCCAAGGAAAAGAGTGTGTGGGTTCCAAGCGTGCTTTGCACCACCAGCAAAGAGCGTTACTGCTTCGTGGGACACACCATTGACATCTATGAGTCCCTGGATTCCTTTGGTGCCGTTATTTGGCCAGCGGTGAGTTCTGCAACTGCTCCTCTTAATTAAATCGGTGCAACTAAGTATCTATTCTCAGGGTTGCCGAATCACACGCGTCTGGCGTGACACTCACGCTTTCAGACCGTCACGCTCACACAAGAAGTCTTATTGCAAATCTGTATTATTCCATTATAAATCTAACTTTAGCTACTTCAAAAGCATTGAGGTAGTTTGCAAGCCATTCAGACTATTTACAAGGTCATATATCTGTTACATACATGTAAATATGTGTGCATGTGTCTGTCTCGAAAATTTCACTCCAGCCAGCCGACCGAAGTCGGCAACCCTGTATTCTCCATCTATCGATTGCAAGCAGGGTTGCCACCTGTCCCATAAAATATGGGACGATCCCGTATTGGAACATGCTGCATCCCGTATTACACGGGACGATGGTGGCAACCCTATTGCAAGGAGAAAAGAGTGCAGGCTTAAGAACCTTCAACTAGCAGAAAAAACGTACTGACAAACGGATCTATAAAGCTTATTACTCTATATTAAAAATTGGAGTGAAATACAGTGGTTCATAACACATTGGCCTACAACTCTGTGATGCTTGTGAAAACTTAAGCGGTTCATTTGCTTTGAGTACCATACAGTTACAGCTGAGTGTCATATGTAGCTACTTTTATTGTCACTGTATTATAATTATTATTATTTACCGTATCATTCACGAGTGGACAACCTGACGATTTTATGTCATTATAGATATTGGAAGACAGCCACAATTAAATTGTCTGTATTGAGCCCCTCACAGGAAGTGGACATAAACTATTATTTTTTTTTTTTTTTGTATTTGGCTTGCTTTTAGTTAGTTTTTAGTTTTAGTTATTTTTAAACTAGGTTTAGTTGCTTTTGTATTTGGCTTTCAACACAGGCGCATGCACGACTCACATCTATGGTTCACTCAGGTCCTGTAGTCAGAGTACAATACCCAGTCCGTACCACCTACCCGATTGGTACCTCCCATGTCTATGCATTCGCAGCATTTTTGGAGCTGGTTGCATGGGCTTGTATTTTCTGGCACAGCCTGCTCCGTAGGGCGATCATGTCATCTATCTTTACAGCTATTTATAGTTAGGGAAGTAGCAGAGGAAAACTACTGATACAACACTTGATGCGTAAGTAAAAATGCGCCAGTCTTAAACTAAGTGCAAATATCTGGAAAAAAAAACAACTCAATTTCAGCAACGAGAGTATTTGTATTTCATCGTCTTACACCCCTGCACATATATACCACATTATACCAAATGCTTTAAAATGTGGTTATAAATAATGAATGTTATGAACTATTCATTACATCATACAGACTAAAAGAATAGACTGGAATTAAAGTCTGCACAAACACAAAAGTTGGGGGACTTGATGTGAGATTCCTGGTACAGGAATTTGTCCAAGGGGTCTATGTATGAGAAGCAAACAGTAATTAGTTAGGATTCCGGTTGCCTGTAAAGGTTTAGAGGCACTTGCTGGCTGATTTGGAAGCTGACTGGGAACAGCTACTGTAATGATAACCATGTGGTTGCAGGCTTTGGCTTTGTGTCAGTTCCTCGATAACAATCGCAAGCAGATTGACCTGCTGGACAAGACAGTACTGGAGATTGGTGCTGGGACCGGCCTGGTGTCCATCGTGGCCTGCCTGCTTGGTGAGTTCACCTTCCTGTCTTCATCTTTGGCATTTCAAATGAGAGCTTATTAGCGCAGTGCCACAGAGCAACTTAGCTCAAACATTAAAATATTGAACCTTACCTTTATAGAGAAGTTTAGTTCAACTTTGAAATACACAGGCATGTATGACCTCAAAGGGTCTCATCCAGCCCTCTATTCAATTTGGTTCAATTCAGTCCTTCTTGTCAGTCCACCATACACACGTGTATCATCAGACGAGACCAGAAGACAAGGTCACCATGGTACAATGAACCAAAGTGACTGCATGGTATAACATTTTTAGTGATCATTGTTGACACACCACAGCACACAGTGCACAACAACAAAATGTGTCCTCTGCATTTAACCCATTTGTGATGTGGTGACATAGCAGGGGGCAGCGAATTCAGCACCCAGGGAGCAGTGCTTGGGAGTGGTACCTTGCTGGTCGGGGATTCGAATTTTTCAATTACAAGTGTGCTTCCCTAACTATTAAGCCACCACTTTGCTCATTTACAGTACAGAGCAGTACAACACAGCACACAGTACACTATAACATAGTAAGTATGTAAAGTATCACACTAGTTCATTATCACTTTTCTCTGTACATCATGCAGTTACCTGCACCCCCCCCATCTGGGGACTTCTTTAGTTCCGACCAATCGGTCAAATGGAACCTGTGATTATACCTCATTTCTCCTGTCACTGCTGATGATATATTCAGGGTAATTAGGGTAGCTTTCTGTATTAGATTGCTGTGTATGTTTTTTGTTGTTATGGTAACAGAGTATTAATGGGTATTACCTGAGGATTCGCTTTGGCTCTCAGGGGCTTCGGTGACAGCCACGGACCTGCCGGACATCCTTGGTAACTTGTGCTGCAACCTGAATCGAAACACCAGGGGTCACTGCAAGTACGCCCCTCAGGTGGGTGCACTCTGTTGGGAGCAGGACCTAGAGCAGTCATACCCGCGCTCTATCTACCGGTACGACTACGTGCTGGCAGCTGACGTGGTGTACCACCACGACTTCCTGGATGAGCTGCTGGTGACCATGAAGCACTTCTGTCTGCCCGGCACAACTCTGATCTGGGCCAATAAGGTCCGCTTCCAGACTGACCTGCGGTTCACCGACAACTTCAAGCAGGCCTTCCACACTACCCTGCTGGCCGACCTCCCGGAGCAGGAGGTGAAGATCTTCATGGCCAGGAGCCGGGAGGAGTGAGAGACGTGTTCATCTAGCGTTCACTGTGCATGTGCTGGTTTTAGACTCCTCCCACATCCCCTATCTACATTCCTACAGGTTTATCCATTTTTATAGCCTTTAATGCATAGAATGTGGTGATGGTGTCCGTGTTTGTATATGAATAGACAGTTTTTAGAAGGGAATTAATTTTGAGACCTTGTTTTTTTTAAAAACTAAACTTGATGCGTTTCACTTGTAATTGGCAAAATTAAGCACAATGAAAACTGAATGCTTATCGAATCTAAAAACTCAGACTGTTACAATGAAATTGTTTTTTGAAGACAGACCACATGACAGACTCATTTTCAAATAATTTTATTCTGAATTGTTTCAGAGAACCCATACTTTGTAGTAAAAGAGCTTATGTAAATTATCCTGTTGCTAAGGGAAATAGAGAATAGTTGTATATATGTGAACTGCATCTGCTCTTGAAAATATGGGATTTCAACCTTTTTTTTATAAATAAAACATTTCCATAAATACACATTCTAAAATGGTATGAGTGACACAGGCTTTGATTTAGCATCTTTTACAGGTTAAGGCCATGTGACATGTCAATCCAACCCAGGGTAGTCTGGATAATACAGTTTATTTATAGAGAGGCATGACGTTGCTACAATGAGGTAACTGTAGAACGGTTTACCATGAAGCCAAACCTGTGGGGGGGGGGGGGACCCACCAGGCTCTGCTTGTGATGTGCGTGTGGCTATTGCATTATGGCTTGTTTGCTTCTGCTAAATAAGGTACGGTGCCGTAAAGCTTCCCATAGCCCCCCCTCGTCAGAGGCCTGGGCATTCAGTCAGGAAAACCTCATTCTATAAACATTTCCAGCAAACAGAAATTGGCATTTAAAAATTAAAAAAAAAAAAAAAAAATTAAAAAAAAAAGTCCCAACTGGCTAAACACCTTTGATATGCACAGATTAAAGAAACTTTTTTTTGTGTTTTGTTAAAGCAAAAATCACACTTGATACCATGCTTAATGAAGAAGTGGTCATTTATGTTCAATAAAAAAAAAATACTCTAAAAAAGACAAAAGGTTGTGAATCCTTCTTCATGTAACATGCATACATACATACATACATACGGATACTAGGGGCAGATATGTCGCCTTTTAACATTTTTTGAGAGAACACGTGTAACCCCCCCCCCCTCTGGTAGAGACGGCTTGAATTTGGCAATCCCCTTCCGACATACTATTGCCCAGCTGTCTCGAGAGGCAGATGTGGAAACTGCCAGCACCTGAATGGGATGTCAGTTGCCATGGAGATGAGAGGATCAGCTAGGTAACTTAAAAAAAGAAAAACAGTGAAGAGGCTGGACCTCTCCCCCCATTCGACTGGGGGTGACCTCACTCTGCAGGTAAATCTGGGAGGGTCGGCGACCTGACCGCCACACTTCAGCACGCCGGGTTTTCCTGCGCTGCACTACCCTCATGCGGGGATCTGTGTGTTGCGGTCTGCCGTTTCACGCCAAGAGAGCCCCTGTTTAGAAGGGAGTGTAGTCTGGAGGGTACATTATGGGCAGCCAGTTTTCTGCAAAGGAGGCACAGTGCAGCCAGCCAAGAGACTTCATCATCTGAAAAGAGAGACATATCTAAGGTAGATAAAGGAGCTGTCAATCAGGAGCTTAAGCAATGTCCCTTCAGTCCCACTGGGTTAACCTTAGCAGGAAGTGCGCGGTACACCCATCCACCTTGGGTTCTGGACATCCTGATGCTTACCTGTATGCAGTTCCTCCAGGTCTCCTTGCTGGGCTTGTCTTCTACCATTTTAGATGCATACTTTAGGGCCTTGCCATACATTTTATTTGCTAGTGAATGTTTGTATGCAAACAATAAAACCTGCAAAGAGTGAGAAAATTCAGAATGGATTCAAGAGGAGGAGGAACAAACTGAGATGTTACCAAGAATTTAAAACTTGTATAAAATTAACCCAAAAATTTTTAAATCTCCAATATACCAATAATAAATTAAAAAGCTAAATTAGCATCACAGTTCATAGCAACTTCAGAGCTAGTTCCCTTAGATGCTAGGCAATGATTACCTTTGAATCTGTGAGCTCCGCCCACTTCTGCACCTCCCAGTAGTTATTTTCCAGGGACTTGGTTACACTCCCTGGGTCATCCTCAGAGCTGCCCACCTCGCCAGCGCTGGCCCCATCCTGCGGAGGAGGCTGAAGGAGCTGGTCAGCCAGGGCGCTGCCCTTCCGACACAAGGCATCCAGCAGGGAGGACCTCTGCTTCTCCATCTCACTGTAGAGGTCAGGTGATGCACATCCATTGAGGCGATATTACCCATTTGGAGATTTTTAATTCAAGCAAATCAGACTAAAGACCTTGTTCAAGGCTACCAGCAACCTTCAGGTCCACGTTCTTAGCACGAGCCACAATCCTTCACAACAGCTGAAATTGCATTTCTGTCCCTAGCCACAACCAGCAGGGGGCATTTTTCCAGCTTAACGCCAGACCCAAGGCAGACTATGGAACAGTCAGCAGTTCAGCCTGTACACTAAAAAAAAAAAAAAAAGCTAAAATTATACTTCAGTGTGTTTAGCTTCAGCCAAGGCACGGTACCTTTTAATGGTGGCCGCCTCTGGCCTGGGGTCAGTCTTCATGGTGAAATACACAGCGAGCGCTGTCTGGTCGATATGGGAGATGACCAGATCGGCCGCCGCCACGATCTCTCCCAGGCGCTTGAGGCGCTCCTGCGGGGCACACAAAATCCAGGCAGGATGAGGACAGGGTAGCGGCGTGTGTGCCTGAGAGAGAGAGAGTGACACACACACACACACACACGCTGTGAAAGGCAAGCGTTCCCCCGCCAGCCTGAGCGGTACCTTCTCAGAGTCCAGCTGGTGCAGCCGCGTCACATGCAGGGGCAGATGGGAAGAGAAGCTCTCCCTCAGCTCCTCATACAGAGATGTAGAGTCCAACCTGGAGATATTTAAGACAAAAAAACAAAAAAGACAATGGATGAAGAATCAGATCTGGAGCATGGAAATCTAAGCCCTCAGCCTAAAAGCTCTCACACGAATGGCCTCACTTGTTAACACGAAAACTAACTTTGTCATCCATTGGATTTTAAGGTCCCTCAGAGCTTCGATGAACTCCTCCTTGACGTCCTTCTCCTTCTCTCCGTCCTTGTCTTTCTCTTTTCCTCCATTCTTCGCTTTATTGGGTGCAGGTATCAGATGATAGAAGACAGGCACAATGTCCTACGGAAGAGAGAAACAGAGATGCACACTCTATCTGACCTATTCAAACACCCAGGACTCCATTGCCCCTGAGCATCAACAGCCTCAACACCAAAATGGCATCTCTGTCCCTAACAGCCTGGATACAATCAACAGGGCCGTTTCCCCAGTGTAAGATAGAAGCTTTTAGTAACAGAACATTCAGTGCAGTTAATAAAAAGGTTCACTATGCACCAACGCACCATTATTCCGGGTATAAATATACGTTTATTTATCACAGACCCTGATGCATTGTAACATGTTTCGAGAACATGGACCAGGTACCCAACACAGTGTTATGTGGGAGAAGCCCACCAGCCCCTCCTATGACGGAAAACCCTGCGCGATATTCGACAGCCGAAATGTGATCCTGATGTGCAAAGAAATCATTTAAAAAACGACCACTGGACGGATGACGGGGGCAAATTAACTCGCCCGGGGAGCGACCGTGACACACGGCCCAGTTGCCGCTCAACCCAAGGGGTGGCCTGTTGCCATGACAACAAGGTAAAACCTTTATCATGGTGACAGGGAAGGGGAGCGAAGAAAAAAAATATATAAGAATAAAAATATGAAGCTAGGAGGTATAAAGTTGGAATGCAATTTGCTAACCCCCACCCCACCCTTCCCCACCGTTGCCAGAAAGTTCTTCCCCGGAATAATTTCCTGGGAGGGAGCACCAAAGAAAATGTCAAACAAGCTGGCCTGCCTGTGAGTGAGGAGGCAAACTGCGAGAGACGCTCATCTGCACTCTCAGTGAAGCCCTTCATATAACTGCATGTTTACAGAACTCGACCATCCAGTACCTTTTTAAACTTCCCTTGCCGTTTTGCTGAGGCCTGGCCCTGGTGGTCAGAATAACACAGAGTGAGTAACAGGCAGACACATGGATGCATACTCCGTCTCCTAAAACGCGTTACACTCTTGTCGTCTGTTCCAGGCACTGCTAAGCAGTACAGACAGGCAAGTTAATCTCCTGTCCAGATTTTGCTGTATCCCTCTAAAATCCCCCCACCCTTTAATATTATAGGGAAGGTTTTCAAATGGGGAGTGAAGTTTCAAAGCCAGAGCCATTTCTGGTGCAACAGCACCACCTTGTGGACATTTCAAGCACAGTCATGTGATGGGGACCCAGCCTTATCCGACTTCAAATCTCTCTGTATCTGACGGCCACTCGCCGGAGAACACGGAACAGGAAACACAGACACCGTGGATCATATTAGCAGGTTACCATCACAACATGAATTACAAGCCCCGTAACCGTAACAGACCACAGGCACTCTGCAGAGTCCTAGAGACCGTCCATTATAATACATGCACCTGGTTCCGGGCGACCGCAGGCGGTACGTGTGAAAGCAGGACCGAGATGGATCCAGAGCTTTAGAGATGGAGAAACCCGGAAGCCCCAGAGAGAGTCTTCTCAGGCTGGCATTCGACAGGAGGGCGCAGCCACGAGCACTGATCACACGCACACAGAGAGCAGAGAAAGGCAAGCAGGCAGGCAAGATGCTGGCTCGGCCACACGCACAGACCACCGGGCAGAAGCTGGAGGATGGTCGCCTCGGTTCACTCACTGCTTTCTTTCCGTATTCACTCTTCGGAAGCACCAACGATCCTGTCAGATAGCAGCCCGGCGCCGTCCCTTTGGGAATTCTGGGAGAGACGAGATATGGCTGAAAGACGGCAGAGCTCAAAGTGATGCAAGGCGGCGACTTGGGGGTGGTCGAAGCGTGACCACAACACCACCGCCCCAACAGACCTCAGTCATGGACTGAGGCCAGACAGGAACCAAGTTGTGGGGGCACACTGTAGGCTTGAGTCAGTCATTGATAAAGGAAGGAACACACCACTGACGGGGGTAAAGACTTGGTAAGATAGGTGTGAACCACAGAACTTCAAGAGGCCATAAGCCCTTACTTGTCATCTGGCAGGAACGTGACGTAGAAGGGTTGCACAGAGCCTGGCAGCAGGGTCAGGGAGTTGGCCTTCTTCTTGCCCAATAGGGCATTCTTGTGTGTCTCAAAGACGTCCAGGTTGAGCGTGGTGGAGAGGCGGTGGGACACGATGAAGGGCAGGTCCTTCAGGCGCTCCAGCTCGCTGACCTGCTCGTGACGCACCTGCAGGCGCACCGTGTAGTCACCCTTCTCCAGCTTCAGAGAGTACTGGGGGTGGGAAACGAGGGAGAGCAAGTGAGCTTCACAAGGGAAAGAGACACAAACTGCAGATATCGCGGAGGTTCTAGAATGTCTGTAGATACTGAAAAATATTCTGGAACCATTAGGCCAAGAGCTTTAAATACTGAGCAGATAAAATCCCAAGGTAGCCAGTTGGGCCTCACCCTCATCATACGCATCACTGCTCATTAACTACAGCCCGTGTGAGGAGTCCAGTTACCTGGTGAGGATAAGCATCCCCTGAGCCAAGCAGTCTCTTGTTCTGGTCGAACAGGAGCCAGAGCTGGCTGTCAAACTCCGACTCGTAGAGCAGCTCACAGAACAAGGGGCAACTGGGGGTCACCTCACCGCTCTTGGGCTGAAAGAGTGGATGCACAGGCAATGTGACGCAAGCGTGCACACACACACACACACACACACACACACACACACACGTCTGCGGGTGTCTGTCTCTATGGATATGGGACGGACCTGATGGAAGCTGTAGGTGAGTATGATCTCGTAGAGCTGTCGATTGTTGGGCAAAATATCCCGAGGTCCAAGGGCTTTCACCTTCGAACTGAGTGGCCTGGGAACAGTGACAGTTGGAGAGATATCAGTATGACCCATGCAGGAGACCTTTAACACCTTATGTGCTCTGAGCTACTACCTCAGCGGCTGAACCCAATTCTTCAGGGTGATGTTAGGGGCGATATCCTCATATTTCAGCAAGGACAGCACCTCAAAGCTGGAGACGCCCTCTGACGCATGCTGCGGGGGAGGACATCACGGGGACTGTCACAGAGGGCACAGCTTGGTGGGAGGGGTGCTGCATGAGTGGGGACACAGCCCAGGTACTCACAATGTGCAGGGGGGAGGGGGAGACGGACAGTCCGTGGAAGGAGATGGTGTAGTCGATGTTGACGTCACCCAGGCTTGCCCACCAGCGAGCGATGCAGAACTCCATGGTCCGCCCTGGCTGAGAGAGAGAGGGGAAACACTTGAGACCCCTGTGTGCGAGAGACAAAGCACCTGGACCTCAGCTGGAAGGTCAAGATGGTTCACCTCAAGCTTTACACCCCCAAAGCACAACATGAATGTACCAATCACAGGGGAATTGCAAAAGCTCGTGTTCGCAGCCACCAGCTGACTAAAAGGCACTGCCGTTCATTCTCATCTACTGTTAATACCTCTGCATGTTAATTTCAACTTGAGATGAGGTGATACTTTATCCATTCCCAGAGGGAAATTAGGAAGATACAGTATCTCAGATTCTGGTAGCAAGTCAGTAATTCTTGTACACAAATCACTTTATTTAATCTCAATTCATCTAGTGCTTCAAACATAAATAAATAAAATAAATAACTCCTATTCCCATTGAACCACTGAAGCTAATGTTAATTAAATCTGACTTGAAAGGTTTCACCTAGCAAGCCGGATTCTAGGGCTGTGTTACGCTGTGTAGGGAGATCCCTGCATCATTTGGAAGGGCAGGTGGGCGACACAAAGCTGCTATGACCTTGGACGGCAGCTCTCACCAGCACGGGGAATGCCTCCGTCAGGCAGCCCTTCTCCAGCAGAGAAGAGAACTTGTAGAACTCATTGGCCCGGTATGCCCGCTGCTTGACCAGGTGCACGGCGTGCAGGACGAACTTGGAAGACACGTCGCCGGACTGAGACGCGAGTGTGACCTCTACAGGAGGGAGAGGGAAAGGCAGAAGACTGCAATAGGACTCCGTGGTAAGGCTAACCTTTGGACATCATTATCTACAGCTCAGAGGGGAATCCGCTATTGCTGAAATTTCATTTTAGTGTGTAATAAAACTGCTATTTTCCCTCTTTCCCCGGCAATTTGTTTTAAATTTGTAATGAATATTTCGGCACCTTTAGAGAATGCCAAGGATTCATAGGAGTAAAAAAAAAAAAAAACACACCAATATGAGGCCGGTGGATGGGCTTCGCTTTACCCACAACACATTAGCGAGTTACCTTAAAACACAACATCCCCTCCGGCCAGAGGCTTGCTGCCTGAGCCAGGACCAGGATCACTCCGGGGTGGGGGGGCACCACGTCCCAGACTCACCTGCCCACGACGCCCCCTGAGGGATGCTGAAGAAGTGCCGCCGGATCTGACCAGGCCTGAAGTGGAGGTTGGTGAAGCAGACCTCGTTACTGCAGGCTTCTGTGACCCTGGTGGGGGGGCAGGGCACACAGTCACAGGAGGGACAGGTGATGGCTCAAAGAATCTGACTCACAGGCAACAATACAAAAGCGCTATAACAAACCCAGCCACCTAAGCATTATTTAAAAAACACGCTACACACGTACTTGGTAGGAATTATAACCGTTATGGGCACTCTGAACAGTGGGCCAGAACTGGGGGCGGTGGTATCAAAACCACAGATCTGCAAATGAATAAACAAACAAATAAAAGTCCTTCAGCAGGAAAGTATAACAGACGCATGCCCCCAGAAGCCAAAGCTGAGGCGTACCTCAGTGTAGTGCAGCCCCTCTCGCAGCCCCACTGGGTCCATCCTCACGTTGACATGGCGACACTGGTTCATGAGCTCCAGGTGCGAGGGGCAGTGCACCCAGGGGGCGCTGCAAGTCAGCGCCAAGTGCAGCTGCAGGGAGATGCGCTCTGTGTTCTCTACAGGAACCGCAGACGGAGGGGGGAAAAACCCAAATCAGATGACGCAACCCAGTACCGCCTTTTAGGAACCCATCATTATAGGTATTTAGGAATACAGGGATTTTCCAGGGCTGGTACTCTTACACATGACATCATCGGGGAATAAACCCTCCCCACAGAGCACAGCAGAGGATAAACAGTTTTTAAAACCCAGCTGTGAGAAACTCATTATCTATTTTACTAGAAGTTGCACTGACTTCCCAATGGACTTAAATGCATCAACAGCAGGGCACTAATGCAGCCAACCGTAACGAGATGCCTTTATTCACCGGACACATTCGAGAGCATGAATTTAATATTAATCACAAGCTTTTTGCCTGTCACATCTTCACTGGGCTGCAAGAGGGCATTTTTTATTACTATAAGGACTGACATGGTCCTCACTTACAAATGAGGTTTATATTTTGCTCTTGAGGGCAAAGGTTTGTGCTTCATAAATACATCCACACAGCTCTGCTTTCCTTTTCGATTTTAATTCATTTTTAACGTCTCAATGCTTTGCAGAGTTCTATTTATGGAGCCACAGAAGGCAAGAGCGTTAAGCAATCTGCTCCTCAAACGACGGGCTGACCAGTACTGAAGCTCCAAGGGGTCGACATTGACAGGAAGGGTAAAGGGAGACAGGCACGGGTGATGACATGCGCTTGCCGTGGTCAAAATCCATTAAGCTGCATTTAATAAAGCCTTTTGATTGGCCAGGTGGTGTGAGGAGAATGTCCCCCACCCAGTCAAACAGCCAATGGCTCCACAGCCAATGAAGCGAGATGGTTTCTGTGAGCACATCCATGGGTGAAGACCACAGCCAGGATCTCATTTAAATAAGATTGTCTCCACAGGCCATGTGGAAAGGGGCTAAATTTGTCCAGGACTGCACTTCTGTGCGTGTTGGCGACATCAAGATCCATACCTGTGTTCTCGGGAAAAATGGGTTCGATGCCGACGCTGTGGTCGGATGGGGCAGAGACTTGGATGGGGTCCCTGAGGTAGATGCCACGCTGCTGTCCCACGGTAACAGCAAAGCCCAGGTTACTAGTGGGCAGGGCGGCGTGCTGCGTGAGGTAGTCGAAAGCCCGGTCGACCTAAAGCGGAACGTGTCGTCAGCTCAGCCAGACGCTGCACACCCCAAAACCTGTTACAGTCCTCACTTGCTGACACACCCCGATTCCCATCATTCTCCGGGTCTCCATTTACCAACAAATTACTCCTCCGTTCTCCATTTACAGATTCCTTTTGAAGCATTTGCAGAAAAGTGCAGGGGTTACCCGTCACTTCGATGGGAAAATATGAAGCAATAAGAGTCTGGGATTTTAAGCTGAGGCAGGTTATGAACTTTCCGAAATGGGATCCCAGCACTTACTATCTACAGTTTATTTTTGTAGTATGAAACCAAAAGCGACTGTGTGTGTGTGTGTGTGTGTGTGTGTGTGTGTGTGAGAGATACTACAATAGAAATGTGGTCTGCAGGGTGATCACGTGCCCAGGATTGCACAGCTCCTGCCTGACAGTGACCAAAGGAATGAAACTAAAATGCTCAAAAAAGACAGCACGCAAATATGCACCTTACTGCTGGAAATCTGCCTTACGGTTGGTTTTTGTTGGCACCAAGAAGGGCACCCCCCCCCACTCCTGTTGGCTTTGATGAATAGCTAAATGTAAAAATGACATCTTAATCTTGGTGATGCGTTACCTTTTTGGAAAAGGCATGAGTCATTACCTCTATAGTGCCAAATGGTTGGGGTGTGCGAGATTTTTTATTTATTTTTTATTTATGTATGTGTGTGTATATATATATATATATATATATATATATATATACACACACACACACACACACACACACACACACACAC
>JAODJX010000001.1:49056343-49068590 GCA_026776945.1 Isichthys henryi
CCCCCCCCCCCCCCCCCCCCCCCCCCCCCCCCCCCCCCCCCCCCCCCCCCCCCCCCACAAAGACTTAAACACAAACACATACAGGACCAGTGCTTTAACTTTAACCCTCAATCGTGCCCCTGGTCTGTCCATCTAAATATTGAATCAGCACGTGTGCTCACCCTGAGTTTGGCCAGTGAGTGGCCTCCCCATAGCTGTAGTTCACAAGGTCACACTTGTAGTTGATGACTTCTATTATCTGGAGAGAACAGAAAGGAGAGACATTCAGCCAGGACCAATAAAGAGCTGTCATGGCATTCATTCTCTTTCCATTTCCATAAGCGAATACAAGCAGTTCTCAACCGAAGCAAGATAGATTTACCTTCCCATACCATTCAGGACGCCTTTTAACAAAAAACAGATAAGCCAAAAATACACTAGTAATGCATGCTAAAGAACATATTAAGTGCATGAAAAGATATTTACTTATTGAAGTTAGCACTTCCACAAACTGTGCGTCTTGGATATTCTTTCCATAAATCCAGATTAAGATGGTTTTATGCAAGTTGAATGCTGCCTGTAATTTATTCTTCTTACAGAGCTCCAAACACACCACATTAGCTCTCTCCTCTATTACCAGGCAGCCCCTCTGTCTCTGCCAGAGGTGGAAAGTTCAGGTCCCGAAAGTACAAATCCAGACCAAGGTTTTCTTCCAACCAACCAGCTGACTATTCTGAGACTGTGAGTCTTTATGCTCAACTGGTTGGTTGGAACAAAACCTTAGTCTGGATTTGTACTTTTGGGACCTGAACTTTCCACCTTTGTCCGACCTACCGCACGAATAAGCCCTGTCCCCGTCTCCATGGTGCTGAGCCGCGTGTCCCCGATCTTGATGGCAAGGATCTGTGCCCCGGGGGCCACACCGTTTCGTTCAGGTTCCTCCGGGAAGTATCCTGCCGCAATACTGGCCACGTGGGTCCCGTGAGCGCCTACAGAAAGACACTCAAATGACACAAAATTCCCATGGAATTCCACCACCGACTGGAAGAGTTCAGATTTATATTTATAGAGTAAACATCAACCAGAGTCTGTGCTGTAAATAAAACGGGATTCCACCCCCTCCCCCCCCCCTCCCAGATGTTCCTTTAGTTTTTCCCGGAACAGAGAGATGAAGCCCCTCACACAGGCACCCCTGGGTCCCACCTCCACTGGTGACGATGCAGAGGGTGTTGCCTTCGTCATAGATGTTGATGGAGTAGTTGAGCATCTCACAGGTCCCCAGCGAGGCAAACTCCTGCCTCTCTCTGTACGAGCTCAGCACGACACAAGAAGCCAAATCTCCACACTCTGATGTGTCCAGCACCGCCCTATCACACATAGAAAAATTAACACGCCACGGATGTTTACACAATGCAGCTCATCACAGCATCGTGAACACACACCGTTTCCGTCATACCCCAAGAGATAGCATTACAAACACCACCCACAAGTTTGGTAACATGAGTACAAGTCAGCAGCATTCAAGGAAACAACCCCATGTTCTACAGAAATAATTTGAGTAGCACTACACTCTAGACTGCAAACTCAAAGCCAGTCTCATAAGGGCCCGGCCCTACCTCCAGGTAACGCCATCGTGCCACAGCACACAGTCATACACAGGGCCTGGGTCGCTGTACTTCTTCTCCAGAGAAGCCAGAAGCTCCGAATGGCACTGCAGCTCCTCCTTCCAGAGCTTCTCTATCTGCAGTTGGAAACCAGACGATGAAAACATGAAGCCCAGTCACTCACACTGGGCATGGCTCTGGGATGGTCACCTGTGCGTCGTGCCAGTAGAGTAAAATACATCAGTGATACTTTATTAATCCCCAGGAGGAAATTCTCTTTCCATCTACCCCATTGTGCTCTCCATGAGACACACAGAAATATATACAAGACAGAGCTAGTTTTTGTGGGGAGTCACAGCTCAGGGCAAGCCAGCATGCAACACCCCTGAAGCTGGGGGTTAAGGGCCTTGCTCACAAATATTTAGGGTTCAAACCAGCAACCTTGCGATCACAGGCATAGCAGCTTAACCCTCTGAGCCACACACTGCCCCATACAAATGTGAGTAGAATGAACTGGTAACCAGGATTTCTTTGTTCACACACAAAGCAACACTCTACAAATCAAGGCATAAGTCAGAGAAGCAAAGTCAATCCCTGGGGACTGACCTGTGAGGGAGAGGGATGCGAATTCTCAAACTCCTCCGTCTTGCGAGATGCTTCGGCCAAAGCGGCTCTGTGTGCTGGATCCCACATCTTTTCCTTACGTTCCTTCTGCAAAGGGGACAGAAACCTCAAACAGTGTCTCCTCTCATCGCTCACAAACACCCACAATATAGTCCAGCAGGAAAATCAAAGCTCATGTAAACTCATGAGGCTTCTGCTCATCAAATACAGAAATTTCACACACCGACAGCCACTATTCTCTTTTTTGGAATGTTAACACACACAGAACAATGTCAGTCAGGTCAAAACTCTAAACTGCGTCATCCTGCCTTTGAATGTAGAAACAACAACTATCACAAAGGCATTTTACAGCCCACTTCAGATCACCTGAAGCCTCTCTTTTAAAGCTTTAGGGAAAAACTCATAGCCATTCTTGATTCCGATGTGGTAGCGCCCAGAAGGGTTGACCCATGTTGTCGGGATCTGCAAGGATGGACACCAGAACAGGTCACTCTGTGAATTAAAGGCAAAGCAGCACCAGAAGCAGAACAGGCTGAAGGTCATTACTGAGAAAAAAAGAAAACGGCACCTTGAGGGTCCTGCCAGAGAGTCCCTGCACCACACCATCTTTGGGCTCCACCACTGTCGACATGGTCACATCTCCGCTACCCGTTGTGTCAATGATGTCAATTATTTTAGGCTTTCCATCAGTAGTGATCTACAGAAAATGTGAAAAAAAAAAGATTATTTTTTTTTTAAATGCTTCTAATTACTACAGACTCACATTTACTAGAGACATTTTAAGTTCACAGCTAAGTGAAGACTCTGAAATGCAGACACAGAAACACTACGATGTAGAATGCGTCTTGTGACAGAAAAAATAAATCCATCAAAAGTAAACAGATTCAAGCCAAAAAGCCGTCATGTACAACTCGGAGTCTACGTCTGGCAGACCAACTCGCTTTTGTATTCAGCTTATACATCGGGTCTGTTGACTGGAATTAAACAACTTTGAGGGGGGAAAAAAACAGCATGTTTCAGCAATATGCCTGAAGACCGATTGCCGACAGGGGACCAAAAAAAAAATAATCATCTTTCTGAACCATCGTGATATGAGAAAGCCAGAAACAGGTAGATTATTCTTCCTCCGATCAGAGAAGGCAACTTTCACCGCAATCGCTGCAGCGGGAAGATGTGAAGTGCAGATAGCACATGCAGGACTCTGTAACAAGAAGTTCTTAGCTGGCTTGAGTCTTACAACTTACATAGACACATCAATAAACAGGCACTAAAAGACAAACGAATACGATTGAAAAAATAATTTGAAAACTGTTTTAAAATGTGGTTTTTCCTCGCTCGGTAATCTGCAAATCACACTGACGCTTCATGTGGCATGCCGGCTCCGGCTGCTGCGGTCTGTAAGCGAGCTAACTAGCCAGCTTGCTACAGATGGATGCGGGGCAGGAAGAAATACTTGCTGGTTTATTTAAATATGTTCACAAAAGCTCCAAAAAATACAGACAGCCCTTTATATGCAAACAAAACGTATTTCACCAGTCATGTTCGTTTACAGATACGAAACGGGTCACAAAGAAGTAAAATTACTAAGGAAGCAGAATGACAGAATAAAGTCGTTAGTAGAGGCCTCGGGGTAAAACAGACACAGGTCGACTTGCCACTTTCCACCCGGTAACTTCCACAAAACACCCCGAAGGGCCTCTGCTGGCAGCCTGCGGCCTGCGATGCCACGGAAATCCCCGCGTTAGAGTTTACCTGCATTCCCGGGGCCCCGGGGTCCACGCCGGTGTCAAGGACGGCGATGAGGACGCCGCGACCGTCATACTCCGGATACCGGGCGAGGAAAGAAGCGGCCCCGGTTTCTTTTTTGGGAAGCAGCCCGTGGAGGGGAAACGGCTCTTCAGTAGAATGAGCAGCCATGACTGAGAAGACGAAGGCAAAAACAATAACAAGCAGAGCGTCGGAGACAACCGAAGGCCATTCACACAATTCACGAAATAGGGGAGGACTTTTAAAGCGACACTGCACGCGCTGTACTACCGGCTGCAGGGCTCCTTATAAACGACCAGCACCTAAACCCGACTAAACGTTTCGTATTTTAAAATCAAAGAAAAAAATCTCATTCCATATTATAATGCTATTTGCTTATTGTTAGCTATTAAAGAATTTACCTAGGTTTTAAGAAATGTAAATTGTTGCCTCGATATCTACCTTTACTGAAGCCCCTTAACAAAGTGCTCCCCGTTAATCCGTCCCAAGGGAAAATGTTTTCGCGAATGAGTTTATTTTTTATGTTGCGGCGTTAAGACTAGCAAACAGTACTGCTGAAATGATGGAAATCTTCGCTTAATATTTGTAGATTTGAATTCTTCTTAAAAAAAGTCAAGCAGTAGCATATGATTATATATATTACTCTAATATCGATTCATTTTATCAAAATTTCGAATATTTCCCTTACACTCCGTGTTCTAATATGCCTGATATAGACAAATGAAGACGTAAGTCTGGTGATAAATGTCAATCATACATATTCTTACACAACTCTTTGTATATGAAAAAATAATCACTGAGACTCTGATGAATGCAAAAATTCAAATAGCATTTTCCTGCAAAAGCTTTTGCAAATGATTTCCAAAGCCAACATAACTACATCAAATATATATAAAAAATGCATTTAAATTATAGCAACCAAACTTACAAAAAATCCAAGAAGGAATGTATGAAAGATGAATAAAATATTAGAAGGTCATTGGGGGGAAATGAAAAATGAAAAACGTTAGTTAGTTAAGGCCACTGTGTCTCTATTGCCTATTAGAATAAAAAAAAATCAGCTGGGGGGTTCTCTTCACACCGAAAATAATTTGCATTGTTTCCATGATGAACAGACAGTTTACATCACCCACAGTATTATGATCCATGACTGCACGGGCACCCACAGTAAATGTTCTTCCCACCTCACACTTGATTGTACGGTCGATTTTTCGCATAATATAGTAAAAAATATATCTGTTACTTAACAATGGGCCAAACACTAAATGATTTCAATATAATGATTTTAATATTGCAAAAAAACAAGCAATCAGGGATGAAAACACTACAATGACATTTTTCTTGGGTCAAGTTGGTACATTGTATTTTATGATTAATTGATCTTTGTTATACAGAGAATATACAGGCTCTTGGATTAGAAACTATTTCACATTATGTCTTGATGTCTCCAACCAGCATAAATTTTCTCAAAGCCTTAAAATTTTCTCTTGAAATTTGATACAAAAATGTACTTGGCTCTTTCGGCTACGAATGACGAAGTCCTGCTCACAAACTTTTTGCATGTGCTGGTGGACAGGGCTCCAAATTCTTGTCTCATTTGCATTTTGAGTTCCTGCGGTGATGATCGTGGAACTGTATTGATGCAGTTACCAACTCTTACCACCAGGGGACAGTAACTTGCAACTTTTTCGTCTTCCGCCTCCGCGTCCTTTTCCCCGAAACCTGTCCTCAGTGCACCACGAAACAAATGAATTCCACACCCTGATGCAATATTCAGTTCACCCCACTTCACATGCATGGATTTTTTTCTACACTTATGCATGTATCAAGTAGGTGAGAAGTGTGTTACACTCCAACTGTCAGTTTAGCTCCTAGTGGTCCTTAAATTATAAATACCAAAATAGTTATACAGGATGCCATTGTTATCAATGTTTGATAACATGAATTAAGGTGGACAGCAGAACAAGATCACAGTAGTGGTATCGCTGCAAATATTTTCAAACTGCTTTCAAAGACGCGTGGTTATATTACTGTCCATCCTGCCTAGTAACTATTTCGTTATGTTTTTTTGAAGAAGTCAAAACCGCTGAATGAATAAATAAGCATTGTTTTTTTTCCAGATAAATAATTCTCAGGGGGGCAGAGTTTCCGGTGCACCACTGCGAGAACGACCTACCTAACCAACTGTGAGAACAACAGAAGGCAAAGGAGTGAGAACAGATGGTGACAGGACTGTATCCCTCACCACTCGAGCTGAGAATCAGTGTTTACGTGACAACAGCATCCTTTCTGCAGTAGTCTAATCGTTCACTGTGATTGTGGAGATGAGTAGTGGTCATCATACGTCATCTACACTTACCTTTCCTGTCAGTGCTACCCCATGATACATGAACAGGGGACATAAAAATTGAGAACTTCAGTAAGAAACAAAATGGGCACCTTATGCTGAAAATATCTGCGGTTTTTCCTTAGTCTAGTGTATATATATCAGTATTTTACCATAATTCGGGTACATATTCCTTATCTTATTTTGCTATATTTTTTCAGAAATCAAATAACTTGTGTCCGTAATACACGCACGATCGCACGCGCGCGCGGCACACATATACACACACACATACACACACAAGTTTGTTATCATATCTTTATGGGGACTCTTCATTCATTTCTAGGGGGAACACTAATCCCAACATGGCGTCCTTAACCTCTACCCAACCCCATCCTCAACCACAAGCACCCAAATAAAGTATGACACTTTTTGCATTTTCACTTTTTTATTGCATTCACAGATCTTGTGGGGACCCGGAAAATGGAACCTATAACGTCAAAATAACAATTCCTTGCTGTAGGCTACTACTTATTACTTTATATGTTTTACCATCATTCACAAAAAACGCAAACGTCTTCGTATTTAATCTATCATCTCAACAGAATGGGTCTGTTTTTCAAAGCATGCACAAAACCTGCAGAACTTTCTGCAGCTCTTCTTGATCGCTTGACCATGTGGCAGACTACCAGAGCTCCACAGAGCAACGTCTTCTGAAGGCTTTAAACTGGCGGCGCTGATTGGTGCGCGCACCCTCGCGGTTCACCACAGGGCGTATTCATCCGTGCTTCAACCCAGATTAAAAGAGAGGAAAAAAAAACAGCGTTAGCCCGACGAATTATTTAACTGTCTGCAGATTTAGCAAAATGTTCTGGTTTGCTACTTTTAAATGTTGCTAAAAATCGACATGAATTAAATGAAAAAAAAACATTTTGGTGAGATACAGGCACTATTGTTGGAGCATGCGGCTGACGCGCATTGAGAAGCAATATACATTTAAGGTTATTTGTCTTCATGTTCATCCGTCGGATGAAGAGGTTGGCCAAATGTGATTAAACGGTTGTGTGAAATAAATAGGATCGACTGCTTAACATACAATTGTTACTCAGCATCTTACTAATAAATGATAATGTGTGACTTATAATCGTACGATAATGTAATAAATAATAATAAAGGAATCATGTGTAGCAATGTATTCAGTTAATATAATCACTTGTATGTTTGCAGTACTTGTTAAACTTTATCGGCACGAATGAATGCTCAAAACGTTAATGCATCTCCCCAAAAGTGACACGGTGTGTTGTATCCCTCCACGCAAGCAACAAATGCGAGGTAGCTCCAGATTGGTTAAAAGCCGCGTGCCGTTTACCTCGCCCAATCGAGTCCCACCGCGCTTTATGTCGGACTCATCGATGAACTAAACCGAAAACTCACAGCGGTGCCTTGCCGGAGGAGCCCCGCCTACCCTTGCCAGCTTTAGGGCGACTTTCAGCAGTCTGTCTCAGCGACTCAGTGTGCGCTGGTAGAGCGCAGCGAGCTTATTCGTCCTGGTGTAGAATTGCGTCGGTGAGCTGAGTGGAGGAGCCTCTCTCTGTCCAGCAGCTAACAGAAGAGTCGGGCTTTGTGAGTATGGCGGTCGAGGAGGAAGGTCTTCGGGTATTCCAGAGTGTGAAAATCAAAATCGGTGAGTGGAAAGCCATATTCCGCCTCTTTACACTGGCGTGTCGGAAAGCATCGCTTAGACCCCGACAGAGCGACCGAGTGCTCCCCAAGGATATTGCAATGCAGATCACATACAGATTGTTGCGTTAAGGCAACGCTGGATCACCCCCCAGTCATGAGGCGTTAATCGTCGTCCATGCATATATTAACCGCATCTCATATGGTGCTTTAGACATAAATCGGTTCATCTGGCTGGAGGAGTATTGGGATAAACGGATACGTTCGTGGATACGTTGCTGGAAATGTAGTTGTGGTATGCAACGGCGCAAAATGCAGAATGGTGCACGCCGGGGCATATGTGATTCAGAGATATGCCAAGCCTGGGGAAGTGGCCGTCTTGTGCAAACAGCTGCTGGACCAGATGGCTGAGGGACTTTCTTTATCGGGCCACTGGGGGTGGATTTTGTCGATGCTGCGCCTTTTTCATTTCAAACGCTGGCTGATTGTCTTGACATAACGGAGCTGCTGTTCCCTGGGTCTTGGTTCGTTGGAGGTCTCCGGGGTGGGGTGGGGTGGAACTTGCGTGCTTAAGACTCATATGGGGGGGAGACGAAATGTCGTTTGCCGATGTCGATACTCTGATCACTGCCATCTGCGTTGCCTAATCGTTTTTTGAATTCATTAGTTAAGAGTAATTACAGTGAACTTGATCCCGCTTTTCTGTGCATGCTCGTAAGGCTGTGTAGGAATCTGGTAACAAATATCGGACCTTTGATCTCCGGATAGGCAGATGCAGACATGTGGAAACGCGTGCGATTAATCCCCGGCGTACAAGCCTTTGACCGTGGAACATTTCCATCTATTCATTACAGGTGTCCTATTGTGACGTCCCAAGAACGCATTTATTACAGGTGTCTGAACATTACCTTGAAATGGGAAAGCAGGATACCTCATATAATACTGTAAGTGGGTTTTGTCTGGTTTTGAGTCAGACAGTGATTTTTTTATTTTGTGTGTGTGTCGGTTTCACTATTTTGATCTAAAAATGAATCAGATTTGAGAAATCAGCCTGCCGATGGGGGCCACCATAAAACACAGCATTCCGGATATGAAGATAACCGGGGGTAGTCGGTCTTTACATCCGATAAGGACCCTGAGTTGAACCTGATGTTTAAATGCCATTATCTTTCTTTGTACCACTTGTACTGCTTAGGAGAGCTTCGTCAATAGTTTTTTTATTATTATTTTCTAGGCACCGTCCCTTGTAATTTCTATGTTTACAGGAAATTGACATTACAATTGAAACACGGTTAACATGAAGCTGTCAGTTAATAGCCCGTATAGCGTCGTGTTAGTATTACAGTTGGATATTGCAAAGACGTTAACTGTCGTTCTTTAGAGACGGCCTGCAAAATATATTAGCAGATGTGTGATATTAGCAAACTAGTGTGATAAGACTGAAACATTAAAACCGTAGTAAAGAAATGTGGACTAAAGCTGAAATCAGTACCGTGGAGAATTACGGGAGATCACAGCAAACCTCAGTAAATAATACGTTACAGATGTGGAGGGTGACTGAAAATCACAATAAGCGATAATCATGTGATCTGTTCTTTTCGCCGCTTTTCGAGTTTATATAGCGGTCATCTCTTCAACATTGCGAGTATTTCAGTTCACCTGCCACAAAAACCAGATGCACTTTCTTTCTTTCTTAAGCTGCAGTTTCCACCAGCGGGATTTTTTCAATGGTGAAATCTGGTCTTCGTGGTTTAGAATGTGAATTCATTAAGTTCCCTTTTGCGGCGCATCACCTGCGCCATGCGCGTTCCCGCGGAGTTTCGGTTGAACTGGGACGCACTCCGGAAGTCAGCGTGGCCGGCGTTGGGACATTGAGCTATTTCACACTTGAATGGCGAAACGATTGCACGACATCCGCGCACTTGTGTATTTATCACAAGGCCGAACTGTCTTAAAAACCTGTAATGTTGTCAGACCGATTATCTCGAGCATGTAATGTTGTCAGACTCGATTATCTCGAGTGCACTGATTGTTTTCCCACGTTCTCGGCAGATGCACAAAGATGCCACAACAGTAATCACACATGCTGTTATTAAAGGAGACTCCATAATTATCATGCTCAAACATTGTACCTGCATCTTCATAGTAACCATGCATATGCATATTACTATTGCCGATATTTTAATCAGACATAAATATTGGTCTGGCACTTTAAACTCTATTTAATTGTTAATTGAATGCGGGGTTTCGGTACACTCATTGTTTGGGCGCTTTAAAATAGCACGCAAAATAAGTGAATGAAACAGCTGAGAGGTAAGAAAGAAAATAGAACTTTATATCACAATTTGCAATGCATGTACTAGGAATGGCTTATTTTAATATGTGCTGGGGAAAAAAGTTAAGATGAGGAATTCTGGAGTTTTATATGGAAAGCAATATTTAGTGATCTAATCCATAAAACCACACGTGGCTGGCAGACTGTGCCTTTGCCATAAGTTCTGTTCTGGTGTGCCTGTAATGTTGTCCTTCTGGAAGGCCTTAGAGCCTGAGCCTCGCCTGATGCGCCGTGTGAGACTGGAAGGACACCGTCTTGGGTAGGCCTTGGTATGCAGAAGTGCATGGCGAGTCTGACAGGGTCCAGTGCGTCAGTCTGTGTGAGGGTCTCTCTGTGAAGCGTAACGCGTGCTGTATGTTCTTCACAGTTACTCCTGATGCCCACATGTTTTAAGGGAAGCTTTGTTGGGATGTGGAGGCTGGGCCTATGGACCGGAAATAGAGGAAACTTGAGACCGCCTCAAACTTCCTGATTGGCTGGATGGACTACATACATTTCTCTTATTTTTTTTTTCTTGCTCAGCAACAAATTAATTCAAACCAGCAAGCTTCATTTTTAGGGTGGACTTGCACAAATACACGCACCGTCTGCTCTCGTGGTCTCCCTTTCGCCGACATGCTGACGTTTCCGCAGCAGCTGTTCTGTCCGAGCCTAGTGGCAAGTGGGGGGTGGCGGAGAGGGGTTTCCTGTGCCGCTTGGAAGCAGGGGGAAGCGTGCCTTTGACGGCACGAACGGTGTCAGAAACACTGCTGTCTCCTCCCGTTCAAAATAGTCTCACCCAGAAGCCTCATTTGTAGTTTTCCAGAAGGTCCCGAATGTTTACTCGTCCTGTCACGAGAGGGGAAAACGTTTGCCATTGTAGATAGTCAAAGAAATTTTTTTCAGTCAAACTATGCTTGTCATTACCCCATTGTGTATTCACTGATCAGTTACCTGTATCAACAGCAACTTAGTTAAAGTAGAAACAGCTGTCAGCTCCTCAGGTCTGGATACTGGCGTCTTAATAGTGCATTAATCTGGACCACAGCAGCAAGGTTTAGAGTTCAGTGCTAAAAATAACCAACAAGTCTATCCGAGGCACAATTTCTTTATCCAAAAATCAATCCTTTTTCTCTACAGCAGGGTAATGATTGGATCGTGGGTGGTGTGTTACTGCCTGTTTATGAGTATTTTTGGACAATGTTACAGGCTTAACTAATAGAGATCCGTTTGTGCCGCAGGGGTGTTAGCAAAATGGCTGGCAGATTGGCAAATTTCTGCACCGTGAAGGGACATAATGAGGATCTTGGCTGTTTTATGGTGGGGTTCGCGAAAGACTAGGGCGTGTTTCGGTAGTGGATTTGATGCCCTCTTTGTGAACGCCGGCTGTAAAATGACTTGTGCCCTGTAACCCCCAAAAGAACTTTCAGTTCTCACAGTGACTAAGTCGCATAGGAACGTGCCGCAGCCAACAGTGTCCTGAACACACCCCCACGCGATGCTGTGCTCCACTCTGCTGCCCCTTTACCCACAGCTCACTTTACTGCTAATGACCCACTTTGCCTGCTGATTTGGGCAGTCACCTTATTAGCTTCATTCTATGTTGAAACGTCTCGTTTAGCTCTTGCTACTATATTGCTGACACTCGGCATCCGTCGGAAACTCAGCCTTACCGCACATAAGCAGCACACCTTGATAGCCACGTGTTTGTAACGTGCTTCTTGCCTCACTTCGGACAGAAGCGTCTGCTACATAAAGTAAATGCACATATAATGATCCCACCCCACCCACGTTTCGACGTGTCTGCTTATACCCCACCGACGCCTGATGTAATCAGCTTGAGAAGTGGTTTTGTTTACATTTGGAGGCGGCTTGCTCCTCATCGGGCACTCAGAAGGTCACCCATTCAAATCCCAGGATCGGCAGAGTGATGTCATTGTTGGGTCCTCGAGC
>JAODJX010000001.1:49079959-49092330 GCA_026776945.1 Isichthys henryi
CCCCACCCCCCCATATCCGGTGAAAGAGAACAGATAGCTGCCACTGGAAGAGGTGGGTGAAAGTGACATTTGGGTGACCAGCATGCTTGGGCCACGCCAAGTCCACATGTCGTGCGGACGTCCTCCTGGGCTGAGATGAAATCGCGTTGTGCTGAAATGAGCCCATGTTGAAATTAAAACTTTCTGAGAATCCTCAGTGTTGCATCCACTTGGCTGGGGTTTTCTTTTTCCAAAGCTTTACACTTTTGACCCATTTGTACAGCTGGATGTGCCTCGCATGCAAATTTGGGTTAAGTACTTTGCACGAAGGTGTGACATCGTAGTTACTCCAGGAAATTTCTCCAGCAGCCTCAGTCATGCCTCTCCCCTTTGTGTTTTCCACAAACAGTCATATTTACAGCTGTAATCTTCATATAATCCCTAATTTTTTGTTTTACCCACTCCAGTCCGTTCTACGGCGAAGACTTTTACTGTGAAATCCCTCGGAGTTTCCGTCATCTCTCCTTCTACATCTTTGACAGGGACGTGTTCAGGAGGGACTCAAGCATTGGTAAGAAATGCAGTGGGCAGCCTGTGTATTGTATTGCTGAAAAAATGGTGGTTTTGTTAGCTTCTATCCATCTCTCCATCCATCTGTCCATCTATCCATCCATCTATCCATCTTCCAACCATCTTTCAGGACAGGGTAGCCAGGGATTGTTACTTTATTTCATGAATGCTAATTTTCAGCGCTTGGTATCGCTCCTACAGTTAATATAAAATAACTCGCCTCAATGTTTAATTGAAATTGAGTATTCGTTTGAAATTGCTATGATCGGTGAAATACTTCAAAGATGCTGAGCATACATTACAGCATGAGCTACTGTGAGTTTGCACTTAAACTATAGCTGGCCATCACCCTCAAAAACCATGCTTATTGTCTGTGACAGGAAGGGGTGCTGGTTCGAATCCGGCTTCCACTCAGTCTGTGAAGGCTGCATGGCAAAGTTAGGCTAGCCTTGATGGACCGGCATCCCATACAGGGTGCACCCCTTGCACTCTGCTGCCTGGGACCGGTTCCAGGTTCCCCCATGATCCCCCCCCCCCCCCCAGGGAAGCAATTGAAAGCTGGATGGATTCAGAACTGCTTCACTTCCTGTTTTCTTTCCCAAATGATCCATGACTGAGCTCCTTTCCCTCGTTCCATTGCCTAACCCCTAACAAGCTCTCCACCTGCTTTTGGTTTGTTTCGGCCTTTAGTGAGGAGATCTTGCTGCTTTGGTTCAGCTCAAGCAGAACATTGGATGTATTTTTTCCTGCCTCCCATTCTCCCTAAGGCCACTGTTAAACTCTGTATCCCCGGCTGGACGTTGTAACCGCATGCCTGTTAAGCCCGGTTAGCTTTTGGCTATTGTTCCGCGACACAATCCGCATCTCTTTTAATGTCAGGTAGGGTTAATAATTACATCGGGGTTAGTGCGGACCAGTCTCCTATCTTCTGGCTGTGGGCTTATCCCCATCCTGTACCGCACGTGTCACCGTGCTGGTCCTCCATGTCATGTGCTGGATTCTTCATTGCTGAGCTGTGTAGGCTGAAGCCAAAGCCCAGAGGGCACCAGGAGAGGGGGATTGTGGGATTGCCAAAAAGGGGTACGCCGTTATAGGGAATGGCTGGTGTTAGGGGCGGATTGTGTGGGGCGTCCCTGAGAACGGGGCTGAGAAGCACTGTTCTAAGACAAAGTCGCATTTTCCTTAAAACACCCATTACTGGAATAATCCGGATTTTCACTGACTTCTAAGTGAGCCATGTGTGGTTCAGCAAGTCAGGATGCTTTATCTGCGATAGGTCGTGAGTTCAGATCCCAGGGATTCCTCCATAGCGGTTTTTCACCCTGCTTTCTCAGCTGTATGTCACTTTGGATAAAAGTGAAAAAGTACAATTTAAATGAATACTCACAAACATAAAATTCTAATATGTAGTGGACTCAAGTTTAAAAAGCCAATATGAAATGACAGGTAAAGGTAAGCAAATATGCCAGTTTGGGTCACTTTGAATAAAAGTATTTGTTAAGGAAGTAGCAGGCACAGCGTTGTCATTTTTGACTGTTAAATCAGTCGCGTTATACGGGGTTTTTTGATGTATCGAGACCTGGCAGCACTTTTGGTAAACAGGCATCCGGATCCCACATCCAGCATCCTTATCCATTCCCCCCCCCCCCCTCTCTCTCTCACACACACAGACAGACAGACTTAATAGTTTTTCACAGTGTTAATGTTTGTGTCACATTGATTACTACATAAAGACATGGATTATTTATTATTTAGCGCAAACCAAACTTAGGCCGTTTTCTAATAGTCAGAATGGCTTAAAAAGTAATGAGTGATGTTTTCATCCTGTGCTGCAGCGTCGCCTGAGTATGTACAGAAGATTGCAGGCCACTGTTAGTCTTCTATGATTTGAAACAATTTTTCTGCATACATACAGAACATTATGGCATTCACGTCAGTTTTATAAATGTACACGTCGTTCTCCTCCATATTTAACAGACTGAAACGATCTTGGCAGTATGGGTGGGGCTTCCCAGGGACGGGGGGAGGGGGTGAAATCCCACATGATGAAACAATCCAGAATCCCATTCCGTAATGACTTACCTTTGACTCATATCTCAGCAGTGGTCTCAGTCTTGTGATATCCCAGATAGTCACATAATCTCACATAGTGTGTTTTTTTAATCCTTCTTGTTAAGGGGAATTATTTGACAGTAGAGACAAATAGAAGGGCTTTGGAATTTTCCAGGTTTTGGTAGAGAGATCTCACCTCTCAGGCTGTGCCATAGCCCTCTGCTTCGATGGGACGAGCATCACTCGAGTTGCCCGTGGGGTAGTATTGTCCATTTGAAGGCGGATTCCAGAGTATTTATGGGAGTCATCGCAGAAATGCATCTCTGTCAGCCTACTCACTCTAACACTGAGCAACATGCTGGTTATTTATAAACCGACTTTGTTCAGTCCGGGCCTATACTGGTGGCTGTGTTTTGTATCCAGTCAATCTCCGTGAAGGACAAGTGCTAGAAAAAAAATATGCCAGTTGAGCATTAATCGTTATTACCTGTATTTTAACGTAATTACCTCTGTTACCTGAGTCGTGAATTGAATTTTACAGCCGTAGCATTAACACTGGCCTGCTGCATGGTTTTTTTGTGTCAGGATATCTGATTATTTTATTGCGCTGGAGTGTTGGACAGCAAGCAAACACGTTTGAGGAAAGTTTGAGGGTCTTTCCTGGCATGTGGCAGGATGGGAGAAGGCGACTCATTTCGGCTCATTATGCTTGAACTGTGGTTTACGAGATTCTGTTTTGTTGTGGCTGCTTTGGAACCAGCTTTCTCACAGTTCCCACAAGGAGGCTGCTGCTCAGCAAGCTTACTGTAAATAGCGAGGTGCTTAATCTGCAAGACGAATCCGGTTCTGATCCACGGCGTTGGTACCACTCTTTCTGTGTTTTTCTGCGGGAATGTTGGCTTTGGGGGTCTTTTCTCCAAGCCTGGCTCTTTCTGTCGTGGTTATTTATATTCCGGCCTGTATTTTTTTTTTGAACCGCTACCGTTAGCGGCTGCTCCGCTGTTAGCATTAGCTGGCCTTGCCGCACCGTGTGTGTTTTCTGGTAGGGCCCCTGTCCATATTTACAGTACTCACGGTTATCGCGCCGGTGGATCTCAAGGACGCCGGAGTGCTTCTCTGAGGGCTTCTCTAGTCAAGATCAACCACCCCAAAGGACTGATTTCTTTATCGTAGATGTGAGGCCTAAGATCTCTGGTAAAACCAATCACGTCTTTGTAAATATCAGGAACCAAGATGGCTGTGCTAGAATGCTAGATTGAGGAATCATCTCTGCTACCTGCATTCAAAACAAAGTTCAGTCACCATTGACAGACAGAGGCTCTGAATGAGGCTCACGGGGTGAACAGTCTGACCCAACTTGCCCTACTTACTGAACCCTGGTTAATTTTGGTTAGCATTTTTCACACTACGCTTCGAAAAAGCACTATTCACTGCTCACACATGTAGATTTTCAGTGCTTTTTATCTGTTCTCATTTTCCGTAGATTGTGGTCAGCAGGCCCATTACGGAGAAAGACTAGAGCCTGCTAGCAAGGCCTTTGTTGGTAGGATCAGAGTTCTTAGTTGTTTTTAATTACATTTTGACTTTGAAATGATATTTTTGTCCCTTTTTTTCTCTTGGGTGTCTAGATTGCCAGGATACATTTTAATGCTCCACAGCAATATCATTATTTAATTTACCTGTCGTCTTTATTGTCATTGTGTTCCAGCCATTTTCAACCAAAATATGACTGGCAGACATTTTCCCAAACCCCTTTTTTTTGCTTAAACCTCTTATTTGTGAAATACTTGTGTCTGGCACATAAACCAGTTAAACGGTATCCCCTGGAACTGGCAACAAACGCAATTCCGTTGTTTTTCTGTGGTTGTACACATGGTCCTAATTTCCCCAATTATTGCTACTCTGGTGTTGATGGTAAGGCAACATCGGGACTGCGTGGGCCCTTCATATGCCGCCTTTTTTTTTATCCGCCTGCCTCGACTTGTTCTGATTGACCTTGTTGTATGTTTGCTAATTTAATCATCGAAAAAAACGGAGCTTCAGAAGCTGGCACATGAAAGTACTATGAATGTGGATGGGTATTAAGCAGCTAATATAATTAGCACGTCTCGTCTCAGAATCGCTTGTTTTTTGGCAATGTTCCATTTCCAGATTGTGTGCCAACCTGTTTCTATGCAGGTGTTTTTTCTTTAGCATGGTAATTGCCCCCCTCAGTCAGACTGAATGTGCCACGTGATGCCAGGGAACGCTGGCCGCTCCAGCATGCACGTGTAACTCATTAACGTGAAACGCTGAGCATTGCCGGTCCTCGAGATGGCTGCGCCGAGGCCTCCAGGCAGGTAGGGGGCAGACCTGTTTCCGACATGCTCGTTGGCTCGCGTTCCTCTTCCAACTGTGAGGTTAATCGCGCGTCTGGGAGCTTACGGACTCTGCTGATTCGCCCTTTCTCTGGGGTTTGCCGGCGGGGGGGTGGTTCGTGCCTGTTTTTTAATTTTGCGTGAGACTAGTTTCCGCAGTTTAAGCATGCAGAGTGTCACGTGAGAAGGGGGGAGAGGGGCAACTCTGTTCAAAGATGAGCATTAACCCAAACCCACAGTATGAAAAAGATCCTCTGCTCCTCTGTTCTGGCCAGAAGATTCATTCTCTTAAGCCGCAATCAGAACATGTTTTATGGTCATTATCGTGCTCATTAGAAGAGAAAGATATTGATGATGTGTGGTGACCTTGTGGACTGCCTCAGACCAGCTAGGGTCTCGGCCTGAACGGGCACTGGATGCCCATGAAAACCACAGGCCCAGGGTCGTACAGAGATGCATTAGGTCACAGCAGATCTGAAACCATCAAGGCCACAAATCTGTCAGCTGAGAGAAGAGGAACCTGTTCAAATCACGCATCTACCTTATAGTGTGTTAAGGGAGAACAGTGTGCTGGAGCCTGGTGTTAAAGCACTTAGTGCCTTTGTTATTTACTACTTATATAAATAAGCATATTGTGCAGGGGGTGTTGTGTGGCTCAGAGGGTTCAGATGCTATGCTTGTAATCAGAAGGTCACCAGTTCAGATCCTAGGGTCGCTAGAGTGATACTGCTGTTGCTTTCTCAATGAAATTCTCTGTGAAATAAGCATCTCTGCTCAGGAGCATGAGCTGCCCACACAGATCTCAGTGACATCAGTCTTGATACCAATTTGGGTCACCCCCCCCCCCCAGGTAAGGTGGCTGTGAAGAAGGAGGACCTGCAGAAGTACCATGGCAAAGACAACTGGTTCCCACTGCAGCCAGTCAGCGCCGATTCAGAGGTGCAGGTGAGTCCCTGCCATTCACCCCTGACTGTGCAATCACTCTTAGCACTGAATGCAGGGCTGTTCCAGTCTGCCGGTGGCTGGTGTAATCCAGTACAATGTGCTACGCTGAGCGCCAAACCCAACCACCTCCCGCCATCATTCCGGACCATGTGTTCATCACAAACAGCAACTCCGAAAGATCTCACAGCAACCGCCGCTTGGCGTGCGTAGGCGAAAGCGGTGTGGTTGGCAGTTAGCAGGATTACTGAGTTACTGGGTTACCTGGCACATCAGACAGCATCCTCCCCTCTCAGGTTACCTGAGGTCACACCCATCACATCTCTGTCTGGCTCCCCACCAGCACCGATCTCCCGTCCACAAACACGGCTACGCCTCTGTGTTTATCGATGATGCCGGTGTCAGACACTGAGGTTAGGGGTCTGATGACCATGATAAGGTTTTACCACAAGATGCGATCATGGTTCTCCATCTCTTCCTCTGCCACACACACAAGGACATCAAAATCCTTTTATTTGCCGTGTACAAAGAGTAAAACTATGTAGTTTTGCTGCAGGTGATGTATACAGCAGTATATAACATACCATGTCTGTCTGAAGAAACGGAGTAAAAATAAGAGAAATATGGCACAAAACCTTGATAATAAAGGAGCATGTCAAGATTCACATAATTCTGCTATTGATCTGTACACGGATAGTTCTGTAATTGTAATTGTAGTTGTAATTACCCCGCTAATTACTTTACAGGGGAAGGTCCACGTCGAGCTGCGTCTGAGTGAGGTCATCACCGACAACGGCGTCGTCTGTGTCAAGTTGGCCACACGGTACGTGTGCTCTCTCCAGAAAGTTCCCAGCGTGCAAGTGCTTCCTACCCCCATTCCAGTGGCTTACTTTGACCCATCTAAGCCAGTCGCACCAGGACCCTGTCGTGGGAGCCGCCACCCCCCCCCCACCAGGCGACGACCCAGACCTCCGTGAGATGTTCTAGCATGGGATGGAAGATGAGAGTTCAACTGCAGGCCTCAGCGGAAGAGAGAATCTGTGTTTTCCTGTGCTCACATTACAGCCCAGCCAGTCAATCTCTGTTTACCTTTTACTGAATTTTTTTTCTCTCTCTGACCTCACATCTCTGTACAAAATTTCACAGCTACATGCCTGGTCTGGTTTTCATCCTATTTCCTGGTCTTCCACTTGTAACTCATAATGGATTGAAACCAACCGAAGGTCTGGTCTGACTGCACGACTTTCTCCGTGTTGCTATTCATATCCCGAGCTATTGTGTTTTTTTTTGTTTTTTGTTTTGTTCATGAAAAGCCTGAAACCGGAAACACGGTGGCGATAGGTATCTGTGAACGCAGCCAATTGCTGGGTGTGCCATTGCTGGGACGGAGCGATCGCGGAATGATGACAAAGTGGGAATTTTTGGTGGAATTAGGTGCATGACACCTATATAAAAAGCTGCTTTTCAAGCTACAAGTTTTATTGTAATGAATGTTCGGAGGAGCACAGTGAAACTCTGGGAGGGGGGACATGTACATGTCTGGGGGGGGGACAGGTACATGAGGGGGGCGACAGGACAAACAGCAGTGCGATAAAGCAGTGTTTCCCAACTCGGTCCTCGGGGACCCCCAGACAGAGTTTAAGTTTTTGCTCCCTGCCCGACAGTCCACATTTTTGTTCCTTTCCAAGAACCAGTTTGAGAAACACTGTGTCAAAAAAATTAGACAGCACTTTTCCTAAATAAATTAAATAAAGCACAACTGTGAGGTTTTTTTGGAATCAAGACCTGGAATACCCAGAAAGCAAAGGAAGACCAATCAGCAACAGAACCGGTTTTCGCTTCTCTATAGGTTCTGTATATGATGTTTCACCACTTCTCCTCTAACTCCATCCAGCAAACTTGAGAAGCGTGAACCTCTTTGTCCATGAAGGTGGACTGATCTTTCCTGGTGGGAAACTGGGATGTGAACAGCGAGAGATTCCTGTCTTGTAAGGGCCGGTTCCGGGCTCTGTTGTCACCCTTCAGCTCCTTGGCTGGATTTGTCTGTCCAGCGGTCTGTAAACGGGCCAGGCAGGGGACACGTAGGGAGAACTGGCTTAAGGAGGAGGAAGTGCTGAAAGGATCAAAGCCGATTAACACCCAGCTTGGATGTTTTTTAATCCTGGCTGCTTGTAGCCTACGCTGCACCGGGGCTGTTACCAGCGATTATACCTCTCAGCCCGTGAGCGTGCCGTGCTAATGGCCTTTGCGGTCACACTCACAAAGGTCCGTGGTCGCAGTTAAGAAGCTTGTCAGAGTTGGAGGGGACGGTTCTCGGTCCCAAAGCGACTTGGTGCAGCATTGTCTCCAGGATTTCTCCTTCCCAAGAAAAAAACAATACACATCAGGTCAAGAAAACGATAAAAACCTGCGACTTCTTCAGGGCTATAGCTCGTGTTTCTTGCTGGGACTTCAGTAGGTGAAATGTGGGGGGGGGGGGCGTGCAGCCCTCTGAGCTCAGAATCAGAAGGTCACCAGTTCAAATCCCATCCTTGGCAGAATAGTCATGCCTCTGTTGTGCTTTTGAGCGAGACCCTTAAATACCCACCCCCAAAAAAAAAAAAAAATCTGGGGTGCTGCACTGACTCTCACCTGTATATACACACGTGTTTGTTTCAAAGGAGAGCATCATGGGATATGCAAAAACGAAAGCATCGCTGTGTGCCTGTGCAAATGCCGGATAAAGGATCATTTCATGAAATGGTGGTGGGGTGGAAATGCATGGGATTGAACCAGCTCTGGCATTCCACTGCGTGATAGGGCCTCTTTTTTTTCCCGCCTTTGTCTCTGCAGTGTGTTGGAGTGCCAAGGACTGCCAATCGTCAACGGGCAGTGCGACCCATACGCGGCCGTGTCCCTGCTGGGGCCCACCAGGTCAGGGTCAGCTCGTGTCAGCCTACTGCCGCCCCCTGGAAGCCTCACTGGGTTGTGAGTCACATGACCTCCCCCTTCCTCTCCGTTTTCCAGGTCGGAGGCCAAGAAGACCAAAGTGAAGAGGAAGACGAATAACCCCCAGTTCGAAGAGGTCTTCTACTTCGAGGTCAGTATTGACGGACATGCGCTTCTGCCCCAGGTCACCCAGCCAGATGCCGTAATAAAAATAAAAAAAAAAAAAAAACAGTGATCCGCTGTTGCTATGGCTCCCGAGCGAATGAGGTCATTTTCCATCGCTCGGAGTCCCAGTGACCAGCGTCTGTCAGGGAGGTTCCCTTCCCACTAAACCGACGGCGGTATGGATTCTGTGAGAAGAATAGAAGTTCTTAGGATTCCACCCCCACACCCCCCCCCCCCTAAACTTGCAGACCTCGCCCTCCCCGAGAGAGGAAATGCAAGACAGGAGGTTGATTCATTCAGATGAACAGCCTGACAATCAACTTTCTTTATTTCTGTTACGCATCCAACTGCCTTGGAGCTAAAGATGGCGTGCGTGTGCGTGAGCAAGCGAGTGAGAGAGAGCGAGAGAGAGAGAGAGTGTTTCCCTCTGTCCTACCGGGCATCCCTTCCAAATGAGCCTCTTTCTGTGTGTGGTTGTGAGAGAGCAGCCCAAAAGTCACACGCGAACTGATTCTCGCTGTGTGTTTGTTCTGGCTGCTCGCTGTGGTTTGGAGAGCTGTTTCGTTCTTTCTGTGGTTATTGGGAGTGGTCTCCGTTTTTGCAGTCTGTGGTTATTGGGAGTGGTCTCCATCTTGCAGTCTGCGCTTCCGTCCCAGGTCACCCGCTGCCTTTTGGCCCATTGAGCCGAAACCCATGTGCAGGTTTGCGTGCAGGCATCTGTGTGTATGTGTGCATGAGTGAGCGTCTGTGCCAAGCAGCGGAGGGCCACAGAGTGCGTGGATTGCGGAGGGCCTGTCAGCATGTGTCAAGCTCCGTGTCCTCGCCGTACTCACCTGGCATCCAGGTCATCTGACCTCAGCTTTAACCTGCAGGTGACGAGGCCACCCAGCTACACTAGACGGCACTTTGACGTGGAGGAAGAGGATGTGGACAAGATGGCTGTCAGGTGCGTTTACGGGCGTGCTGTGCCTCGCCATGGGAAACGTAGCCTTGTATGTGCGTCAGCGTGAAAGAGGGGTTGCACAAGCTGTGTGAACCTGTGTAGTGTTTGTGTTTGCGTGTCTGTGTGTGTGTGGGTCTGTATCTGTGTGTGAGGATTATGTTTATATTACATTGTGGGGACCAAATATCCCCCAAAATGTGATATAAACCTGCTATTTTGACGTTGTGGAAACCATTTTTGAGGTCCCCACAAAGGTCTGTTAATGCAATTAAAAAACTAAAAATGCCAAAAGTCACGTATTTAATTTGGTTACTTATGGTTAAGTTATGGTTGAGTAGGGCTTAAGGTCATTGGGATTAGAGTTTCCCCCCATAGAAATGAATGGAGAGTCCCCTCAATGATATAATTACGAACCTGTGTGTGTGTGTGTGTGTGCCCGATTATAGGGTGGACCTGTGGAACGCCAGCAACTTGAAGTTCGGCGATGAGTTCCTGGGGGAGGTTCGCATCCCACTGAAAGTCTTGGGCCAGTCAGGTCTTCACGACGCATGGTGAGAGCACGTCAGCTGCCAGGTGGGGTGGGGGTGCTGCGTTCCGCGGAGGGGACGCACCTCCCTCATTTTACGTGTCATGCACCCCACCTGCCCTGTAGGTACTTCCTGCAGCCCCGGGACAACGGCAGCAAGTCAGAGAAGCCGGATGACCTGGGCTCGCTGCGGCTGAACATTGTTTATACGGAGGACCACGTCTTCCCCTCGGAGTCCTACAGCCCTCTCAGAGACCTGCTCCTGCTCTCTGGCCACATGGAGGTGTGTGTGTGGGTGGTACTTATTTCATCATCTTGGAGAAATTCGGTCATTTTTTTGCATATGAGCTGGTGTGGGACTCTGATTAGAAGGTCACCCACTCAAATCCTAGTGTCGCCAGAGCGATTTCACTGCTGGGCCCTTGAGCGAGACCATTAACCCTCAGTTAATACAGGGACTGGGTGACCCTGCTTTCTGAAAAAGGAACATCGCTTTGGATAAAAGCATCTGCTAAGTAAATAAATGTAACTGTAATGTAAATGTAATGTAAATGCTTAATCCACCTTGCTCTCCATGAGAGACTTAGACATGTTCAGGTGGGAGCAAGTTTTGGGAACGTAGCACCAGGTCAGCCAGCGTCCAGCGACCCCTGCAGCAGTTGGGGTTAAGGACCTTGACTGAGGATCCAATGGTGACGCGATTCCTCTGCCAGCCGTAGGATTTAAACCTTCTGGAAATGGGCACGGACCCCTAACCCACCACATGCCACAAATGCCTGGCTTGCTCCTGTGCCCGGATGGTGGAGACATACGTTTTGCACCTGAATCTGGATGTCCGAGGTAGCAGTGACGTTAGCACCCCTCCCCGCATCTCACATATGCCCTGCCTCTGTCGCCCCCCCCCTGAAGCCTGTGTCAGCGTCTGCAGCTCACATCCTGGGTGAGGTATGCCGGGAGAAGCAAGAAGCCGCCATTCCCCTGGTCCGCCTCTTCTTGCACTATGGGAAAATCGTGCCTTTCCTAAGTGCCATCGCCAATGCAGAGGTCAACAGGACACAGTGAGTATCTTCATGCTTACACACGCACGCACGCAGTCACACTCAGAGCCTGCACAGACATGGAGGAACATCCACAAACGCCTTCACTCTGCACTCTTGAGTTTCCCCTTAATTTGGCGTCCTGTACGGACATCGGTCAAAGACCTCGTCTTCTTCTGTAGGGATCCCAACACCATTTTCCGGGGGAACTCGCTGACCTCCAAGTGCATAGACGAAACCATGAAGCTGGCCGGCATGCACTACCTGCAGGTGACCCTGAAGCCCATCATCGATGAGGTGAGCGTGCTCTTCCTATAGTGAATACCTGTCACAACCATTACATAACGATGGTGCCCCGACGTTCAGTGGGAAGCATTATTGCCGCACATGTAGCACCGTGGGGCTTTGAATCTCACCCTCACCCCTCTATGTGTGGGGTTTGGGTGTGTTAGATGGATGGATGGATGGATGGAAGATTTAAAAAAAAAAACACAGGTGGTAGGAAGGTTTAAATATACAGTTTTAAGTTCGGTGTGAATTCCAGCTGTATGAATGGGAGATGAGCTTGAGTAGCTTTTGATGGAAGCATCTGTTACATGATGTCTGAAACTGTATTAATTACAGGACTGTGGCTTACAACCACAGCAGGGTATTGCTCACATTTGAGGCTGAGTCACTTGGTAGTCCTACGAGCTGTCACCAGGTATTAAAATAAACATTTCACTTCACTCTCTAATTTACACTGCCTGGTTTTCAGTCCATATGTCTCCTAAATTACTGAGTGGTTTTATTTTTTTCTCTCATTACTCGGCATGTTTGGCGGTTGGGGGGGGGGGGGGGGGTGGAGTTTTGGCACAGCTTGCAACGGATGT
>JAODJX010000001.1:49092430-49110177 GCA_026776945.1 Isichthys henryi
ACTAATCTCCCCCTTTTATTTTGTTTTTTGTTAGTTTGCTGCCCGCCGCGGCGGGGCGGCGGGGGGGGGGGGCGCGGCCCCCCCCCCCCGCAGTCTTGGCACAGCTTGCAACGGATGTCTATACTCTGTACAGATCTGCGCCGACCACAAGCCCTGTGAGATCGACCCGGTGAAGCTGAAGGAATCTGAGAACCTGGAGACCAACAGGGTGGGTTTCAGCGAGTGCCGTGTGGCTGGGCACACACGTGCGAATCAATCCGCAAGCATGCATGGGCCCGGCGTGTGCCTGTGAGTGTGCATGCACGGGCGGGGGAGGGGAGGGGTGCATGCATCTTGCGGTCACCTGATGCCTCAACGTCTGACCGCCTACCCCAGGAGAACTTGCGTCAGTACGTGGACCGCGTCTTCACCGTCATCACCAAGTCTGGAGTCAGCTGTCCCACAGTCATGTGCGACATCTTCTCCTCCTTGAGGGAGTCGGCAGCTAAACGTTTCCAAGGTAAGCAGCCCCACCTCTCAGATGTAGCAGGGTTGGGTGAGCGGGGGGGGGGCGTGCATTGGAGTCAAACTAGCTGTTTCAGAGATCCAAACCGAAAGAAAATCTCACATCTTAAAGCACCAAAGCCAACAACCCAGTTGACTAGGACAGGCAGAATGAGTATTAGTATCTCCAAGACACTTAAGTTCAGTTTAGATCCTGTTGACGTTGCTTTCTTCCATGGTTGGCTACATAGGCAAACAATGAGTGTGCTGCGCCACCTGCTGGACAGCACGGCACATCACATCGGTATTTCCTGACATTCTGTAAATCATTGCTACTACCTTTCAAGCATGGATTTATTTATATATCATAGGCCTCTGGACTACTTTAGTTGTACGTCAGTGCGGGCTTCTTTCTTAGTGGTTTTTTTTTGGACGCCGTGTATGTGTTCATCACAGAAATGATGACGTTTGTTTAGTTTTGAAGCGTTTTTTTTTTTTTTTTTTTTTTTTGTTAAAATTTTTTATTTTTTTTTTGTTTTTTATATTATTTTTAATTTTCAAAAATTTTATTTTCTTTTTTTATTTTTTTTTTTTTTTTATTTAAATTTTTTATTTTTTTTTTTTTTTTAAGATTTATTTTTTCAATTTAAATTTTTTTTTTTTTTTTCAGGTTTTTTTTTTTTTTTTTTTTTGTCGTAACATGTATAGCTGCAAACAGGAGGGATATTGTAAACGGTGGGTAAACAGACTGAGTTCTGTTGGCCCCGTGCTGACAGCAGTTACAGCAGCGTTTGTGTTAGCTAAATGCTAACGATGACTATATACATATGCGTGGTAAAATGTACGGGTCATGTTTTAGCATCGGATTAAAAATGAAGCTCGATCCATTTTGGGCCTCTTTAATCGGTGCGGCGATTCCCTGCTGAAAGGGTCGAGCGTTAAATGTGTAGGAGCTCCTGAGCGGTTATGTTTGTGTCTCCTCAGAGGACCAGGATGTGAGGTACACGGCTGTCAGTAGCTTCATCTTCCTGCGCTTCTTCGCCCCGGCCATCCTGTCCCCCAACCTGTTCCAGCTGCGACCACACCACCCGGTGAGCACGTGCCCTCTAAGCCCCTCCCCCATCCCGCAAGTGCATGTCTGCTAAATTCTTCCCCTTACACATGTGTGTTGGAATTAGCCTCCTTCTGAGGTTGGGCTAAGGGGAGCCGCCCCGCCGTTTGTCATTGGTTATGCTGTCATGCCTTCCTGTTGATCAGTGGTTAGCATGTACATCCGCTTCCCATATAATTACCGGTTTGGTGTTGCCGCCGCCTCGGTTACCGCTCATAGTCATCGCATGTGGCGGTTGTGGTGATGGCTTCCCACAGGATGTGTGAATCGGGGACCGTCTCTCTTCCACAGGATCCCTCTACCTCTCGAACCCTCACCCTGATCTCCAAGACCATACAGACCCTGGGGAGCCTTGCCAAGTCCAAATCCGTGAGTCACTCACCCTGTGAGGTTCGTCCTCCTTGAGAAAATGAAACTGGTGGGCAGGAGCTGGCAGATGTTAGGTTGGATGGAATTGTGGTAATACCATATAGCACTGCATTCTGTGTCCACCATGGTGTTTTGGTTATAACATGCCATTTTGAAATCCTTGTGTCAAAATTAGCTGAGAAGGGGGAGGTGGGCCCCCATAATAAAAACTTACCGTTTGTAATTTTACTGGCAATTTTTCAAAGATACTGTCAAAATATCATACACAGTGCGCAGTATAATGTCTGGACGGTACGACGGTGTGAGGAATGAGATGCAGCCCAAGCCTATCATCTGCGGATTAAACATAAACAAATCTGACTCGATCCAAGGGGAAGCTAATCGCTCTCTCGCCCCCCGCAGGCCAACTTCAAAGAGTCCTTCATGGCGACCTTTTACGACTACTTCAACGACCATAAGTACGCAGATGCTGTGAAAAATGTGAGATCTGTTTCGTTTTTAATTTAACGTTATTCTGTTTGGGGATGTCCGTTCCTGAGGGCCTGTTCTGGACAGACTCACACATCTGAATTAACTGTACTTAGTGAAAAGGGCTTCCTGTTTAACAGGCTTTGTCTGGTGGAGCTCCCCCTAGTGTCCAGTATAAACAATGCAATCTCTCTGTTTATGCATGCCAGACGGGGCTGTTCACAGCATCTGCATTGAGGCACTCTGCCACTGGGAGCTGTGTATACAGAAGGCTGGCTGATCTTTCTTTATATAGACTGTTCTCTCTCTCTGGTTGACATGCCTGGGTTAATCTGTACAGTATTCAAGTGTTGCATACAGCAGTTCCTGTAAATATCAAGTACCATGCCTGGTTATGGGGAAACAGTGGCACATGCAAGTTTTCCTTTTACTAAACTAAGCAAAGAAATATTCTTCCTAACTGAAGTAATTTCGGTTTTCACGAGTACTGAAGCTTCTCCGTGAAGCTTGAAATCTGTAGACGTCTAAAGAGAGATGGACAGTCTTTAAATGAGGACTGAGAATTCTGTGTAGCCTGTAAGTGTTCCTGATGATCTGATCTGATACTGCATGGGTATATAACTTGGACCGAGCTTTGACAACTGGCATTTTTCTCGGCTCAGTTCCTAGATCTGATCTCCTCATCCGGGAGGTGGGACCAGAAAAGCATCGAGACACCGATCATGCTGAAAGAGGGGTGAGATTGCTGATGACCTCTACCATGAATCAGGGAATTCATTACAAGGGGGCAAACAGAGTTTGAGCCACCTCACAATGACTGTGCCCTGGGCACATAGCTCAATGGAAACCAACAGATGTGGGTTATAATTATGTCCCCGCACTGAAGTTTGAATCATTTACATGCACAAAGGCCAGGTGATACTGCTTTCTATCCAGTTGGAGGCATCGTCTAACAAACAGAGTGTCGTGACAGGACAAAAACACCAACCCTGGAGATCAATTTCCTCATCTGCTAGAAAATCAACCAGAGATCTTACATTTGAAAGGAGACATTGACCTCAGCTGTGGAATCTTCCGCTGAGGGAATTGCTGGTCTAGGGAGATGACCTGCCATCGCCATCTTGTGTCAGAGAAGTGCGACTGCAGCCTTTGTGTCAAGTGGGAAACTTTCCTAGTGCCAGGACGGTGTTAGGATGGTATCGCTCTTCCTGGATTGTTGTCTTTTTCTTAGTCGACCAGAGTTGATCAGCTGCAATCCATTTGTCAGAGAGATGAGACTTATCAGTACCGTTTATTGTATCGGTTTGGAAAAGAGTCCTCTGGCCACCTAGGTTTCAGAGGGGCCTGACACTCTGTGATAATTGAGGAAAACTACTGAGGTTACCTCCACACTGCTACGTTTCTGGTTAAAAATGTAGACATTAGTCATTTTCTCCTCATCCAAACAACCCCGAAGTTGCCAGCCCCCAAAAACAGACTTTCGTAAACACTCCCATAACCGTGCACGTTGAGCATTGCAGTGTGGATGAGTGAAAATGGAGACTTTTGAAAACGCGGACTCTAAATGCACCCTAATGGGTCCCCAGACTCATCACTTGGCCCGTCTCTCATTCGATCCCCCTAGTTACACCCTGTCATGGTCTGATTGGTCACCTGGTCACCTACAAAGAAGTAAACAGTATTCCAAAATGGCGAATGTGAAGGAGCTGCTTTCAGTGGGGCGTTCCCTGTTGCTGACCTGTATGGAGCTAAATAGCGTGTTGTATAGTGTCACTGCTGCATTTTACGGAAGAAAAACTAACTTACTGTTTGATGCATGCATATCCAATGTAGGCTAAAAGAGACGTCATATACGTTTTTTCGCTCATTTCATTGCTTGTATCAATAAATGTGTGGATGGAGCTTTTTTTAAAAGCTAAAACATAGCAGTTTGGATGCAGCCTGAATCTCCTGTGTTGTCTCTCCCATGCTGGGTGCAGGAGTGTGAGACTTGTCATTAAGAGACTTGATAGCAGAGGGTTTTCCAGGTAAGCGGCTGGCTCTGTGACCTTGTGACCGCAGCTGTGCCCCTGTGACCCCACTGCCTGCTGTCTTCCCCTAGTTTTCGTAAGCTAGGTGTTAGAAAAGCTTCCTTTTAGGAAATCTCTGTGGAATCTCCTCCTTAAAGAGTTTTCTTTCTCGCATGTCGAAATAAAACAGTGGGATCGCAAAGGACAGGCTGCGTATCCGCCACATGTATCTGTGAAGAGTGTGAAAACGGCTAAGCTGAGCGTATCTGTCGTTTGGCTTTGTGCAGTAATGCTGCATGCTCGCCATTGGCTGATCCCAGTCTGAGTCACTGAGGCTGTCCAATAAAAGTTTTGCGGCTGCAGACCTGAGAGTTTCGCACGATGTCACATGCTGTGGCCCTGTTTGTTTTAGTTTTTCCCCTCAACGGGGAGCAGGGCTAAGCTGCCAAATTCCCTCCATCCGCAGATTACCCCTGGGGGCTGTTGCTGTAAACCGCCCCACTGCGGCCCGTCCTCCTCTGAGTAGAGGCATTTGACTAGTTTGATCGATGGATCCTGACAGTCTGGCACAGAGTAAAGTAGAATTCCGTGAAATGCATCTCGCAGACTTGAATGGTTTTATTTCCACGAACAAGTTTGCAAAGCCGCTCATTAACTTGAAGTGTTTTGTCCCAACGCACTAGTTTGTGCTTTAGAGAATAGTAACAACACAAAGTGCAGCAAGTAGCAGCACAAAAATGATACTGCACTTTTCACAGTGAGGAATTTCTCCTCTCAAGTCTCTAGTTTACTTCTGGAATGCAGTCCAGGGAATAAACTGATGTGAAAAAAGTCGTACTGAAGTATGCTGTTGCGCAGCCCATCACTAATGTGACAGAACAGACTTAAATTGCACCAAGCAGTGTCACAAACATTCAGTGCTGAAGATCAGTATGAGATCTTTGCTGCTCCAGTTTATAGATGATACCTCTGGGGCTTCTCCGTGCTGCTGTGACATCAGACTGGTTGCCAGATGTCCTCTGTGATTTCACTATTTTAACAAATAGAGTATTTGTGCTTTATTCATAATTCTGGGGAAATTGGCTAGTTTTAATGCCATATTGGTCTCCATGAAAGACACAGATACTTGTGTATATACAGGTGAAAGCAAACATTAGTGTCAAAATGAACAGTTCAGCACCCCATGGTAACTGGGGTTAAAGGCCCTACTGCGAGACTTGAACCCACAATGTTCCGGGCAGGGACACAGACCCCCTAACCGGCTGAGGTGGTAAAGAGAACATCCTGTCTCTCCTACCTTCACTCCTGCCAGGTTCATGATCAAAAGAGCTCAGGGGAGGAATCGTTTTGGCATGAAGAACTTCAAGAAGAGATGGTTCCGTCTCACCAATCATGAGTTCACCTATCACAAAAGCAAAGGTAATGCTGAACATTTATTGGTTCTATTCTTCACCACACAATTTTGTAAAACAGGCACCCAAAGCTGCTGTGTATCATTGGGTCCCGAGTTGGCACTGTGTGTTTGTGTGATCCGGTCCCATGGTACCTCGTGGCTCCAGTATAATTGAGTCCCAAGACGACGGTGTGTGGCTGTTGTGTGATATGGCCCAAATTAGGGATGCATCCTGCGGTCCCATGCTGAGCTTGTGCAGTGATTGCGTAATTTCTTGAGCTAATGGTGTTCAACACTTGCTGGAAAATGGGAAGAGTCATGTTTAATGTGGATTAAACTCTCTGCCCCATCTGCTGTTGGTGTGTCTGAGTGCCCCACTGTAAAAGATCTTGCTGCCTCCTGTGTATTATGGAATGTCTGTAAGTGGTGTATGTCTGTATGTCGTCAATATGTAATGTGTCTAACAGCTGTACTGTAATATGGAGGTCCTTAACCCATCTTGTAATGTAGGGTTTGTCTATTCTCCTAACCCTTATTCTGTAGTAGGAAGTTCTTTAATACCTTGTGATTTGGTATGGGGGGTGGTATGGTGCTATAGTGGTTAGTCTCACGTCTCTGGGACCTGGGATCATGTGTGGAGTTCACATGTATGTGTTCCCCATGTCGTCATGGGGTTTCCTCCGGGTAACTCCGGTGTCCCCCACAATCCAAAAACATGCTGAGGCTAATGGGAGTTACTGAATTTACTGTAGGGGTGTGAGTGTGCCCTGTGATGTGTTGGCACCCCACCCTGGGGTGTTCCCTGCCTTGCGCCTGTAGCCCTGGGACAGGCTCCGGTTCCCCCGTTACACCGAATAGGACAAGCAATTACAGAAGATTCAATGGATGGATTTGGTATCCAGCCTAGCCCGCATTCTGAAGTACAATTTGTATGTAACGCAGAAAGCTGTCTTAATGGTGTGCTGTAATGGGGGGGGGGGGGGGTCTGCACCTATGTGCTGTATTTTTGTGTAGCTTTTAGCCATAAGCTTTGTGCATCTCTAACTCCTGTGATCTATGCCTCCCCCCTCATGGTCCTTCAGGAGAGAGTCCACTGTGCAGTATTCCCATCGAGAACATCCTGGCCGTTGAGCGATTAGAAGAGGAATCCTTCAAGATGAAAAATGTAACAGGCTGCTTTCTGCGCACAAAGAGCCAAAGAAACACTTGACAGAAACACCATCAAGTGACTCTTCAATATGACAATCAGAATCAGAAAACTTTATTGACCCCGGAGGAAATTGTTTATGCGATGACTGTCATAACACAGAGACAAGAACAATATAAAATAAAATAGTCTAGATAAAATCTAAATAGAAATCTGTAGAAAGAAAATAACCACAATATGAATAGAAAAATAATATTGACCAGTAGTAATATTGAACATAAGATATTGTGAGCTTTTATTATTAAACGTTGTTCCCTGTACCTAATGTCTACTGTAGCCTTTAGTTTAGCATGGGGTTTGACCTCTTTGTCCTCTGTTGAATTTTGACAGATGTTCCAGGTCATCCAGCCTGAGAGGGCGCTCTACATCCAGGCCAACAACTGCGTGGAGGCGCGCGATTGGATCGACATCCTAACGAAAGTCAGCCAGTGCAATCGGAAGCGGCTGAGTACCTACCACCCGTCGGCATACCTCAATGGACACTGGCTGTGCTGCAAGCACTCAGCTGACTCCGCCCCCGGCTGCACCCCTTGCACAGCGTGAGTTTTATGCACCTCCAGGACACCTGCCCCCTACTGGGCGGCCAAGGGAGAGAGCTTTGTGGAGTTTCCAGCACAGCGCCACGCGATCCACAGCGTATTAAGACCATTAGTGGTAAAGTCATTGAGTTGGTAGGAGTGTTAATACGGAACACATGCAAGGAAATGTCAAGAAAATGCTGTTTTCCAGGTCTTGGAATCTTACGTCTTTTTTTTTTTCCCCTGCCCTTTGTTTCCTTGACAGCGGCCTTCCCGCGAACATCCAACTGGATGTCGATGGAGACCGTGAGACAGAACGCATCTATTCACTCTTCAGCACGTACATGGCCAAGCTGATCAAGATGCAAGGTGACGCTCGTGTGTGCGTGTGCGTGTGTTCCTGCCCTTGCTGTGAGAGTGCGTGTGACATGCATGATCTCACAGTATCACCTCCCTTGCTGACCCAACAGAGGCGTGTGGCAGCAAGTCCGTATACGACGGGCCGGAGCAGGAGGAGTACTCCAGCTTCATCATCGACGACCCCCAGGAGACATACAAGACGTTGAAGAGCATCATCACCGCGGTGCAGGCCCTGGAGCAAGAGCACGCTCAGTACAAAAGGGACAAGTTCAGGAAGACCAAGTATGGCAGCCAGTAAGTCCCAAGCCGATTTCAGATCAAGCTGGGTATCAACAGCACCACCCGTTCATTTACCCAGTATGATTAAAGCTTAGCATCAGTCAGACTGACGATTATTTGAGGAACTTACTGATTATTCTGAGACCTTACTTAACTGTGATTTTTCAGTCCATTGGTGTTAAATCCTTTGTAGCATCAAAGACGAATGCTGGTATACATAACATGATAGTAGTGCTTGCTGCCATCTGACATGTGCCTGTACAACTCCCTCAAACTAAGTTTCCCATAATGCATTGCCATATGTAAGTACGGTGGCTCACCGAGCTAGAAATACGCAACAATACACAACAAAAAATTTTGGTGGTGAGTTATTGGTAAATTGTGTGTTTTTTTTTTTTTTTTTTTGGTCATGTTTATTATTATTCATTATTTTGTTAAAACCGTTTTCGCAGGGAACATCCAATTGGAGACAAGAACTTCCAGTGCTACATTCGGCAGCAGTCGGAGTGCTCCACCTACTCCATCTGATCGTGACCAGCGGTTGCCAAGGTGCTCTGAGCACTGGCTGGTGTTCCACCTCCCACGAGAGAGAGACAGAGAGAGGCGCCCCGCAAGGGTCCTGAAAACTGAACCTGCGCATATGAGGACATGGGATTATCCTGTGTAGAAGTGTAGCATGAAGATTAAGGGTCAAGCTAATTCCAGTATTTTCTATGAAATACTAAACTAAAGGACAGCTCTTCACCACATGGTATGACCAAAGCGATGCACTTTAATCATCCCGGACTGATGGATGATGCAGCTCTGCCTTACGGCGCATTTTAAATTTTTATTCTGTGAGATCCTTTTGTTTTTAATCTGTTCCGCGGTTCGGTTCATTGGCCGTTTTAAAAAAGCTCTTAGAAGGCATATTTAGTGTTAACCTACCCACTGAATTTCAAGGCCGAACTCTGCGTCCCCAGAAACCACATACTGCCCATCAGGTGTTATAGTTGTGGATGAGTGTTGTTGCTGTGTGTGTGTGTGTGTGTTTTCATCTCAGCAAGGGTTAAATGCAAATTCTTGTGTGCACACCTACCTTTTTTTTTTAATCAGTGCATTTTTATTAACGGAATCACATGCAAATTGTACCCTAATTTTAGCAGAAGCTCTTGTTTGGTTATCCATTTGTCCATTTAAAAGAATTTTTTGGGTCAAAAGTCATAATAACCATTGTGATCATCCTTCTGCCAGTTCCTACTCTAAAATGGTATTTTCTTTAATCCAGAGGCGATTAAGAGCTGCATAGTCAAATTAGGAAATTAGGAAATTAACCTCCATGAGTGTTTGCAGCAATATCCCGAGTATTTAAAAAAAAAAAAAAAAAAGAAATATTTTCAGATACTGTAGTTTTCTATGTCATTGTTTGTACACTCAAATTGGAAGTCTGTGTAGTGGGGTTTTAAAAATTCAGAATGTTAAACAATCGTGGATATAATTTCACTTAATGTCATGGCTTTTTTTAATATTTCTGTTATTGTGTGGAAATCTCTTAAACATAATGTCTGTCAAGCTTTGTGTTTACTGTGGAATGTTGTTCAGTGGTAGAGGGGTCAGATTCCGGTCAAAGAAGCATGATTTTTGTCTGTATGTCCTGCTCACCTGAAACCATAAATGTGTGCGCTCACCCACGAACTGGCGAGCGAGAGTGCGCGCGTCATCGTGTGTGCGCTTTTTGTTCATAGATAACCTTCCTTCCTTAGAAATGTATTTGGTTGAGCGGTTGTTTTTTTCCCCCCTGAGGTGACACTGCGAGCCCGAAGTTACAGGCTTGCCGGTAACTTGGCTGGCAGGGTAGCACAGCGATGGAACCGCTCGCCGGCGTTGTGGGAACGTGTGGTTCCGCGCCCATGGGAGCGCCATTACGCTCCGCACCTAACAGGCTCGCATCACGGTGCCAGCAGTGTTACGAAAGCTGCGCTTGATTTTCCAGATTGACGACGGAGTACCTCTGCCGTTTTTCTTTTGAGGATTTTAGGAAGGTTTGGTTTGAATAATGGACGTTGCTGAATAGTTGGCTCTCAGAATATTTCCCTCACTAAAGGTATAATCCTAAATTTTTAAGGTCTGGCACTATCCATAAACACAGCCATCATAAAATGTCAGGCATGACAATTGTGATTACAATTAAAACAATACATCAGTCACCCAATCGCTGTCTCTTAAATTCCTCAAAAGAAAAACAACAGGACAAATTATGTATTTTTATATGGATATATGAAAGTAAATATACAGAAATAAGGTTGATAGAAACCACTCCCTTCGGTTAAATGAATGCAATATTTTTCTGTCAGCTTTCCCCCCCTTTTTACTTGCATCTTTTTTTGGGGGGGGGGGGCACGCTGTGTTTCATTGGAGGCTACAGGCAAAAACAACCCATTTTAACAAACGCATATTACCACTTGGGACAACAGCGCCACCTCTGATCAACTTTCGTCCTACATGAGTGTTTTCATAAAAACAAAAAAAAACATGTACACTCTATTTCAAATACGTATACTTATATTCACACAACTTGCTTGTAGCTTGCTGTTATAACTGAGTTATATTTGGGGATCCATCTTCTGCCAAGAAAACAACAAAGGAAATACGGTAGGGCTTAAATAGACGATAAGCGGTTGGAATGGATGGCCTCTCCAAGATTAAAAAAAAAACAATTTTGTAGCACTCAAAGAAAAGGCGTACATGAAAATACGGCTGATTCATTAATTCACGTATTGTTTATTAGCAGCTTTCCATTGTTTGTGCTAGACAGGTTTAGCAAGTCACACGTCTAATTAAACCTTAAAATCATATCTCGCCTTTAAAGCATTTTGTTTGGAGACCACGGCAAACAAAACGCTGAAGAACTGATAACATTCGTTTAACGACTAAATAGAGGTCAGTTCGAGGAGGATTAAGTTTTTGGAGGGGGGGGGCTGCCTTAGTTTGAATAATGAAAGCCTCTGGCAGCGTTTGAGAAGATCCGAGTTCTGGTCAGCGGAGCGCTGGATCTGGAGAGACCCCACGTCACTTTCCTGACGCCATCCGTGTCCTGTTCACAACCTAGGACGGGGGGGCAAAAAACAAAGATCAAGAGGAAATATTCAGTTTCAGGATTTGGTTGCAGAAATCCGCGCTAGCGCACTTTGAAAGAAGGCTCTTTACAATGTGGAGAAGAAAATCGGCGGTAGGGGTGTCTGTCGGTTGCCTCATCCTTCTGGCCGCCGTATGCGATGCCCATAGATGTGAGTAGATGTTGGGGGGGGGCGACTTATCACAGGAGCGATTGTTGTGCTCCGGGTTTCGTGCACCCGCCCGGGTGGGAGGGGGCGTTCAGCGGTGTAAAGTTTAAACGTTGTTTCCGATTAACTTTATGATGTGTTAACTTTTGTCAGTCTGCGGTAGAAAACTTAAAACCGAAAAGGGATCGCGCAACAAAACCTTTCAGTTTGTCCAAACGAAAGTCGACGCGCAGAGTTTGACTTTACTTTGGTACACGCCAATTAAAGTTTTTTTGTTTAAAAAAATATCATGTTTTGTGTAATGTAGTGTTTTGTTTATTATTACCCGTTCAGTTTCTCCTGTAGGGCAGGCGTTAGACACATGGGGTACTAAAACCCACCAAATACAGCAGGGGCCGTAAAACATGGTTAATAAAGGTACACCATAATAAAATTAGCGGCCCACCAAATATTATTTTAACGTAATTTCCATAAGGCTGCAACACTGATTTCAGTTGTACAGCATGTGTCGAGTCACGTGGTTCTGGGTGCTCTGCATGTATACCCAAGGCTGTTTGGGAGTGTTCACTATATCCTAATTAACAAAAAATGGAAACATTACTTTTAGGATGAATTAGATTCAGTACGGATCCTAGATTCAGTTCCTGCCTTTGTCTGACATGACTTGCATTGATGTAGTATTGCGAAAACATTACAATAATTGTAAAATGACATAGTAGTATCTTCATTACATATTTCAGTTCCAAATTTGCGGCTAGGTGAGTCAAGGTCTCTAAATTACCCCTAGTGTTAACTGCAGTAGGCAAGTAAGGTCCTGATTCACTGCAGTCCCAGGTTATGGGCGATGGATGGGTGGATTAGTGTTACTCAGTCGTGTCACACAAAGCAGTCAAGTGAAATTGTATCTCTAAATTGCAAACAGTGTGTTTGTGCACACACACCCTGTAATGGACTGGAATCTTGTGCTAGACAAGCAGTTATGGATGGATGGATGGATTAACAGCCATAATGATGACAGCATCAAAATTAAATTTTAAGTGTGAGAGATGAGCGAATAACTCTAACCAGCTATGAGCTTGGTGTAGGTGTTACCTGGCCTGTCCTCTTCCTCTGGTAAGCAAACTGATATTAGGCGAATAGTGCATGCAGCAGCATCCACAGCACCACCACAAATACGCCCCCCCTCTCGTGCTCAAAGTCTACAGTAAGGAACATCACCGATACAGCTTCTGTTTGAGCCACACTAGCATGTTAGCATGACTGGCACGCTGACTTCCACTCGTAGTCCTGACGCAGAGCGCGGCCACGCAGTTCCTGGCCCGCCGTCGCCGGACGAACACTCTCTTTGAGGAGAGCAAGAAGGGGAACCTGGAGAGGGAGTGCATCGAGGAGCTGTGCAACAAGGAGGAAGCCCGCGAGATCTTCGAGAATCAGCCGGAGACGGTGCGTTTCCGCAGCAATCCCGTCCGTACCGGAGCCGACCTCAAATTGGGCCATGAGGATCCAAGAAATTACTTTTATGGGGGTACCGTGTTTGGCATTAGGCATAGACAGCTCTAGATGGATGAGAGGAGATAAATGGAGATCAGCTTGGTCTCCGTGAACTGATGTCTGGGCATGTAGTACCAGGACAAACTGTTCCTCAACACTTCAGTGTCTCCTGATGGATATGAATGAATGGCTTGTCAATTTTCTCGATGTTGCGATTTCTTTTCACTCTGTCATCAGAGGGACTCTCATTCCAGCAGAAGAAGCCAGAGACATTACCATCCTGAAAGATCGCCAATATTCCTTGGTCTGCCGATATTCACCAATATTACTTGCTGAATTATTCTAGTGCAGTATCTCAGGTGGAAACAAGGCTGTAGCCATGGAGTCAACATCGGGGAGGGGGGTTAATGGCTATAATAATAATAATATATATTGGGGGGGACATTGTGAGCACATCTGAATATTGGGGGGCACTAATCCTGAATGGTTGTAGTTCAGTACAACAGGAGCTAAAGGTGATCTATGGATCTTGATTTTATAGACTTATAAAATCATGACCCACAAATTACCTTTGGCTCCTGATATAATGAACTACAACCATTCAGGAAGAAACTGCAGACCAAGGAATATTGGTGATCTTTCACTACAGTGCTCTGCCAAAGCTAAAGGTGATCTGTGAATCTAATTTTATAATACACAATTTTATAAAATCAGGATCCACAGATCACATTTGGCACCTGACACATACTGCATATATAAAATCCACACAGTTCCAAGAGGACTTGTCTTAATTGTCTAGAAACTCGCCTAAGAAAGTAAATTCTGTTTCCATAAATTAGGTCTGAACTGACGTTTTGTTTCGCTAAATGATGACATGCATTTCTGACACTGATTATCTTTAATTCTATGTTCATGTCATTGTGGTCATGAGTGAATTTCAAACACTTGAGTGTGTCTTTTCTTCACGTGAATAAGCAACACCAAGTTACTGGTTGATTTATTCACTCCATGGACTTGTCTGCTGCAGTTTACTTTCCATGCCAAAGTATTTACTGTGTATGATTAAATGTCTGGAGTTAGATGGAAATCTTGGTTATAAGAGTGTTTGTGTGCGTGTCAAGCAAGACATACCAGCGCGTAACACGAATGACCTGTAGCTGACCCTGAAGAGTCTTGTTTAGCGACCTCTGTGAAATATTTACTTCTCCTTCTTATCAAATACATTTGTTTTTCTCCAAAATTGACATGGAGCTTATTTTTGTTGCTCACAGGAAAGGAAGATAGTTTCATACTGACTCGTCTGTTTAAACACGAATTGAAACTCATCCTGTTTTTTTTGGATTCTCTTTGTTTCACAGGAATACTTTTATCCTAAATATATCGGTAAGTCATATCAAACTTTTTTTATAGCACCCAAATCAACTTACATAGCCAAAAACTAATATCGGTAATAAAAAATATCTGGTATAGTTTTTAGAATATTCCAAAAATCACTGATATAATTGTTATATTTCATTCAGGTAAAGTACTTTCTTTAATAGTTTCAATAGTTGGCCAAGAGTTTGCGCCAGTAAGCTTTAGCTAATCTACATCATTTTATACGGCACTGCCTGCTCCTTTATGGTCAGTCCCCAAAGTGTCTGGTCGTCCCCTTTTTGGGGACAATCACGTGTCACGATGGGACATGTGTAAGCGTGAGCCCCCAGCTCTGGAGCCGTGGGGCGTGCCAAGCGTCGGTGTGTTTTCATCCCTGTAGGTCGCATCATGTTTCCAGGGCTCGCCTTGCTTTGATGTGAGGCCTAGTAGGACAGCGATGACGGTTCTCTCTTCCAGATGCACCAACAAACCATCTGCAGAGCAGTATTGCGACATTACTAAGTTACACAAGACAGAACAACTACAAAACTCAACCCAATAATACTGCGTCTACCACCCCACTTACGGGAAGATTACATAACATAGTGTTGTGAAATCTTTAAGCAACTCCTACCTTTTTTTTAAGGGAACTGAGGGGATTTTTTTCTGGAATTCATCAGGTAGCATTTATATGCGGTAATGGAAGAATGAATTCAATGTCTTTCAGCATGTTTGGGACGGTTCCGTGTTGGTGTGGACAATGCCCCCTCTAAGCATGATGGAATCCAAAACTTACGCACTTGTGTGACAGGTGGGTGTGTGAGTAACATCCTCAGGTGACCCCCCTCCACCACCACCACCACCTTCTGTGTCCATCCATGTCTTTCTATGCATTGCTTTTGGGTTTCTGTGTATTGTGTTTGTTATTATTTATTGAGACAGTTGGTATTTCAGATGTGTGCATATTCGCCCACTGTGCCTCTCGTAGACATCAGAGACCAGTGCAGCCCGCTGCCCTGCTACCAGGAAGGCTACGAGCGCTGTGTAGACGGGCAGGGCTCCTTCACCTGTATCTGCCGGCCTGGATGGAGGGGCACGCTCTGCGATGAGGGTGAGAGAGGAGTTTGACGGGCCTGCCGTGCTTCTATGCCAGTATCCTCGGCGACCCACAGATAGTCCACGTTCTGCTAGGGAACTGAGAGGGAGCAAAAACATGAGCCAACTGTGGGTCCTCAAGGATTGGATTTGGAAACAGTGCTGTACAACAACAACCGTGTACCTCCAATGCTACAAAAATATTTCTCAGGTCCATTTCTGTACCTTAAATGAAACTACATTTACCTACAGCAAAAGTACAATTGGTCGACCCTTGAGGGTACAGATCCAGTGACAAGTAATTGTACCCTCAAAGGTTTTTTTCTGACAGTGTAGATAAGTATGACCAAAATGAACAATATGTTTGGGTGAAAAATTAATGGAAAAGAATTTGACACCAAATTAAAGCACAAGTTAAGAATATCATAGGAGAGGCACAGTGCCGATCAACCCATTGGGCGAGAGGCGGCCACCGAGGGCACCGTCTTTTGAGGCGGTTTCCTTGAAGCTTTCCTAGGATGTCAATATTTTAATGAAAACCAGGTGCCTGCATTATATAGCCCTGCATGTAGGGGAATGGAAGAGAAACAAAGATTTAAGATGATGGGTATGGCGGGAATGAGCTGCTGGTTCAATTTGAAAAACGATAGATGATAACCCAGCCAGTCCAAAGATACCCTTCAGAGGGGTGATTGTCCAGCATTTGGGGGCAAGTTTACTCAGTGCCCAAAGGAGAGGTGTGCCAAATTCCAGTGATGTGTCGGATCAGATATCGATGAGTGCACGGACCCGGATTTCCCTGCCGGCTGTGAGCAGAAGTGCGACAACCTCCCTGGAAGTTTCCAGTGCATGTGTGAAAGCGGCTACATCTCCTGGGAGAAGATCTACTGCAAAGGTGAGTCCGTGCACTGTTCGAGTGTCATTTGGGGCCCAGGTATGCATGGGGGATGAAGGATATTTCAGGGACTGCCTGGGCTGGAAACAGTGTCTTGTTTTCAGCCCAGAAAGCAGAGCCAAATGTTTTGGAGCCTGGACAGCTGTTTCGGGAATGCTGATATCTTCCCGTGAGAGCACAAAAGTTTCCAATATAGCAGAATAGGTCACCAGCGGCGTCCAGCAAAGTGTGGGAAATGGTTTCCCGTTCTCTCCCTCCGCATTGAGCAAAAAGCAGTTTGAGTGTTTTTCAGTGGTTTATTTGGCAAAGCGTGGCGATGTCTGTATTTCTGAATCTCCAAATCATCCTTCTGCAGATATTAACGAGTGTGCCATGAACCCAACTATCTGCGGCCTTGCCACCTGCCACAACAGCCCAGGCATGTACGAGTGTCTCTGCGAGCCTGGGTTCAAGTACAGCTCACGGTCCTGCCAAGGTGAGGCGTTCTGCCTGGCTACGGACCAGCCAGACTGCTCACGTGGGCTGCCTCTGATGGACTGGAGGCCACGCCTACTCCCAGCTACTGAACCAATTATCATTTCCTAAATATAGGGCTACTTGTGAGGAATTTGAATATTGGTGGGTAGATTTTTCCTGATCAAATATGAGAGCAATGGCTCTCTTTACAGTGTTTGAATTTCCTGTAGAATTATAAGGAAGTGGTAGTCCAGTAGTCGTCATTAGTTAATCATAACCAAATCATAACTCCTGTCCCTGGTTGACAATGTAAGGGCTTTTCCACCGACAATGAACTGCTTTTCTTCTGGTTCACGAACCAGTTTAATTCAGAATCAGGTGCCAACCAGGTACTGGCCCGTGATTCCACCAGTTTCTTGTCTCAGTTGTGGGCACCATTGCGTCATCAGTGCTGGGTGTAGCTGAGTAGGCGGAGATTAGAGAACACCAGCAGGATGGCAGGCCTCGTTGTTTACCTGCAATTAGAGGACAGTGCGGGAACTGTCCTGCTCCTATAGAACTGTCCTGCTCCCACAGAACTGTCCTGCTCCTATAGAACTGTCCTGCTCCTACAGAACTGTCCTGCTCCTACAGAACTGTCCTGCTCCCACAGAACTGTCCTGCTCCTATAGAACTGTCCGGCTCCCACAGAACTGTCCTGCTCCCACAGAACTGTCCTGCTCCCACAGAACTGTCCTGCTCCTATAGAACTGTCCTGCTCCCACAGAACTGTCCTGCTCCTATAGAACTGTCCTGCTCCTACAGAACTGTCCTGCTCCTACAGAACTGTCCTGCTCCCACAGAACTGTCCTGCTCCTATAGAACTGTCCGGCTCCCACAGAACTGTCCTGCTCCCACAGAACTGTCCTGCTCCCACAGAACTGTCCTGCTCCTATAGAACTGTCCTGCTCCCACAGAACTGTCCTGCTCCTATAGAACTGTCCTGCTCCTACAG
>JAODJX010000001.1:49110277-49121523 GCA_026776945.1 Isichthys henryi
CTATAGAACTGTCCTGCTCCCACAGAACTGTCCTGCTCCTATAGAACTGTCCTGCTCCTACAGAACTGTCCTGCTCCCACAGAACTGTCCTGCTCCCACAGAACTGTCCTGCTCCCACAGAACTGTCCTGCTCCTATAGAACTGTCCGGCTCCCACAGAACTGTCCGGCTCCCACAGAACTGTCCGGCTCCCACAGAACTGTCCGGCTCCCACAGAACTGTCCTGCTCCCACAGAACTGTCTGGCTCGTATAGAACTGTCTGGCTCGTATAGAACTGTCCTGCTCCCACAGAACTGTCCTGCTCCCACAGAACTGTCCTGCTCCCACAGAACTGTCCTGCTCCTATAGAAGTCTGTCGTATTTTGTCCAGCTCCTGCTCACAAAGGAAAAATACGTTTCGTTTGACTATGCTTATTTTCAGGCAAACAATAAAGACAAACCTGTAGCCCCAACACATCTTCTGCATTTTGCAGTAATAATAGGCTACATGTGACATAATAATAGGCCAGTCATACATATACATATGTATTTCGACTGCAATGTTTGTACTAACCGGTCATAGATCTGCACAAACAAAATCCATTAATTTGTGTTTTGTTTCAGTTTTTACTGCAGTTGTCACTTTTGATTTGCTTGCACTTGTAGTAAATGTCATTGTAGCCCTTCGTAGTGTCTGGCCCTTTCAAACTGAACATACTTGGCCCAGAAGTGTCAGACCTGTGCCCGGTGTATGATGGCATTTTCTTGCATTTGTCACAACAGGTGAACGGCAGGTGGTTTCCATTATAGTTGCTTACAGTGGAATAGGACTATGAAATATCTGATTTCCCCTCATATGGTTTGACATTTATGTAATTATATATTTTTCTATTCATTTTTCCTTAAACAGGCATTACAGATTTTTGTGCTGGCTCTGTCATCCTTAGCCAGGTTCTGACGAGAGTGACGAGGGACTTTCAAATGCCAGTGTCCTTCCGGAAGTTCCAGGATAGGGTTGCTGTGTAGAAACCAAATTAGGTTCCCATCCATTTTCTGTAACCGGGTTGCAGGGGGTTTGGAGCCCATCCCGGAGGCTACGGGTACAAGGTGGGGAGAAAGTCAGGATTATGCACAAACCCATGGCAGGCCACCCACACACACCAGTTACTCACACATGCATGCCTATGGGCAATCCGGTAACTCCAGTTAACTTCAGCATAATTTTGGACTGTGGGGGGAAACCAGAGTACTTATAGGAAACCTCACGATGACCTAGAGGTATGAGGCAACAGCTCTAACCACTACACCACCAAATTATCATAGTAGCCTGTTGTTCTTTCGTAAGGTGACATTTTTAATGTAACTTTATTCACTCACGAACATGGTTAACAGTCTGATAAAATAAAGGAAAAATATATTTGAACAATACTTATTTTTAAACTTTTTGTGAGATTCTGAGTCATTTCTATTCTCCCACTCCACCAAACACTTCCCGTCCACTCCTTCATTCGAAAATAAAAAATTGTCATGCGCTCTTTCTTGCAACGGGTCCTGTGGGAGTCCCACAGGAATGCAGACCTCTTGCAAGCATTCGTAAATTGCCAAGGGACCTTAATACACGCCCACTCGTGATGTCATCGTCGTTCCCTCTCAGGGACCAGCTGTTTCTTGGTCCACAACTTGATCTGGTTTTTTAGTTTGGTGTAAATGTTCAGAAGCATTCAAAAATCAGTTTGTGAACTGGAATGGGACCAGTTCTCTGTTGGTGGAAAAGCACCATGTGATAGGCTGGAGCCCTGTCCAGGGTGTGGCTCACCTTATGCCCCGCCTAATGCCCCGCATTAGCTCATGGTGTTGGCTTCTCTCCACAGATATCGACGAGTGTGCTCTGGGGGTGTGCGGTGGCACGTGCATCAATACCATTGGAAGTTTTTCATGCCACTGCGACGGGAGGAAGGGCCTGCAGCTGGCCACAGATGAGCGGACCTGTGAGGTATGCTTCCAGGGAAAATACACCATTGAATTTTATTCCTGAGTGTAAAATGGGGCACTCAAAAAGGAGATTGTAAGACATGTTTTCCCGGACAGAAAATCCCTGTTTGTATTGAACTGGACGACTCTAAGGACGCGGAGATGCTGTATCTTGGGGAGCAGTTCACTGGGATTCCTGTCATTTACCTGCGGTTCCGCCTTCCAGAAAATTCCAAGTGAGTCCCCCCCCCCCCCAAGTGTGTCTGAATATGTGTAACCAAAAACAATCTAAGGAAACTTACATATGCCAATTAACTAAATTTGTTAGATAATCCGATGCTGCATGTCACAGACAAATATTTCATACTGTGCTTGTCGAGACATCTGGAAACTGTCAGGCTTACTCAGTGAGGTTCAACAAATTTTTAGCGTCAAGGTGTGAGATCATTGTGTTATTTTTCATGTCCCTCACATTCCTGAGTACAATAATTTTTTCCCCACTGTAAGGTTTACAGCAGAGTTCGACTTCCGTACCTTTGACCCAGAGGGTGTGATCCTGTACGCTGAATCATCCCCAGAGGCCTGGTTCTTACTGGGTCTGAGGGATGGACAACTTGAGGTCCAGTTCAGCAAGGACAAGTCGTTCAAGAGTACTAGAGGTGGAAAAGAGATCAACGACGGGCAGTGGCATGTGGTGAGAGTGCGATAACTTAACGACAAGCCATCGAAAGATATTGCTTTTGGACCACTGGGCAAACAGAGCTTGGGACTTTTTCTACTGGGCTTGTTACTTTTGGCGCTTTTCCACTGGCATACAGGAACTGACCCGTACCCGAGAAACCGCAAAGACAGCACAGTTCAGTTTAGACACACTTGCGGCTGCGCTAGTAAGCAGGGTTGTGTCAGAACAGGTACAGCTTGCATACATTGCAATGGAAAATCGTCAGTTCCTGGTACGGGTCAGGTACAGCTAGGTTCCTGGTGGCAGTGGAAAAGCACCATTTGTTCTGCCCTGTAGATATCAGTGGAGGAGCTGGACCACAGTGTCAGTGTGAAGATCAGCAGGCAGGCTGTGATGAGCATCACCAGCCCAGTGAGCCTGTTCAGTCCCGTCAACGGGAAGCTGGACACCAAAGTGTACATCGCTGGGCTTCCCAACCGTACTGACAACCTCATGAAGCCGGTAAAAACACACCCGCCACCCAACCTCTAATTTGCTACAGTTAGCACAGATTTCCACACTATATCTATGTTTGTAATTACAGGTAAATGCTTTTCTAAACAACAGGGGACATTAAAGGTGCAAGACCATTCATGATGCAGCTCAACATATCCGATTTTAAAAAGTTAGTTTTACTGTCAGACTATGTTTGTTGCAGCTTTAACAAAAGCTGGAAGATAATCCAATGCTCTATGAAATTTTTGGGTGGAAGTCAACAGATGGTGCTGTTTTGCTGTAGGTGTTACACGAAGTGCCAAACAGTTATTCAACTTTCTGAGAAGGGGATGGAGATGATCCCAAATGCTTCAGTTTTGTTTTTGCACTAAAAACATTTACTTAACTCAATGCTTATTGAAAGGATTCTAGGTACAGTATTACTCGGATATGTCACTGGGTTGTGCTATCAAATTATTCAGCCTACCAACACCTTAGGTAAAGTGTAACAAAAGCCGCTAATTATACCCAAAGAGGAAAAACCATTTCATCAGGCGCACTGAACCATGCTCTAGTCCAGCCCCTGGAGCTGATTTGACGTGACTATCGCTTTAAGGTCTAGGCGAGTCCTCAGCATACTGCTAGCATTGGTGTGGCTCTGGGTCCTCTTTCAGATTAACCCCAGGCTAGATGGCTGTATCCGGGGTTGGAACCTGATGAACCAGGGAGGATCAGGGGTCAAGGATGTGATCCAGGGAAAAAAAAGCAAGCACTGCCTTATTGAGGTGGAGCGAGGGTCCTACTTCGCTGGAGCTGGGCTTGCAGAGTTCAACCTGGACTACAGTAAGTATGGTGCACATGGTTTGCAGTGAGTACAGTAAACGGATCCGTGGGCTATGGAAACCAAACTAGACTTTATTCTTGAGGGTTACTGCTAGCTTACGTCTTGTCCTCTGTCTGGTTATTTGACATAAAATGAAATGATGCTTTGTTTGTTTGTTTATTTGTATAACTATGAGTACAGATACATTGGGATGCTTCTTTCACATATCCCATCTTCCTCTCCTGTGTGACACACACATTATACACAGTGCAGAACGAAGCTTGAGAATCTGACCATGGGCTCAGCCATATATCCTCTGTTCCTGGGGCGTTTTTGGGGGGCTGTTTTATATTTGTTTAGATTTTTTTTTTTGGATATATCAGCAGCTCAATGATTTATATTTACATCTTTTCAGAGGAAGCAGATTCTTGGAAGATCAACCTTAATATGAGAATTCAACCATCCAAAAGTACTGGAGTCCTGTTTGCCCTTGTCAGGAACGACATGGTGCCCGTCTCCATCTCTGTGGTGGCCCAGGGACTTGAGGAGTCGGTAAGTCTGTCTGGCCGGTCGCTGTGATGATCAGCTGACCCCCCCCCCCAGCTTCATCCTGAGTATCTTGTGCTTTTCAAAGACCCTGCAGGTCTTCCTGGGAGACGTAAGTGTGGCAAAGCTGGAGTCCGTGATGCTGTGCTACCCGGGTCACTTGTCTGTGGAACTCGCCATGTCCAGATCCAAACTCGAGATCCTGGCCAGTCCCTCCAACATCACGTTTGCTCAGCCCGAAGTCCTACAGAGCCTCCTCATCGCCCTTGATAGTGCGATGCAAGAGCCCATCAGCACTTTTGTTGGAGGTGTTCCAGGTAAGGTATTTTTAACTCTCTCTCTCTTTTGTATATAATTTACCTTAAATAAAAATCAGATGATTCGACTATGTTCATTAACATTCTTTAGATGTCCTTTCATTTAACACATCGTCAATTCTAATTTTGTGTGTATCTGAGCGGATATACCTTACCTTATGGGGACACAATGTCCCCACAACGTCATGAATACCCTTTTTCTTTTCCATTATGGGGACCAAATCCTTCTGCTTGGTCACTTACGGTTATGGTCAGGGCTGGGTGGGGGTTAAGGTTGTCATAGCTAGCGTTAGCTTTTTTTCCCATAGAAATGAAAGAGTGGTCCCCATAAAGATATATGTTTACCTGACGTGTGTGTGTGTGTGTGTGTGTGTGTGTGTGTGTGTTTTTCCCATTCACATTCTTCTTCCCATTCATTGCCTGCAGTTTTTTCATATCCTTCATCAAAGTGGCATTCATTCCTCTCAGTCAGCACTAGCCTCATTCCTGCGTTCCACTCACTTAGTCACTTCTTAATGTGACTCCTTTTGCCGTTTGTGTGGGCTGGGCTGCTTGCTTTGTACTTTGCACCCTGGAGTACATGTCTTCCTGTCACGCTGAAGGGATGTTATAAAAACAAAACTCGCGTCAGGGCTACTAGAAAAAAAGGAAATATTTTCATGTAACTTTATCTCCATTCCAAAGTAAACATATTGTGGACAATCGTGGAGACCTTGTATTCCACCTCTGAGAGATGTCTGGCTCCACTGAAGAATGTCTTCTGTATTCTCTCACCTTATAAGAAGTGTTTTTTATAATAAGTTAAGAGCAAGCACTTGGCTCTAACAGCTATGTCCAAATATCAAACAGTATATAAAAGCCTTGAGTTGCCTATATATAACCTGTTATATTCTTTCAGTGTTAATAGTCAGAGAGCTGGAAATCATTCTGGAATAAGAATAGGAGACTTTGGACTTTTCCCCCCTGCGGTGTTTGTTTATTCTAATGTCTGTTTGTCTGTCTTTCCATGGATAGAGGTTCCTTTAACTGCTACGCCGGTGACTGCCTTCTACAACGGCTGCATGGAGCTCACCGTCAATGGCCGGAAGCTTGACTTTGATGAGGCTGTGAACAAACACAACAGCATCAAGTCCCACTCTTGTCCTCGCGTGTCAGACTATTGAATGACTTTTTTTGTTTTGTTTTGTACACTGTGTAATCCTTTCTTGATATGTAAACTGTCACTTAAATAATCAGAGCATAATTTAATCTCCGTTTCATTAAAATCTCATTAATATTTAATATTTTAGGAATTTTACTCAGACAACTGTATATTAAAAACAAGTTGCAAAACATTGGTATGTGGGATTTATAGAAATATAGATGTATAAATGTAGCGCTTTATTTGCAGATCTGATACAATGATTCTAGTTTTATGTGTTTTTTTTTTTTAAATAAACTGATTGTTACGTGGTAAAAACATCGAATCCGTGCAGATCCCTTACAAACCGTTGGAATATCGGTCTCGCAAAATTATCCATAGTCTGTACGAACGTCAAATAGATTTTTTTAAGTACTTCATGATAAATTGGGTCCTTTCCGCTGAGATTATTCTCGAAGACGTGTATTTCGTTAATTTTAATAAAAACTGTTGAAAGTGATTTTTGGTAACTTTTTCATTTGCGCTAGTGAAAATGATCTTTGAACTTCACCCAAGGGATTTTGCTTTGGAACGTCAAAATAATCTAATGGAGAGTCAAAATGTTTACGGATAAAAGTTGATTTTATAGAGAAAGCAGAACCGATGCCGACTTCGCGTGTGGCGGATGGATGGATGGATGGATGGATGGATGGCGTGACTGCCGGGACGAGGGATGGTCACCTCTCCTCTCCGCACGGTCTGAGGCTAAATATTTCCGATTTTAAGCGGCGTGTTTTTAAATGGGCAGGGAAACGGTGCGTCATTCGGGATAATTTGACAGGCCTTTTAAGAGGGCGGTACCATAGACGCTCAGTTAGGAGTGACTACAGTAGATCACCTTAATTTTACGCCATTTTTTTCCCTAAAACGGGGGGAGCAGAAAGAAAGAGGAGAGGCAGGGGGGAAAAAGGAGCTCCGGTGGAAAGATCTTTTTTTTTATTACGCCGAGGGTAGCCGGCTCTGCAGTAAGGAGACACGCAGGAATATGGAGGCAGTATAAGAAGAGGAAGGAGGACATCTCCGCGACGTGTGTGTCTGTGTAATGCCGCTGGCCGTGCGGGGAAAGGCGCTGATCTATATGCAGCTACTGCGGCGGTCGGCCACCACACTCAGCTGAACCAGGGAAGAGGAGGAGGAGGAGGAGGAGGAGGAGGGGGGAGAGAAACTTTCTCCGTCCGGCAAAGCAAACATGCGGCGGGCTGCGACTCTCTTTCCGCCGGGATGCCCGCCGCTCCTGGTTCTCCTGCTGCTGCTGGTGCTTCCCCGCTCCTGGCAGCGTAAGTATCCACAATCTACCTCTGTTTGCTCAGTTCACTATGCATGTTTTTTTTCTTTTTGTCCGGGTTTATGCTTGACTTTCGCCGGTTGCGTTTCACTTGGCTGCGGGGAAAGCAGCCTCGCTCCTGTGATTTCCTCCCCTGCGCACAGAAGCATCCTGAATCCCGCTGAATCCTCACTTCTCCCTGCGGCCGCATAGGGGGCATGAGGGATAGGGCTCTGTCCGGTGCAAACTGCTGCATAGGGCAGCTGGTTGGAAAAAGGGAGTTTTTTTTGTTTTTCTGGAACAGCCGCCGATATGCATTTTCTTTCCACCTTAATCTTTTGCAGTGTCGCTGTCGCCGGAGGAGGCGAACCAGTTCCTGAAGCGAGGAAGACGCGCCTACCAGGTTTTCGAGGAGACGAAACAGGGCCACTTGGAGCGGGAGTGTGTGGAGGAGCGGTGCAGCTATGAGGAGGCACGGGAGGTGTTTGAGAACGACCCGGAGACGGTGAGGGAGCCCGAACCGCACGCTGACCACAGGCATTACACCAAAATTAAAATTTTTAATTACTGCCACGGGATCAAACAGCGGCTTCTTTGGTTTTATTAGACCCATATGACCTTTCTTCGGAACGGGCACAGTATCTTTTACTCTGACCTACAAAAACAGCACTTTGATTAAATGTACATGCTTGGGCAAAGAATGTCTTTTATCTTTTTTAATGGTGACCCTCCAATTTTTAGAGTTTGTACCTGTCTTTACTATAGTTAGAATTTCAGATTCTTTTGTGATTGCAAAAGACTGATTTGTTAAAGAGTCGGGATAGTACCCAGCAGTGCTGCAGTGAGGTTTGCGTTAAAGCTAGGCTGATATTTCCTTGTACAGCAGGGCTGCAGTAAGGTGTGTCTGGAGTATGCAGGGGCAGCAGAGGGGTTAAAGACACTGACAGATTTTGGGGGCCCAGCACTTAAAACAGAGGCCCCTTGAATGCGTAAATTGATAGGTAAAAAGGAGGGGGAGGGGGGCAAGGTGACATTTTTGTGAATTTTTAGGTGTGACCCTGTGGGAATGTCACCATGTTGAATTAATTTGATCGACAGCTCTCCGTGTGGCGCGGTACATTAAATGCTGATTTCACTGAAAGTCGTCCTTTATTGTCCTTTATGGATGACCCCCCCACACCATAGATATGAGCACTGTTGACCTTAGCAGTTCTCCTGTCCCTCCCCAGTGGATTGTAGTCGGAAGAGTATCTGCAGAGCTCTCATTAAGAGTGGGTGACTCACGATTGGAGGCTTATCTGATACATAGAACCACCTGGCACACAAGTAAACCCCAAAGCCGGGGGGGGGGGGGGGCTTCACGTTTGATCCTCAGCACGGTGCTGTTTCAGAGCCCCCCCCAGCCCCTGCCAGATCCCATCAGACCCAGTTCCATGCTGCCGCCCCCTATCCTGGAAATGTTGGGGGTTGGGGGCGTGACCCGTAATTATGCAATACAGTCAGCTTCCAGGCTGTAATGTCTCCGAGCATCTTCTTAAAGTAAGAGGATGAGTGTTATGCCACTGGCGGAGTTTAATCGTAAACCCGGTACAGGGAGGTGACCCTGAGCTCAGAGTCACGCCGTTTTTTTTTTTTGTGTGTATCTGTGTGTATGTTATGTAATCAACTGTTTGCCTGTCACTGGTCGTGAAAGGACAACATGTGGCTCAGCGAGTTGTGATCGCAAGGTTGCCGGTTCAAATCCCAGAGTTGACAGACTAGACAAGTCCCTAACTTCCCAATTGATCCAGGGACTGTCTGACTGTGCCGTCTCAGTTGTACGTTGCTGCGGACGAAAAGCATTTGCTAAATTTCTTAAAAAGGAAGGGGTCAGCTAAGGTCTGATGTTTTGTGGGTCATGGCAGGCAGTGCCATGTGAGGTTCAGTGTCAAGGGCTGTGGTTGGTCAGAGCTTCCGATCGCTGTGGTGATACAAGGATTCGCTTGCAGTCATGCCAAACATTATTTATTATTAAATGCTGTCCTGCAGGCTCTGCAGTAGGACAGCTTTTGCTGCAAGTCACGGCATCTACGGCGTAACGTGACGCTTCACTTGGTTCCGCCTCCGCGTCATTCTGGCGGACGGCCTCATCAGACGGCTGGAACCCAGACAGCAGCCGGATTGTTCTGACTTTCGTCTTCGGAGTCCTCGAAACAGGGAAACCCTGGGGAATGGTGACGCTGGCATGGGCGGATGGGAAAACGGGGCTGTCACTCAGAGCGACGTCTGCGCAGATGGAGGACCTTGAGTTAGACGTTCCGCCTGGGGGGGCAGGAGGAGTAAAGGGCTGTTTTACCCAAATTTTCTGTGCTGTGGAATTCATGATGACATTGTTTTGATGATGATCTGTTCCGGCCTTTGACCTGAGTTTCCCAGCTCGGGACATAATCGTTATGTTTGTCCCTTATAAAGGCTCCTCCAGGCCAATGTCCCTGGTTTAATACCCGTCTATAGGCTGTAGAGAGTTACTTTTCATGCGAAGGGAAAACAGGCAGTTCTCACTCTTTGTTCCTCTGTGGAATTTGCCCCCCCCCCCCCACCACACAGGCATGCAAGACCTGCCTGCTGTTTTGATTCCTCACTGGTTTTTGGCTTTGTTAGACTGTAAAGTCTGACCCACATAGAAGCAGCACATTCCAGGCAATATCAGAGTGTTACTGGGGGCTGCATGCCGATAACCAGCTCAGACTGTCGGCACAAATTCCTATAGGAATAATTTTTTTTTAAACATTATGGAGCTGCTCTTGGTGTGAAAGAGATTTCCGACTCCTCTTTAGTCCCGGATGGGCAGGTAACCTCCAGGGATGCACTTTCAGCTCTGCATGCAGTGTGTTTATATATGTTTATATGTGCGAAGTATGTATGAGCATCTCCAGGGAGGCTGCATGCCGTTTGTGAACCTTAGTTTTACCCAAACGCCCACCAGGGTTATAGCTCTGAGGAGTGTAATTCTGCATTGGGTCACTGCAGTTTCAAAGCCACGCCTTGACCGTCCTGGTGACTCTGACAGGGTCTACAGCCCCCACCCCGATTGACCTCCTGTCTGGGATGAGCCCTCGTCTGGTCTCAGAGTTCTGCGAGCTACAGATACTGTCTAGGGGGATTTAAGGTCCTCCTGCTGTTCAGTGTAGCTACTGCAGTTATGAATCACCACACTTATACCATGACTCAAGAACCTCAATCTAGATTGATTCTAGTCCTAGAAATTTCCATAATCCCATACGTCTAAACTGGTCTCCCACTAGCATCGATATTACTGAAGGAGACTGTCTGTGCCCTTTAGGAATAACGGCCAGCTGGGTTAGGATCGTCGGTTAAGCTCTGTTAAATACTAACTTTGCGCAAATGCACTCCGCCAGGCGTCCCGGCAGGTCACCGGTTCTGGGATCCCCTCTCAACATTTCCATTCTCTCTCTTTTGCAGGAGTACTTCTATCCCAAGTATCTGGGTAAGTGCCCGTGATGGCCCTGATCGCTCTCCTTGCGTAGGATGAGTCTGCATTTGCGTGGACGAGGTCGTGGTCGAGCGTGACTGAGGGTTCCACCGTCTCTCTCTCTCTCTCTCTCTCTCTCTCTGCGTCAGACTGCATAAACAAGTTTGGGGACTCTGAGGGGAAGAGGCAGGACCTGATCACCTGTGTGCACAGTGAGTTTCCTCAGGCTTTTCCCTATTTTTTTACTCTCCAACTCCCACGTTATCTGTCGCTCCCCCGATTCCCTCTGCAGCGAGGATGTGTGCAAGTCTTATAAATCGCAGGGGGTGGGGGGGGGTGCGCTCGTGCTCCTCGTTGAGCTGCACTGCAGTAGCGCTCTGCAGCGGGGAGGGGGGGCACGCGGACAGCACTGCAGCCTCGGCACCCCACAAGGACACAGCTTACAAACAGGGACGCGTGACATGGAGGGGGGGGGGGGGGGGGGGGGGGGGGGGGGGGGGGGGGGGGGGGGGGGGGGGGGGGGGGGGGGGGGGGGGGG
>JAODJX010000001.1:49127581-49139437 GCA_026776945.1 Isichthys henryi
CGGCCGGCCCCGGGCGGGCCTCGCCCCCCCGGCGGGGGGGGGGGGGGGGGGGGGGGGGGGGGGGGGGGGGGGCGGCCGCTTAGCCTGCCCTTAGTTTGAGCATAATGTTGCCAAGTGTGTTAGGGTTCAATGTCTGAGACCGGAAGGTTGCCAGTGTGAATCCCAGAGTCGGCAGTATGTTAAGAAAAACATTTTAAAGAAAAAAAAATTCCATTGTAACCATACTGAGGGGGAATCCCCAGATCAGCAAGATCTACCGAGGGGACACCACTCCCCACAAAATGGGAGTTGTGAATCTCAGGCACTTATGCTGGGGGGCGTGGGTTGAAAAGTTTGGGACCCCTGACTCCAGGGGCTGTCTGACTCTGATTTCTCAATTCTGTCACATTCGAAAAAAGCATCTTCTAATTGGCGTATAAATAATAAGCATGGACCACATGTATCTGTTCTCATCCATCTTTTCAAAGAGATGTCAGCTTCTCTACAAGGATCTCCTGAAGACTGACTTTGCACCTACTGAAGGGCTTTCTTTCTAACAGCGTTGGCGTGAGCGAGTGGGATCTTGCCGTGAGAAGAGCCCAAGTGTCCGTGCGTGAGAGAACCTCGCTCTTGTTTTCGATTTATCGCATTCATTGTGCCTCTGGTCCCACCTTCCCCAGCAGCGGATTCCCCGGTGCAGAGCATTCAGGTACACCTACGACCCGCCTCCACCCTGGGGCTTCTCCTCGCGCTGGTCCGGCTAGACAGCGTGCCCCTGTCGGTCTCCCTCTCCGACTACCATCCCGGGAAAAAACTGTGGCAAGAGGTGAGACAGGCTTCCCCAGCCGGGTTTCTACACCTGTGCTCATTCGGCGGTTAATATTGCCCGTGTGTGTCCCCAGCATGTCCTTGTTGCCGTGGGTGACGCAGTGGTGGCCAGCCTCCCTGTACAGCTGAGTGACTCGGAGACACATCTGGTGAATGTGACCATCACGGGAGGTCTGGTCCACCTGGAGGTGGATGGACAAGCAGGTCAGGCTGAACCGGGGATGAACCAGAACGTCGGTGACCTCTCCTCTCCAGTTGGCACCTTCCTTGGGGGAATACCAGGTGGGCTTAGACCCTTGGCACCTTGTTAGCATGGCGATAAATCAGAAGCAACCCCAACTGTTGTAACCTAGAGCAGCGATTTTATTTTTTTTTTCCTTCTTCAACCCATGGGTCATGACCCAAATTTGGGTCACAGCAAGTTCTGAAAGGGTTGCGAGGCAGAGTTGGAAATGTAAGCATTTCAAAACCAGCAAGCTCCTGTGCTGATCCACGATCAGATTTCCCACCCCCAATCCTAAAATTAACCTGTATAAACCGGTCTTAGATCTGCAAATGCTTAATGCAAAACTAATGAACACTCAAGTGATCCAAGAAACCCAACCACAGATGCTTAATTTAAAATTCAGTGACACATTTGATCAGATTTGTGTGAAAGGCATTGATTGGCGCGTAGATTGCAGTGTGCGCTGTGTGCTTGATCATAATGTTAATTTAGACCTATACTTGATACAGGGTCATGACTGAGCTGGCATGGTAAAAATTGGGCCAAGGTACAAAAAGGTTGAGAACCACTGACCAAGAGGGTTTAAGTAGAATGTAATACTGCATGCAGTAAGTGTCTCAGTTACTATAATAGTCGACCTATGACCTTTCCACAGACATCCCCCTGGTGTCCACGCCCATCTCCGCATATTACATGGGCTGCATGGACGTCACCATCAACGGGCAAATGTTGAACCTGGATGAAGCGATCCATAAGCACAACGACATCCGCTCTCACTCCTGCCCTCTAGTGGGGGCTCACCAGTAACCTGGTCTCACGTGCGTGAGGTCCCCCTTCTCTCCATCCACTGTTCATCCTACCCTGCTAGTCTGGGTGTCCCTTTAAGGTATGCATTAAAACCAGAGGTGCAGAGAAACACAGGGCGTGTATGTATATTAGCGAAACACTGCTTCACAGCCTACGGAGGAGTCCGCTGTAATATACTGGATATGTAAATACTGTACTATTCAATGCTTTCAAAAAAAAAAAATAGGACTTACCTTCAATGAATTTGGCTTTAAGTCTGACAGGGGTACATAATAAGTCACTAACACACAAATTGTATATTTTCACTTATGATTCTGTTTTAGTCACTGTCAACAACATTTTTCATATTTAAGACTTTTTTTTTTTTATCTTTTTTTTTTTAAATTTTAAACAATGTTTGTCATTATGAGAATCCCTGCCCCCCCCCCCTCCCAAAAATGCCAAACTGAAACGCTATTAAAAATAAAGATGGTTAACAGGCGGCCCTCTCGCCCAGTCCTTCCCCATGGCACACTCATTACTGGTATTCTTTTGGAAGTATAGTTAGTTATTATTAAAAACACACCTACCGGAAGCAACTGATTAACCATGCATAGACATCCCAGTAAATTAGTCCATTTCCCAAAGTTTAAGCACTCTTATAATATTTAGACCTTTTCAGCATTACAACTACAAGAATTACAACTCTACATATGTGTGTGTGATTTGCTGAAACTGCTTAACACAGTAAAAGGTACTTTAGCTCTCACTTGAGGTTTCGGACACAAGGGGCAGATTCGGTTCTGGGGTTGAAAAATCTTTCACATCGGGAAGCCAGTAAACAGGTTAAGAATAAGCGTTTTAAGAACTGGATAGATTCTGCTGAAAAGTCGGTCGTGCTCTCAAATGTCCTGTTCTAATTAAATCACCCACTTCATAGATGAAGGCTGAGCTTTGACTCGTCTTATGGCTGTAGTGAGTCTAAGCGTGAGATATTTTAGATGCACTGTTTATACTGACACCTTGAGGTACGGACAAGACCGGCGAGTCCGTCGTGTGGGGTGGGGTGGCCTTAGAACCCGTCCCATGTCACGTGAAGCCTAGAGGAGGGTGTCCTGGGTTTGACGTTGGGTTGGGGGCCCCCCCCCCTGCACATGATACAGGTGGGATCTCCATCTTGCAGACACCGGCGCGGACGGGCAATGGGGCTGGGTTCTGTCGGTGGTGGTTAAGTGGGCCGGGGGCGGTTCTCCCCAGGTGTAGGCAGGCCCTTGGCTCAGCAGGCGTACGGAGGTGGCTTCTCACACCCCCCATATGACGTCCCGATGTAGGCAGGGGTGCTGTGGGTCAGCGCGTAGCTGGAGGAGGCTTGTGATGGTGGTTGGGATGGAACCTGGGAGGGGGGCTGGCTGTTCTCCGAGGGGGGTGTGAGGGCGTCCTGGCCCAGCGGTGTTGCTGCCGGTGCTGCTGGGGGGGGTTGGTACACACTGTGGTGCTGCAGGAGGCAGAGATGGAATATTCTATGAGTCGGATCAAAGGGAAAAGGGGGAACCTCGGTTCTAAGCATGTTTAAGGTAGCCTAAGCTAGGCTATGATGTTTGTTAGTTTAGGTGTCTATTAAAATGCATTTTTGCCTTACGATTTATCAGAACATAACCCCATCGTAACCCAGAGAGCTTTTTATTTATTAGACTGGTACCTTAATTGGTTTGATTGTCCAAAACTCAAAATTTAAGATCTTTATTGTCTATGTGCAATAGGAGCACTTCAATGCTTAGCCATTCAGTAGGATTCGGTTCCGAATAAGTCTAAAGGTGGGGTAAGACGATACAGAGCCTGCAGAACAATAAGACCGTCCAAAACTAGATTACATGCAGTCAGTGGCTGATAAAGTGCATTAACACGTCTATAAAATGCATGTGCCGTGGATGTGACTGTCAGGGGAAACATGGATGCTGGAAATGTGCATAGCTTGGAGAAAGAAGCTGTTCCTGAGTCAATGTTCAGATGCTGTGAGACCTCCTACCAGACTGTGGGGGGTGGGGGGTGAGGAGTTCATGGCTGGGGTAGCCAGGGCCCTGATTTATAAACTAAATATTGTTAAGGCTCCCTGCAGTACAGACAAACTCACCAGTTTGTGTTTCACTGCCCCCCCACCCCCCCGTGTGGCCATGAGGTACGACTCATTGCTCCCCAAAGAGTCCGTGGGGGGTGATGCAGGATGCAAGGTGACCACGCATTGGGAAGAGACATGCTCGATTTCAGCTCTAGAGCTTTACAGAGGGTGACGAGGTCGTGGGAGGCAGATAACGTACCTGCAGGGGTAAGGGGTAATTAGGGTAGGATGGCAGTGCCTGGGTGGAAGGGCAGAATCCGGCGTATGTCAGCACGTGCTGCGTGGGGTTGTACAGGATGTGGGGCGGCGGCACAGGACTGGGACATGTCGGGGGGGCCGAATTCTGAGAGGAAAAGCACACGTCACAAGACAGGAGGGACAGCGATAATCAACAGTGCCGACCTACTGGCTCAATTGCCCCCCACCCATCTGAAGAGAAACGAGGAGGGGGGGCCAAGAGGCCTTTAGCATGATTTAGGATAGCCTCCATCTGGAAAAGTCAGTATTTGGTTACACTACTTGACATTGGAGGAAAACACTCAGTGTGTCATAAACACCATATATAGTGTTTTGGGGCACGGAACAGTACAGGGTTCAGTGTGTGTGTTGTGCAATCCCCTGTTAAACCCCTCCCCCGCAACCCGAGGAAAGAGGAGGAAAGGCTAGTGCTGCGATAAGTGAAGCATGCTTCACCCCAGCACTCAGATAAAGGTGAAAACCCTTTAATAGGCAAAAACTTCGCACCAGCGCCTGTAAATCTGCTTTTACACAGACAGTGAAGAGGCTGCTGTATAATCATTTACTGCCGGGCGATGCATCACGCTGCTTAGCTGGCCCGTGGAAAAAGAATTTGCTCTGACGATAATAAAATCGAAGTCGGGATTATGAGAAATGGGCGTTTCTGAAAAAGCTGGTCACAGAGCACTAGGACAAATTAAATTTTGTATTTGAATTTGACGCCAAAGAGTCAACATTATAAGTATAGATTTGGCATTGGATAGGATATGGAGATCTGATTTTAAGGAAATCTGTCCTTACTATTATCCATGGATTTATTGATTTTTATTTTTTCCCAGAATGTTTTAACAAGATGACATCCAAGGTACAGTATATGGACAAAAGTATTGGGACACCTGACCATTACACCTACAGGAACCTGTATGACATTCCATTCTAAATCCATAGGCATTAATATGGAGTTGGTCCCTCCTTTGCATCTGTAACAGCTGCCACTCATCTGGAAAGGCTTTGCAGAAGTTTTTTTGAGTGTGTCTCTGGGAATTTTTGCCCATTCATGCAGAAGAGCATTTCCTAGGTCAGGCACTGATGTTGGACGTGAAGACCTGGCTCACAATCTCCATACTAGTTCATCCCAAAAGTGTTTGAGGGGGTTGAGGTCAGGGTTCTCTGTGGGACAGTCAAGTTCTTCCATACCAAACTCACCCATCCATGGACCTTGTTTTGTGCGCTGGGGTACAGTCATGTTGGACTGTTCCCCCAAACTGTTCCCACAAAGTTAGAAGCATAGAATTGTCCAAAATGTCTTTGTATGCTGAAACCTTGTAAGTTCCCTTCACTGGAACTAAGGCGCCCAACCCCTGAAAACCAATCCCATACCATTATCCCTCCTCCATCAAACTTTACAGGTGGCTCAACGCAGTCAGGCAGGTAACATTCTCTTGGTATCTACCAATCCCAGACTCATCCATCAGACTGCCAGACAGAAATGTGATTCACCGGTCCACAGAACACGTTTCCACTGCTCCAGAGTCCAGTGGTGGCATGTTTTACACCACTCCATCCGACGCTTGGCATTATGCTCGGTGATCTGAGGCTTTCATGCAGCTGCTCGGCCATGGAAGCCAAAATCCATTAGTCAAGAGAGCGGGTGGCGAGCAGCACTCAGCGACCCGCCTCCCCCCCAACCATAACTTTACGTGATCTGCCACATTGTGCCTGAGATTCTGCTGTTCCTAAACGCTTCCACGTTGCAATAATACCACTTACAGTTGACCGTGGAAGATCTAGCAAGGAAGAAATTTCACAAACTGATTTATTGCAGAGGCGTGCACCATGCGATACCACCATAGTTCCACGCTTGAATTCACTGAGCTCTTCAGAACGACTCATTCTTTCACAAATGTTTGTAAACCTGACTAGTTGGGTAAGTGCTTCATTTTATACACCCGTGGCAATGGGTCTGAATGAAACCCCTCAGTTCAATGATTAAGAGGCGTGGCCCAGTAATTTTCCATATGATGTATCTGACTAGCAGCACCCTCCCTCCAAAAAAAATACATTGAAATTATTTTGTGATAAAATGGGAAAGGTATGGATAACAATGGATAATTAATAAGAGCATAAGTATATGTAAATAAAATAGAATCAATTATGACGGACTGAAAGATAGAAAGACTTTCAGTTCTGGGAGAAAACAGAAGTGGATGTTCTGAGTTTGAGGTTTACATGGCCGAGTGACCGCAGCTGTGTGCATTGGGCAGATGCCCACGGGGGCCCTAGAGGGGGGTGTGTGAGGGTGACAGCTGTAGGGCCCACCTGCAGCACGATGTCCTTAAAGGCCCCCAGGATGGCGGCTGTGACGATGCCCAGGAAAACGCTGAGGACGTTGAGCACGACAGCAGCCCAGAGCAGGCGATACAGGTGCATCACGTCCCCGCAGCTGCTCACGCCCGTGTACTCGTAGTACTGCGAGTGGTACTCACTGTGGGGGGGAAAGAGAGTGCCCCTCTAAACTGGCACCCAAACCACAGGCCTGCAGCACTAACCACACTTAAAAAAAACACATATTACATCTTTCTTACTTAGCGGAACCTTTTATCTAAAGTGACATACATTTCCGAGAAAAGCAGGGTCAGCGAGTGCCTGGAGCAATTTCCGGGTGGGGGGGGGGTTAAGGGCCTTGCTCAAGAATCCAAAAGTGACATCACTCTGCTGACCCTGGGGTTTGAGCCACCGACCTTCCGATCAGAAGCAGAGTGTCCTGACCCGCTAACCCTAACTCTCCCCCATTCTGACACTTAGCTAGACTTTCAACAAACTCTCACCCAAAGCAAAGTTATTTTTAAGATGGAGTTCTTTCTTTCTTTTTTTCCTGTGCTAATGTGATTTCTTTATCATATTCTTAATACCAGTGGCCTGTTCTGGTTTTTAGTTTTGTTCTGCTGTTGTCTTACCAACAATGGCTTCTTATTTTAGGCAATTTTTTAAAGATATGTAATACACATCTTGAAATGTGATATATTCTGACCAAAACAGCACAAGAGCAAAACAAAACAGACAAAATCACAGTTACACCATTTTTGTTTTGCCTCAAATACAATTTGAAATTTCCAGAACAGAAACTGAGAACCCGCAGTTTTTTTTTGTCTGGCCCCTTGACCAGCCTTTTACATAAACACCACATGCCCTCAGCGTAAAGAGCAGCTGCTCCAGCTGGTCAAACCCACAAACGTAGCAGCCAAACACTGATATTTTGACGTCAGCTGGCCAGACAAGCTCACTGCGTTTGTAGGGCAGTTGTTCAACAGCCCGGACATCTGCACACCCGCTCCCCGCCACCACCCGCCTCACCTGCCGCAGCTGTGCAGGTCACAGCAATAACAGGTGTTGCTCTTTATCCTGACCTTACACTTGCTGTTGTAGGAGTAGCACGTCACCTGTAGGGGGCGAGAGCGAGAGAGACAAGAGGTGGGGATTCCAGCAGCTTTCTTAATCCAGCTAGTTCTCATATAAACCAATCGCAGCCTACTAAACAAATGTTATCAGAAACAATGATTAGTACAATTCTGCTTTTCAGTTTCACGGTGCGGCAGACTTTTTCCACAACATTGAGAGTATGGCTGCTAGGTCAAATCCCTGGATTGGAGGACAGGGTGGCAACATGAAGTGACGATTAAAGCCCACAGCGTATATGTTTTGGACAATGGCAGCTCAGTGGGATTATAAAACGCCTTCAAGATGAGAACAGAATTTGCTGGGAATGGAATGGCTAAGATGACAAAAGCCATGTAGTCCACCAGAGGGCAGCAGTCCACCCTGAACAGCTGCAGACCACTGACAGCCTCCGAAAGGCAATCAAGACCACCAGACCAAGGAGAAAAAAGACCCAGGACAGACAATTCCCTGTTTTTATTACTCAGTATATTGTTTTTGGAAAGAGACATACAAATCTTTATACACACTATAACTCTTATGTTTTATAAATTAAAAATTAATCTGGTATTTTGAAATCAATAATGTTATTTAGTTTTATGCTTCGTATAAGACTTATTTGTGTAGTTCTAACTATTAAAAACCATCAGCTTGTGTTACAGAAAGAAAACAAAATCCATAATAAATACCTCGGTATCCAACCGATAATGGTAAAACTCAGAGACAAGGTCATTCCAGCCAAGGAAATAATGAAGAAATCTTTAATTAAACAGATGACAAAATTAACTAAGGTGTCTATTAGACATTAGGAGACACTCATGGTTCACCAGCCTCAGGCCAGCACTTATCTGCATTTAGAATTACAGCGAAGAGAAATGTTACGTCAAAGAATGAGCCACTCAGGGTGAGAAGAACTTTCAAGGAAAGACTCACAGCTCCGAATGTTCAATTCTTATAGTGTCATATGGTGATAATAATAATAATAATAATAATAATAATAAAGCAAAGATTTAGGCAACTCCCTCCAAGCCCCCTAATCCATAATCCTAATCCATTCCTCATTAAAATTTACTGAAATGATGGTTAATCTACCATTTGCACAAGTTCAGGTACATTGGAACAATTCTTTTTGCAAATCCTTTCTTGCTCTCCTTTGAAGCATGCAAACACACACACACACACACAGACACGCAGACACACACACACACACACACAACTGAGGGTGAAGCTGGGGGGCTGAGTATAGGGTCCCCGGGGGCATTTTGGGGGTGCAGTTAAAGGCTAAATGACCTTTTGGGGATGGGATTATGCTGGATAGGATTTGGACCCACTGAGTCACACACTGCCCCCCCCCCCCCAACAAGTTGAATTTCACAATAAATGTACAGGACTACTGTTCCCCCAACAAAAATAAAAAAAAACCTTTTTCAAATGAATCACAATCAGCTTCAAAAGCTCAGCGCACAGAGCTGAGGGAAAATTCATCACCAGAAGTGACGCTAAATGAAAGCATCTGCTTTTTATACAGAAATCATAACGTCATACCTGTCAGGACTTTGACCCCACAAGATCAATCACTTTAGCAACGTTTTACATCCCTGCTTAATATATTTCATCTCTCTACTATATTCATTGATAAATCCTTCACTTTCTTTATTTAGATCACGTAGCTAAACCACTGATTGGATAATGGCTCTGGGAGAGCCGATCTTACATTCACACCCTTTTTTCAGCACTGTGCGGGCAGTGAGAGCGGAATCACTGGGACCCGATTCAGACATAAGCTGCTTGTCCCGGTGGAGACTGGGTCCAGCCCCTGATCCTTATCGGAAGCCTTATCGTAAACAGGGAAGCAGGTGAAGATGGATTCTGCTAGTGTCTTTTAAACAGAAGAAGCATAATTCTGCTTTCAGGAACTGTAGCAGCAAATCATTCTTTTAAGATGAAAACCAGTAAGTTAAACTGTCTGAAAAAGTAAACAAATATTATTATTTTGACCATTATGCCTTAATTGGCTTCGGTAACACATCCCAGTGGGAAAGTGATAACACTTTGGGTAAATCAATTGGCAGTCATTTCCCTTATCATTTCATTGCTTTAAATAAATTATATTGGTTGCCTGTGTGATTTTTCAACACCCAATAGGAGATGTGGTTCAGTCCCCATTAATGCCAGTGTCAGACTTACCTCTGTGTGATAGGTGTCATACGACTGTCCTTGCCCACTGCCATAGAATTCACACCTTCCCTCCATTAGGGGTCTTTTGTCCTGAGGAGAGGCAAAGAGAAAGAGGTAGTCGTACTTTAATTCTGCAGGGTGAATCTGTTGGTTGCCCTCTGTTGGCTGCTAATGGTACTGCTCATTATGAGTGGAAAGACTGTCAGAAACTTAGCGAAACAGTAGGATTAGCATGATGTCGCTGCGAACGTTACAGAAGTATTAACTACTGTGCTGTCATTTATTCCCATTGATATACAAATGCTGTCTCATGCATGGGTGTACACATGGGTGGGGACACAGGATCTAGCCCCAGCTGAAATCTGATTGGCCACCAGAGTGTTCCCTCCGCTGTCACTCACTGATTCAACACGTCATTGGCTGATAAGGTTAACCCTTCTGTATGACTTATGACCCCTCTTACGCGCCCCTCCTATGTCCTAACATCACTCCACACGGTGACAGTCATTTCGGCTCCACCACTGTCCATCGACACTAGCCAGCTATAGCGCCGAATCCTCAGAATGGGCCCCCTGACCTCATCACAAACGGAATGGACCGGTCCCGACCCGGCTGCTCAGAGGAGAGGTCCTCATCCTCACAGTAAAGCAGCCAGAGCTTCCGCCACGAGCCGCACAATCACCAGCATCGTAAATCAGCCGCGGCCGTGATTTAGGGCCATGGATTGTTTATGATATTTTACAGCTTGTGGGGAAAGGAGATAAGGGAGGTAATGGATTATTTAATTGGTTTATTCTGTTTGCCGGTCCCCCCCCCCACCATCTATGAAACCAAATCCCGGCAAATAACAGATCCCTACAGAAGGTCGTAACGTGGCCAAACACAGTAACTGATGGCTTGGGTGGAGGGGTCAATCACAACGTGAGTGATGCGCATTCAACCACTGGAGATCTTCCCTAGAAAAACAGGATTTTTTTTTTTTCTATCTTTCAGTTTGCAACTGGCTGCTGATCTCAATGTTCTCAAGACCATGAAGAAAAGGTGGAGAAAGATGTCGGAGAAGCCTGGTCGACCAACGTAAACAGACAACTGTCTGGTAGCCAGGCACTCCTCTGCTCCTTGTCGTATAAGTGGCCCTTCTGGCAACCTCATCAAGGGACGGTACTCACGATGAACTTCGCAGCGATGACCCCATCCACGATGGCGCAGAAGAAGGAGGTGATCACTCCCAGGCTGACGAAAATGATAGACGCCACGAGCTGGATGGGATGAACACTCGTTTATTTAGCTCATTCCAAAAACAAAAACCAAAGAACAAAATAGATTAAAAATACAGCGATAAAGTCACTCCAAGGGCTGGAAAATAATTCCGCAGCCAAGGAAAGTGACAGACGCAGGCTCTCACAGTGCCACAATTAAGTGGCTGTCTGTTCCATTTCTGCTGACTCATACATTCTTCCTGTAATTGGGGGCGTGACCTCAAACATCACCTAACAAAATGTGTCCCATCGAAGTCTACAGTCGCTATAAAAGAAATAAGTCAGTTCAGTCTTAAACAGATATAAACTGAGAAACCGTACTGTCCTGAGGAGTTGGGAGTCCCCAACGTGAAAACAGAACCAAGTGCTCAGGCCTATGAAGTGTGTTACGGACAGTTGGATCCAGGTAGCTGGGTAACTAACTGTCCAACAGGGAGGCAGAAGAAGGTGCAGAGTATGACGCAAGAAGGATACGGTCAGAAGGCAACCGGCCGAAACAGTCAAAGTAGAGTTACGGGTCTGGTGTGAGAGGGCACGGCTGAGGACAGAAACGCCATCGTGCCAGTGCCCGTATCCCTCAGATCACATTGCTGCTGAGTGGGAAAGTAAAACCACAGCTGTTCTTTCAATGGGGCAGGAAGGGTGTGTATGTGTAAGTGTCATTTATAGCCCTGAAGAGGCGGGGGGGGGGGGGGGGGAGCAAAACAAAAAAGAAAACAATTAAATTTAACCACAATATGGTACAAACACCAAAAAAAAAACAAACTTTTATACAAAAAAACCAAGGTTGCATTTTACCCAATTTAGCAAAA
>JAODJX010000001.1:49139537-49149598 GCA_026776945.1 Isichthys henryi
CCCCCCCCCCCCCCCCCCCCCCCGCCCCCCCCCCCCCCCCCCCCCCCCCCCCCCCCCCCCCCCCCCCCCCCCCCGCCAAACAGACACTGAAACAATTTCATTTCACCACACTGAGAGAACATCACCAAAAAACAACCTACAGTTATGACACAATAACGCATGTTGCATTTAGCCCAAAGTAGCCTAACTCATTAAGCTTAATTGAAATGATTAATTGATCAGGCTGTACATTAACTAGGCTAAAAAAAAAAAAAAAAGCTGTAAACACTTGTGTAAATAAAAAATGCCTCCCATTTTTAGGAAAAAATCAGGAATAATGCTCGGAGACACGGAAAACTTCCACATTTCTGAATATCTGTGCTAATCAAAGGGGTGTGGATATCTATGAAGGCCTCCGTTGGATTCTTCGGTAACAGAACTCTTTTCTTATGATTTAAAGCAGGCCCTCGCCACCCCATTCACTTGGCGCGTGCAGACAGCAGATAGCAGCTGCAACGATGATCATCCTTCCTGAGCCAAAGGTCCAGATGGACCTCTAATATGTCATCACTGACGGCTTGTAAGCCCCCCCCCCCCCAACTGCTGCATTTACTGCCCCATAATGTTTCTCTATCGCCACCAAAGCGAAAGAATAACCTTCTGTTCCACAAAACCAGGAATTTTACTCCCAGACTAACGAACAGGATTATATGCCTTTATTTTTACAAATCTAATGGAAACACAATCAAGAGGAGAAAAAATTAACACCACGTATGGTCCTCTGAAGCATCATAAGTCTAATTAAAGAATGAGGCAGACCACCACCAGCACCACCAGAAAGCAGAGGGATAAATTACTTGGAGGAAGTGAGTGCCTTCTGTATCACAATTATGTCCAAACCACTCTTGAGTGACTTTCAGTCAATGTCACCCTTTGTTGTCTACTACCTGTACAAGGTTGGAGACGTCTAATATTCCACTTCAATGAAACAAACAATCACCAACACATACCGGGTTGTTCTCTTTCCACTGCAATGCACACCTGCCTTAAAATCGCACTAGGAATATCAATTAAATCCAGTGCTGGGTCATTATCAGGCCAGAGTAATCAAGCCCCGCAAACTGCTATAACTACAGGGCCAAAGTAATCAAATCCCAAGTGCCCGAGTGACAGATATGGATCCCGGCAGTAATGACTCCAGTCACTGAGCCTCCTCTCCTCACCAGTACGTCTCTAAGCCCATTAATATAAACGAGCAGTTTAAACGACCGCGACTTAATGCGATGCCACTGCAGTGGTGATGATGTCACAGACAATGGGTTTTGACAGCAGTATTAGTCCACATGATCAGAGCGCCGGAGGCTCGCTCATAAAGAGCCCCTCCTCTCCAGGTCTGCTCACCACCCCCTATGAGGAGGACGATCCATAACCTTATGCAGACCACCCGCCCTGTGTCAAGGACGCACGGAGTGGAAGCTTCCAGCGATCGATGGCAACATTGAAGAGCGACTGCGGTTAAGCATGGAGAAGCCAGTCTTTAAACAAAAAATGAGGCCATAGAGGTCGCAAGGTGCAGGAAAACGGAGTGACGAAGATTAGACGAAGCAAGGACCAGTCCTGGCATGATATTTGAGGTAGGACAAAACCTTTTTTCACTGGATCAGTTACCCAATATGGCCATCCCATGTCCGTTTACCAGGTAACCTCAGTACACAGAACTGATCAACCTTTTTCAAGTAATCGATCTAGCTTGGCCCACGGCAAAGTCTTTCCATTTCTTAAAATGTGACACTTCCTGTCTCCTGAGGAGAGGTCAAAGTTTACCAAGCTTGGCGAACAACAGGAAGTGAAACTGGAGAGCAGCCGTACACACATGCGTGCACACACAATATCGGTTACTAACATACTGCTGCGTGACTCTGGCCGTCTCCTATCGGTTTCAGGCCGACAGCGAGCAGAAGATGAGAAAAGAGAGGGAAGAAAAGAGGAGACAGAAAACGGAGGGTGGAATCAAAACCAGCTTCGTTACAGTTACTGTGGCCAACAGCCCGATGATTAAAATTTGAAAGTGGGGACCGGGAACGGTGACCGAGTCGGGTGAACACACACCCCCTCTAAATCAAGTGGTGTCGGACCCTTCGCTTGCCACTTCAGCCCGTCGCCATAGGAACCGCTCCTCCCACAGGGCCACGATCCACCCTGTGTAGATTAAGTAGTGTGTCATTCGCAGATGACGCACTCAAGGAGCGCAGATTCAATTACGCTGTATTCAACACCCCCGAAAAGCCATGCTTAATAACACCATTCCCCCATGACCAGAAAATTGAACAGTTTTATTGAACCAAAATTATAGCAGAAAAGCCAATCTTCACATAATTTTTTAAAATAATATCTCTTATTTAAGGACTGCCAAATATTGACGTAAAACTTTTCGGATCTATGACAATAAGTGAGGTTTTATCATCCTTGTTTTATGACAATACAAATAGGTCTCATACAAATATACACACACGCGCTTGACATCTCACACCTCACAATGTAAATTATAGAGAAACAAAGTCTCCCCTAATGGCGAGGACAGTAGGGGAGGAGATGTGGTTACACTGGGGACCCAGGATAAGCATGGCAGGGCTGACAGAGCCTGTAAATAGATAATGAACATTCACCTGATCCCAGGCGTGTCAGACTTTAAAATAAATAAATAAAATGTCACAGGTATGCGCAAGTCAGGAAGATTTCCATCTAGTTCAGTGCTGGACAGGATTTCCCAGCTGTCCCCTTGTCCTTGTATTTCGAAATAATCCCACATTGATCTACTTCTGGACCATTACATATATTTTAATACAATGTATATTGACAATAGCCTATGCAGCCGAATTATGAATAGGATTTTAGCATCGCAGGAACAAAGTTAGGGACACCAAATTCAATCAACATCCAGTTTGGGTACCAGGAGCAGCATTAGACTGCAGGTCGCTATGCCACTGGGACATCAGGCACACATTATTGGTTGAAAAATGTTCTGGCTGTCAATGCTTATCCAATTGCTGTTCTTCTTCTGCTGTGAACACAGCCAATTGGACGCTTTCACCCGAGCAAGCCTTCAAACGCACAACATTTATCAGAGAAAGGCTACTTATGGACAGTAAGCAAGTGGCTCTTTTCCTTGGATGCTGGGTTTACTGACTGGTAAACAAACCAGAATATGATTCATAACTTTTTGTGATTTGTAAGCAAAAATTCAGCCGCAGAACAATTACAACCTTGTTTAAGTTGTACTACTAAAACTGCAGACCTTTAATATATTTGATAATTTATCAATACTGATTACTCCTGAACTTAGTTTAGATCATACAGACCTTTGTGTATTTTGTGTTCATTTTGATCTGTAATCGGTCATGTAAAGTCACGAGGAGACCAACATAATGCAATGGATTGTTGAATGAACTAAGCTTCTTCCACATCAGGATAACGTGATGACTTAGCTCTGAGGAAAATGGCTTTATTGTCATTTATCAAACAGAGACTCTAATATTCCTGTGACAAGTTCAGAGAACAGTGTGGAAAAACTAGCCGGATAAGCAGTAAATATCCAGTCTTCAACCACTGCGGAAAGACCACACATTCAGACAGTTTGAGAACAGCTTACCATGGGTCTGCGGTTCTCCACCAAGTTAATGCCTACGAGCCCAAGGAAGGCCCCAAAGCTTAGCTGGAAGCAAGGAACCAGAATAAGGAGTTAGAACCAGGACACTGCATGCTATCCTTAACTGACAGTATAATAGCATGTGCTGAAAACCCTGGTCATAGATAAGGCTGAGCACTCAGCCATACTGTAAGATATATTTGCTCTGCCGAAATACTGAATAATTGTGTCAACAAGTATCAATATGGTAAAAGAGGTAAGGAATATATATAGTCCATATTCTTTATTGGGAGTTTAGAGGATATGTTCAGTGAAAAATTAATAAAATAAGGACTTTTTTAATTCCTCATTGACGCAGAAGTGTGTAAGTGTAAAGGGCGGCAGTAGGATGATGGAGGCGAGCTCACAATGATCCCTGGGTAGTAGCCAGCGACGGGCACGTTGCCGGTGCGGGTCGCGGACACCAGGCCCACGACGAGGATGACCACGGAGAGGGAGAGCAGAGAGACCGTATACCAAAGCGCCGTGCGCCGCCTCTTCGCGAACTGCTCTGTGGAAAGACAAACTGCAGCAAGGCGGTGAGAGATTACCGCTGTACTCCTGCGGCTTTGCGCAAAGACACGAAGCACCCGCGCCGCGGTGACTCCAAGCACTCACGCATGAAGGAGACGACAGAAAAACAGAATTAAGAGCATAAATGGATGTAGGCCTGTTTAAAAATGCATGGAAAGGCAGACTGATAAGTACTCTTAGTACTCATTTTAGAATCATACACGCCATTTAGCTAATGATTAATCTGTAGTTTTGGGCACCGGTCGTTATTCAAACATCTTAGGTCTAATTAAATTACTCGCGCAAGCGGATACAGGCTCCAGCCGACAACATTGTTTCGTTACTGCAGATGGAGTCTGACCAGTAACACCGAGGAGACAAATTATAAGCTCCGAAACGCAGGATGGGTGCGATTTCTCTGCTGCCAGTCACCTGTTACCGAGGTCTGATTACCCCCGTTTCCAAGGGCGTCGGTAGGACCGATCACCCGTAGGTAAAGCCCCGAGTATTTTAGCCCCGATGCCAATTATCCTCCTTCAAATACAAACAAAAAAAAAAAAAAAAAAACACTCAAGCCCCAAGTAAATTTGACTTGGCCCCTGATCTTTTCAACAGCTACAAACTCCCATGCCCGTTACCTATCATTCATGGGTACATTAAAAATCTTTAATAATCGGATTTAAACTATCAGTTTTTAATTATGTAGAGCCAATTCTGAGTGAGAACAAAACAGTCAAACCAAACACAACCAAATTAGGCATACGTATACAAAAAAATAGCAGTTTCAACAACTCAAATGGCATCCAAAACCAGCATAAAATAACCATTTTAAAAAGCCCCATTAGGTCCCCTTCAGAAGACTTCCCACTGCCCTTCGTATCCATAACAGTCCAGCGTGCTTAGCTCGATCTTAGGTATCATAAAAAAACTACTAGAATTGTAAGTGATAAACCTGTTGACAGGTAGCCTGAGCAGAGACTGTGTACCCGGGCAGCGGAGAAACTGCGGCGAGCGTCTCCGCCTTCGCAGATCAGCACGTCACCGAATAACCGAAGCAGAAAGTCGCACATAGGTTAAATACTTATGAGTTTTTTGTTTTGTTTGTTATACTGTGTGGACTACACAAAACCAATTTACAAGATATATCTTAAACAAAGGTCCAGTATGGGATTTCAACATACTTAAAACAGGATCAATGTTTCATTAAGGCCGGAGTAGCCGGAATTCGAAGGATAATGAATTTCTTATGAAGAGCGCAGAGTCTGCAATATAGCGCTCACACCACAATAGTACTCTTACTGATCCTTAGCACGTTTAACCTAGTATAAAACCTTACAGCATCAGGATCATAATTACTGCGAATAGTTAGCTACCGTCCTATAGGCTAAGTTGCACTATAATATATTGTGTCGGTAACGCAAGATGTCAACGCGTATTTCATAATTCACATAAATGTAGGCTAATAATCACCTTTAATCTTATAATTTATCACACTTTTGACTGAAATAAGAAAGATGTTGTTTAAGCACTCTATATTAAGCTACATATAAAATATATTTTTAAAAATAATACACTAGCAGAATAAAACAAACTGGAGCAATTTTACCTGAAGGATCCGGAGCAGCCGGGGCTGGAGTAACCGCGGGTTGTTGCATCTTTGCCGTCGGTGCTTCCCCCTTTTTTTAAACCCTAAGTAGGCTATACGCCGCACAAACAACTGCCGTTCCCAATTACTCGTAAAAACCCAGGTGTATTTTTTTCTGACAAAAGTTGGAGCAGCAAAAGAGAAATGAAAAGCGAAGTTGATTCCACGATCCCTCAAACCATCGCCAGGTTTACAGGTGCGACTTCTCTCAGTAAGAACCGCATCTTGCTTCCCACTAACAGCTGTCACCTGCCGGGTGGGTGCGCCTCGCTGCCCGCCGCTGCTCCCCGTTAAACCACGAACACATCCGTATGCAACTGGGCATCTAATGAGGCTGTTTGATGAAACACCGCGACTAAGGACCTATTGAGGGATCTTTTACCTTGGACGCCGACACCGCAGGCACCCGGCTCAAATGATCCGGAAAGCTCAAATGATCCAAAAACTCAAAGGTGGGCGGCCAATGAGGGGCAGAGCTGGGAAGTATTAGGCTTCATAGGCGCTTGTTCGGGTGATTTACAGCAATCGATACATTTGTTATAAAACAGAGACCTTTAGATACGATACCTTCAATTTTACTGAAGCCCAGAAATAAAGGCTGAACTGGCTCAGTCCTGGTGCCTTCGGTTCCTGCCCTGCTGAACTGATAATTAATTAGGCAAGATTCGCGTATCAAGTCAAATTACGGAATACCCATATTCAACTCCTCAATGAAGGATACACACAACGGTATTTTTATTGGAAAATCATTCTTAAACTATTCCAGGAAAATTGCAGCATCACCATTCCCTTTCTAAACTGCATAGAACTTTACAACCAGTATAAATCATTATATCAGGAAAAATACTATCCCAGGCAATGAACACCTGAAGAATACAACCAAAAATAACCCGCGTGACTGTAGACTAAATGTCCTCCTAGAATTTCTCCACAGCAAAATAAATATTTCCCTCATATTGCACTCTGAGAATTAACAGTATATCTACAAACAACTGTTTCGTATATGAATAATGTCTAGGCTGCATAAAAAAGTAACATTTGATGCTTAATCCCCCAATAATATTTTGAGATTGTAGCGTTTATTCTATCTTCATTTAGACAAATCCACACTGTTTTCCTGATAATACGCGAATCACAAGTCACACACGTCTTGCAGATAAGCAAGTAAAATAAGGATTCTTGGTTCCTCGCGCTCCCATTTACTTGAGAAACGACTGCATGAAATGTGTTTATTGTTAAGCAGTACGGGCAGACGCTACGCACGCTACATTCAAACGTGCGCATACATACTTCTGCAACTTATTGTTAACCCACACCATGGCAAACCACGACCTTTAGAAGCTGGGCACGGGCACCTGTTAGTCACACAGTTCTGAAATGTGTGCAGTGCCAGTCAGCCCATCAGGCGACATAAGCGGTCGCCTAGGGCGCCGTCTTCCGAGGGGGCGCTGATTTAGCAAACCAATTTCACTTTGTCTCGGGCGGCACTGCGTGGGTTCGACCGGCATTGAATGCATCGATTGCTCCATGAAACCACCATGCTATAAATGCTTTTAAGCATGGTTTAGCAGGGTGAAAACATCAAAATTTATTGCATCACATTCTTCAGTTCTCTCAGAGGAGTATAGCCTCTCAAATGTGAACAGACAAGAAACATGAACCATTTCTTCTTCACAGTAAAGCTAAAAATGATCAGTTTTTCCTAATTACAAGAAAATAAACCAGAATTACTCATTTTTATCATGCTTCTCGGTGAAATATGCTGTAATGTCTAATGCCAAGGTTATAATTGCACTGGTGTCTCAGTGCTTTCCTTCTGTTGAGAAAATTCCATCAGAACCAGGGGTGTCCAGTCTACGGCCCTCGTCATTTTTGTTCTGTTTGGTTCAGTGCAATATTTTTTTCAGAGCTTTTATTCACTGCAAGTTCATTTTTAGAATGCACACCTTTAAATGGCGATACTCCCAAGGTGCAGTTTATGAGATACAACAGGTGGATGATTTAGGTGGCTGCTCCAGGATGGACTCACGGCGAAGGTCAGTGGGGGGCCCGCCATTAGGGCCCCACTGGTTAAGTTCACCAAAGATGCCCGTCTCAATCATCTCCTCCTGCCATGGGATGGCGATATTGCCAGAGGCAAACTCGCTGAAGAACCTCTTGTCAGTGTTTTCCAATGCCACGCCCTTCACTGTGGAGAAGGCCCCCACATCATCTATATTCTTGGCATAAACCGTCTTAGAATCAGGGACAAACGGTGGTGGTAGGATACCTGCAGAAAATGAGGAGATAGACTGACTGCCAGCACCTTTCACAGGGCCTATAGGGGTTACAAATATCACTACAACAGACTTAATACCATTAAGTAGCAGCGTTGAATGCAAAATTGTACTGCATTTGGACTGCGAATGGAGGGTCAAGCATGATGCTCTTGGGATTTAATAGGTGGGGAAAGGTTTTTAGTGGAAAGTTGTATGGTTGAAAATAGTTTTGCGTTTACCTGCTGCAAGCTTCCTCCAGTTGATGCCGCTGAAGAAAGGGTGTGCTCGGATTTCATCACAGTTCCCATTCCTAAAGCCCAGCCTTTTGTCCACGTCCTTGGCCAACAGCCCCTCGCAGATGGACGTAGCCCGCTCGCTAAACTTCTCAGTGTACTTCACAGGATCGTTCAAGATGCGCTTCTTCACCTCCTTGTTCTCCACCTGTATCAGAGCCATTTTGAACAAGCAGAAATCCATGAGGAATTAGACATATTGCAAAGAAAGAACCACTGTTCACGTAAGGGGACAGCGTGTGGCTCAGTGCGCTAAGCCCCTGTGCCTGTGATCAGAAGGTTGCTGGTTTAAGTCTATCTTTGGCATGTCTGTGAGTCCTAAAGCAAGACCCTTAACCCCCAGCTCCCTAGGCGCTACAAGGGGTGGCTGCCCTTCACAGCCAAGCTTGCTCTCACCTACAGAGAGCAAGCTGGGGGAAGTGAAAAGAGAATTTCCCTATAGGCATAAAAAATAATGATAAATAATAATAATAGATTTATCAATAGGGGTGGCATGTGGTGCAGTGGTTAGCACTGTTGCCTCACACCTTTGGGACCCGGGTTCGAGTCTCCGCCTGGGTCGCATGTGTGCGGACTTTGCATGTTCTCCCCATGTCGTTGTGGGGTTTCCTCCGGGTACTCCGGTTTCCCCCCCCACAGTCCAAAAACATGCTGAAGCTAATTGGAGTTATTAAATTGCCCGTAGGTGTGCTTGTGTGAGTGAATGGTGTGTGAGTGTGCCCTGCGATGGGCTGGCCCCCCACCCTGGGTTGTTCCCTGCCTCGTGCCCATTGTTTCCGGGATAGGCTCCGGACCGCCCGTGACCCAGTAGGATAAGCGGTTTGGAAGATGGATGGATGGATGGATTTATCAACATACAGTTTATTTACATGTCTACCCAATCACTACAGAATTTCCATGTCCTTGTTGTAGGCGTAAAAAGTCCCAACCTGTATCTATTGAAACTACAAAAAAGAAACCAGCTTAAAGCAGAAGAGATTGTAGGTTGAAGGTGCAGAAGTGAACAAACCTTCTCTCCCCGGCTTCTGAAGGGACCTTTGGCTGCAATGAACTCATACAGAGTGACGCCCAGAGTAAAGTAATCCACAGAGCAGTCATACTCCTCTCCTTTTAGTAGCTCTGGAGCCATGAACCCTGTGCAAAGAGGGTTATTATGACTTTGAGTCAACCTCTAGCACCCTAAGTTTGCAATCAATACTCAATGAGTGTCTCCAGTGAGGTGTGACATCTACCTGGCGTCCCGGCATAACCTTTGATTTTGAACTGGCCCTCTTTCAGCTCCACTGCCAGCCCAAGGTCAGATATGCGGATGTTGCCTGGGAGGATATAATACTGCTTATGGTTACCCTTCCAAGGCTCACTGTATTAATCAACCTCAACCAGTTGACACATTATTTGTACATGTCTTTCTAATGAGAGCTAATCTCTCAGGATTCCCAATTAACATTCATGCCACACCTGTGCCTATGAAATGAGGTGGTCTGTCTGACACCTACACAAATGAACGTATGGCATCTATACTGTCAGGAAAATATATTAAACAATTAAGTCACGGAGGTACAAAATTCAGGCAGTACATTTCAGGGGCATAGATTTGTTTCGCCATTGGTAGGGCCCCAAACCCTGGGGGGGGGGGGGGGGCCGGCCCCCCGCGGGGGCCGGGGGCGCGCGGCGGGGGGGGGGAGAGA
>JAODJX010000001.1:49167224-49181199 GCA_026776945.1 Isichthys henryi
AGAGAGAAACACAGGCATACTAACAGGCCCAGGCATCAGAGAGAAACACAGGCATACTAACAGGCCCAGGCATCAGAGAGAAACACAGGCATACTAACAGGCCCAGGCATCAGACAGAAACACAGGCATACTAACAGGCCCAGGCATCAGACAGAAACACAGCTACTGAGACCACTCCTGCTTGTTTACTTTTATTTTTACTTTTTTTTTCCCCATAGAAATACATAATACATAAACTAAACACACTTTTACTACTCACAATTCTTCTAAGAAAAAACAAACATTAACCAGTAGCAAAATTATTCAAGGACTGAAAGTCAACCTTCCAATAATAATATCAAAATTAAAACCAATCGCTTTAACTTTTAAACGACTCCTTTACACAGAAGCATGATCTTTCATAAAATAAAAGATTTGTCAGCCTATTGTTGCATTTAATGAGTATTTATACACCTAGTATAAATACTCATTAAATGCAACAATAGGCTGACAAATCTTTTATTTTATGAACATTACATGTTCATACTGTACATTAAATACAGATCAGCTTTATTTTCACAGCCAATAGCAAAAAGGCAAAAATGCCCAAAGGCAGAAAGGAGGGTTTACCTGTCAGTACCGCCTCCACCAGCCTGAATGAGTGTGGGCATGATAGCAATGAACAGGCCCAGCTGAACATCTTGCATGACCAGCATTCCCAGGAGAACGCTGCTGTAATCCAACTCGCCTGTGTGGGCAACACACTGGCAGACGTCAGGCAAAGCTTCAAGCCAAGATCAGAATTAGCTTTAATACTCTGAACCTGCATATTACTTTAACTGCCATTGTCTGCTTTTGAGACCACATGCCACATTCAATCTTCAGCCTATCCCTGTTTAGCATGAAATATCTATTGTTTTTGAGGCTTTGAAACCCAATGCTCGATCAGATTGTTCTGCGTGTCAGTCACTGACAGGTTTAACCTGATCCCCATCAGTTATATTACTGGTTCCCATTGCATTAAACTGCAGTGCCTGGCAGCTCACAGTAACCCCACCCACCACAAAGCCTAAATTCTGCCATCACAGTTTTAAAACGAGATCCCTCTTTTGCTGCTTCCTGGTTTAACACATTCTTACTCACTGATGAACACGATTACCTTCCTTGTCCGTACGCGGCCCCCCAGCGAGGAAGCGAGAGACTACGGGGGTGCTGGAGAGGGACAGGCAGGTGAAGATGAAGACGGTCTGGGTGGGCCGGATGTGCAGCAGATGTCCCCAGAGGAGACCAAAGGCCACCATCGACAGCGTCATGTAGCACGAGCCCTGCACAGAGATCTTCAGCACCTGTTGGTGCACATATTACATTACGGCTCATGTACACAGTGTTGAGCAGCTCGCAATTATACTTTCACGGTACCGACCTTGCGTAGGCGATCGGGGGAGAACTCAAGGCCCACCACAAACAAGGTGAAGAACACCCCAAACTCTCCCAATGTCTCCACCTGAACCATAGACTAGAAACACAATACACAACAGTTACATATAAACCCTATGCAGCATGCAAAGTATAATATAAGCAGAGTGAGCACTGGAGAGATCTAGAATGTTGTGGATGGAGAGCTACCATCTGTACCATCTGCTGGTTGAGATCAAAGATATCCCAAGGTGCTCACCTTGATGCTATTGAGCCCGGAGGGGCCGAGGAGGACCCCACAGATGATGTAACCAAACATGGTGGGGAGACCCATCTGTGTACATAGCCACCCGCAGGGAAGTGAAAGCATGACCACAGACACCAAGTCCTGAATAATCAAGCACAGAGAACAGACACAGGTCACACAGGTAGAATACAGATCGTAAACAAAAGGTCTAGGTCATGGGAGAAGGAACAATGCCGAAGGAAGCTGAGGAAACACTCAGTTGATGTGGGTCACAAGTTGTGGAGAACTTAACAGATTCTGGAGTGCTGGCCTTGACAGGATAATAAAGAGATGTTAAAGTAACAGCAGATTAGTCTGTCTTGGGGTTAGCATTTAAGGGGCACTGAAATTCAATTAATCAGGTGCTGTGAGCTGTGCTCATCAACATGATTGATGTTGAGACCCTGACGTAGCAGCAGAGAACAGAAGGATGTGGAGCAGACCTTGATGAAGTGATGGTCAGCACGGGGCATGGTGGAGTCCCGAGGCTTGGTCAGGACATACTGGTTGTTCTGGGAGTCGATCAGCATACTGAGCCCCAAGTTATCCTCCACCTCCCGCCTGGACACGTTCCTCTGAGAGTCCTCCTCATCCTCCTCCACCCGGAGAACGGCCTCCACGTTAACACCCTTCATCTGCGGACGCACAGCCGGGGGGTGAGCGGCTCAGCAATCAACCTTCAGACTTTTGAAAACATCCTTTGCTGGGTTTGCACAGAAGATCCAGGGGAGGACCAGTCCTACAACAAACAAGATCAACCAACTCACACCCTTCCATTGAACGGGGCTTTATCGCTTAGATCTTTCATCTTACTTGTTTGTTATAATCAAAGACATGATCATCGATCTCCTCCTCCAGACGGTCAGCAGCACGTCGCACATCATCCAGGATCTCATCAAGCATAGACAGGGTCTTGTTTTGGTCTTGCACGCTTTTCATTGCCTCCTGTTGGTGCTTCTCTGCCGCAATCAGCTCCACATACTCCTGCTCCTCCTGCAGACAGAACCATTGGCTTTGCATCCACTTTGTCTTCAAGCTAATGAAGATCATCAACTCCATGTGTATGCACCCTTTCTTTAGAATCCATATAAAACTCATACACACGCTGGAGGCAACGAGAAACACACACGCACTTCTTCTTAGATGTGCATACTGCATATTCTCTTCAGAGGACAAACATGGAAATGTGATCATTATACCAGCAGGTGGCATAGCAGTAATGAACTGTGACAAAATGGATTCAACTTTAGGTCTCAAGAGAGACCCTGCTGCTGTACCTGAGTGGGTACTGAGCTGCATCAGAAATATTCATGGGTATACATAGTCATCAACAGTAAGCTTTTAGATATTTGCTAAATGACCAGGAATAACATTAGAAAATGCCACCTGAGAACTGGAGAGTTAAAGAGAATATCCTCCATAATCTGGACCTACAAATAAGACACACGCAAATACACGTGTCCTCCCTGTCATAGGCAGATAACGCAGTCAGCCGGGCAATTCTGCCTCAAGTCACAGATAATCAAGAGGGTGTTGCACCGTTTCCCTGAACCAGGGGCCCCCTTCACCAGAACATTTGCACTTGGGTCACCATTAAAGTTTGTGTTTTCATCCCAGTCTGACAGACGCCTCTCTCACGTCAACATCAGCTTCCAAAACACTATGTCTGTGCCATTGGCTCCACCTTCACGCCAACTGGAGGACCCCTTCCAGGCTGTCTAGATGAATGCCTGTTTGCCCCTTCCTTACCTTTATGGCGGCCTCTCTCAGGGCTTCGAGCCTCTGTCGACTGCTTTCCTTCATGTTGACCACGTCCCTGTAATCCCCCTGCAGGGCCCGCTGGAGCCCAAGCACTGCCTGGAACACTGACTTCTCGCTCTCATTCAGCTCTTTCTGGAAGATCTCCAGGGTGTGCACCTGGAAGAGCTTCTCTGGGTCCGAGAGAGTGTGGTCTCGCTCCACAGCAGCGATGGCAACGCCAAGCTTCTTCACGGCAACAGTCTTTTGCCTCAACAGCCCGGCCAGCCGCCGGCAGTGCTCCGCCAGCCAGCGCCGGCCCTGCGTTACTGCTGCGCCCTTCCCGCGGTGGAGCTTGATAGCGTGCTGGGCCACTTGTTCCTGCTGCAGTGCCCCCACCAGGCCAAGGCATAGCAGTGCGCACACACCCCACATTCGGTCACCTTTGCTCTTCGGCATTTGTTAGCCGAGGAGGGATGATGAATGTTGAAGAACCACAAGTTCTCCTACATTCTGAAGCTCACTGCTGATGCCTGTGGGTGCCAGAAGGAGTGAGTCAGAGTCCAGCATTAAGTTTGCTAAATTCAACATCTTCATTCAATATTCATTTGATGCAAGTCCTGCCATGGTAAATTTTGCAGGTCTAGGGCTTGGCTTAATTCTCCATCATGAATTTACCACAAATTTTGCAGGTCCACAATGGGATAATGTCTAGTATTCCAGATAGCCAGTTCAGCCCTTGTCTTAATTCTGGTATCAGCATATAATATATACAGTAGACCAAGAACAATCCATTAAACACAACCAAAAATATCTTCAACATGCCTCCAAAGAGCTTGACTGTCCATACCGGCGTTGAAGACGAGACGATTATATACATATTACACAGAAATACTTACCAGTTTAGTGCGTGTATGTATTACATGTTATGATCTTATCTGGAAATGTCGAAAGACGCATTAAAAGTATTACCTTCCACCTGTTTTCGTAACCTGGGCATACCTGACTGCTCAAACAATGAAACGGCACGCAGGAAACGCCCTGACAAGCATTACAACAAATGCCACGGGGGGAGCCATCAAAAGTTGACAGACGCACATTTACGCCAATTAATTCACATGTAAAAAATGATGCGCGCGTCACTCCGTTAAGCTCAATCACTGTAAGAAGATTCAAGCAGATCCCGCGATTCAACAATAAAATCAGCCATGAATTAAAGTTCCTCGCTTATGAATGTACTACTTCTTATGACGACATACTTGTTTTTCCCTCCTCCAAATCGAGTGAATACAACTACTGTAAGTCTCTTCCTGGTCAATGGGACCATTGTTCCGCAAAGCCGATCAGTCTCACACTGGCGATATAGTTAACTATCCAGAAGACAATATGGGTAGATTTTTTAAGATTGGCTAAAACGCGCAGTTACGTTATCTGCATGCATTTAACAGCAGTTCACATATACTGAACCAATGCACTTTTTCCGATTTCTTGCGTTATAATATACACCTCCACCTTCCTATGGGCAGTCATCTTTTCGGTGGAAACCCGTGGGGATCAGCCTGCCCAAACAGCGAGGGATAACTACATTTTTTAACCTGCGGAATGGAGAAATTTGATTATATTTTTAAATGTACCAAATGTGCAGAAGAAGTAGTCCGCGGATAGCTTCATAGATAGAAATCAGATTTCGACCCGTAAAATACGTAGTTTGCAAATACCTGTCGGATTAATACGCCGTCCACGCCAGCACCACATTCATGTGGGCTAAAGGAGCTTTTTTGGTAAGATGCCACTCCTCCCAAAATGCGAAACATAGCCAGAAAGCCGCAGCCTCCCGTCTGACTTCCAGCACTGTCCGAGAGCCGCCGACTTGCCGTCTGACAGCTCACAGCTCCGGGACCCGGAATGCTCAGGTCCGTCGCCAAAAGATGTCACCCGTCCGCAGGTACGCCCCGGGGATGGATCATGACTGTGGTCCTACATTAAAATCTGCATTAAAAAATCGTGAACAGTTGTGTAGCAGCATTCACCTATAAAACCTCATAAAGACAAGAAATACAGGCTAACCGTTTTGTATATAAACAGCTTCTCGAGTATCAAATTAACGAAACGTATGTTTTTAAAGGTTTAAATTTAAGTTCATTAGTTGATGAATTTCTTTTCTGTCTTTTCCTCTGAATTAACGACTGAAAAAAATCCAACTTCCGAAACGAATCGTAATCGGGTCCCCCCACACAGCCTACTGGGATATGTAGTTTTCCGTGAAGCTCTTGGTATCTATTTATGTATTTATTGGTCCATGTCTCTATCTATTTATTTACTTTTAAAGTGATAGATAGATAGATAGATAGATAGATAGATAGATAGATAGATAGATAGATAGATAGATAGATAGATAGATAGATACTTCATTGACACTGAAGGAAATTAAGGAAATTTAGTTTTATTTTACTTTGTTGTTGAAACTTACTGTATATATCCGCCTGCATATTTTCTTACATGTGTCTCGAATATTACAAACTTGAAACTTTCTACCCCTTTACACCGTTCTGTTCTTTTCTCTCCTCACTTTAAATATTTGCAATAATAATAATAATAATACTCGCGATTCTGATGTTGTTGTTGCTATTATTATTAGAATTATTATTATTATTATTATTGTTCAAAGTAAAACTACATCTCCCTGTTCTGGGTACCATCCGTGCGCAAGCTCTCTCGTGCTTTAGCGCAGTTCCTAGTGGCCACTGCGCGTGCGCAGGGGAGCTACCAGCTATCAAGTTGGTCAAACAAGCGGGTGAGAAAATGGTAGGTACGATCAAAACAGTAAGCCAAACAGACGAATAAACCTCTGCAGCGGGCTGTAACGTGGGCCGGTAGGCTGGGGTGGTACTGCCGAGGGGCAGGCGGTACCGTGCGCGACGTGTCCTGAGCCAGCGTCGCACTGTCAGTGGGGTTTTTTACTGTGCCAGTTTGTCAGTGCGAGGGGAAGGTCAGAGTTGATGGTATTTTGAGAGCTGACTCCTGCAGTTGCTCCGCACGTACCTTTCCCTTTTTGGTATCTGAGCAAGTCGGGACACAGGACCCGTCCGGCTGCGTAAGAAGGGTAACTGGGACGCGGGGCCACTGTCTTGCTGGAGACGTGTGAGTAAGTAGGACAAAGAGAAAATTACGCGGAACCCCCCCTTTTTAAAAAACGGACAAATCGACCCGCATATTAGCAGGCAGGACTGTCCCTCGGACCGGCATAGCTGTGGATGCCGATAGCCGGGGATCTGTTGGTTACCTTCAGTTTTGCACCATCACAGTACGTGCATGGACGATGCACTGCGAATGCCAGCCCGTGTGATTTACAGCATCGGCTGGAGAAAACCACTGTTTTATGTAATAACTCCATCAACGGCCAGATACCTTATCAAATATTATGGATTTCTGCACAGCCGTGGCTTGCACATGAAAATGTGTAGTCAGCATAAAGCGAGGAACCAATTAACCTAGTTTTGGGTGCACCCATATCTTTCACTATTGAGTCATTGCAACGGTTTTTAACTATTCCTAATAAATCGGTTACGCATAAATTGCGTCGTAATATCTCGTAATGTATTTACACATATAAGCTGTTGGTTTGAGAGTTAATGTCAGTTAGGAGCCGCGTGGTTCTGAACACTTGATTCAGAAAGACTGGTTACTTTCCCGGCGTGACTCCGGTTGGGGGGGGGGCAGAAATGTCCTCGGCGGCCTTGCTTTCATATGTTAATGTATTCTGCGTTGTGGATTAATAATATACAGGGGCTTGGCTTGACTAGCGTGGTACGCACTGACACGAACTCCTCGGCGCTTTCTGCACCATGCAAAAAAAAGCGTGGCAATTGGAAATGCAGGCAGCTGTCAGTGACGATAGATCTCCTTGTCACAAATCTCACAAATAATGTACAACGCCTATCTTCGTCTGATTGGGGGAAAAAAAAAGACTTTTCAGTTTTCTTTCCTGTCAACCATACGAGCACTCTCCCTAAACTGAAGAAATGTTTTGAGCATTTAATCACTCTTTAGAAGGTGGAGAGAGGGAGAAAGTGTGTTTGTGGACAAATCAGAAGGTATCAGATGGAATTACGAGGCAGATCCGCACGTTACAAAACACACAATGGGGTATTTGTACCAATTGCGCTGCTCCTCCGTGTTTTTTTTTTTTTTTGCAGCATAAGCTGAAGTCATCGCAGAAGGACAAGATTCGACAGTTTATGGCCTTCACGCAGGCCGGGGAGAAGACCGCCGTGTACTGCCTGACACAGAATGACTGGAAATTAGAAGTGGCCACGGACAATTACTTCCATAACCCAGACCTCTACTATAAGGAATCCATGAAAAACTCTGTGGATCGGAAGAAGTTGGAGCAACTCTACAATCGTTATAAAGGCAAGTGGGAATCTGGAATATGCCTTAGAATGGGAATATGACACCAAAGACGTGTTGGTTCTGGTTGTTTGCCTTGTAGTTAGCATTCATGTTGGGGCCAGTATCATTAAGTGAGACTTGCTGGTTAGCTAGATAACTTGTCAGATTTAAGGTTCCGCCGTTTAAATGTAATTTGTCTTCATTCACTTTCATTTAGCCCAGACTACCTTAAATTTAACTTGCTAAACCCAAAATCCAGCCTTGTGATAACAGACCCCCGGTTGTTTATGGATGGTTGTGTGGATAACGGGGCTGTGCATTTCCCCAGATCCTCACGATGAGAATAAAATCGGGATTGACGGGATCCAGCAGTTCTGTGATGACCTGACCCTGGACCCGGCTAGCATGAGCATCCTAGTGGTGGCCTGGAAGTTCCGGGCCGCCACCCAGTGCGAGTTCAGCAAGAAGGAATTCTTGGATGGCATGGCGGAGCTTGGGTGAGGAGAACCCAGGGTTCTTTGGTATCCCTCTGTGAGGAGCCCCTTGTCTCACGTAGAGTTCACTCTGGATCTTCAGACTGGAAGTGCTGTTTTTCAGTTTAATGCGTGGTACCTAACCCAGGCAGTCTAGATGTTCATTAAGCCGATAACCTGAATATAAGTCGATAACAAAACTGAGCAAAGTCCCCCACCATTTGGAGGCAAGTGGCCAATTGCTTTTTTTTTTTTTTATTAGTAATTGTAGTTATTAATTTGACTAGTTGTTTTTTTTTCCACTCCCAAGATCAGAATGCAAATAGGCTGCAAAATAATGCTTGTGGAGGCCTTACAGATTTGTAAATTTCGTAGTTATCTTGTTAAAGGTGAATGCATGTCGCTGGACCGTTTGCATGTATGTTGCTGGTTGTACATTTCTTTTTCAGGTTTTTCAGTGGATTTTTTTTGTCGTGACTGTCTTTCTCTCTGTCGTCTCCCCAGGTGTGACAGCACAGAGAAGCTCAAAGCAATCCTTCCCAGATTAGAACAGGAACTGAAAGATTCTGGAAAGTTCAAAGACTTCTATCAGTTCACCTTTAACTTTGCCAAGAATCCCGGACAGAAAGGCTTAGGTGAGTCACGGAACCTTCCAGAGAACACTTTGGGTGGGGCGGCATGCCTTTGGACAGGGAGGTTTTACAAACTGTTAACTGCGTATTATGAGGAGGGGGAGAATTGGGGTATGCGTGGGGGCAGGGGGTGCTGGCTGTTGTGGGATGTTACTGGTGTGCTGCTTTGTGACATTGGAGGCTGAGTCAGAGCTGGGATTCTTAAAGACCTGTTGTTTGGACCCGGTACATGCAGAGTGCAAAGCGACGTTGTCACAGATCTGTCATCCTTAGCAGTCGGGGCACTGGGCGTGCTTGTGAGGGTCCTGGTACAGAGCGTTCCACTGCCTTGCCTCATGAAGTTGTGTGGGCAGATTAGAGCCAGAATCCTCTTACCTCAGATGGGGAGAGCACTTCTTCCTGGCCTAGGTTCTGGCTCCAGGCCCATGCTGGCAGGATGGTCCAGGCACTTTTTGTGTTGTTAAGTTCAAAGGAGAGCAGCAGAAGCTGCTGACAGGACAAAGCTAGGGCGGGTCAATGCGAAAGCTCTCCCTCGAAGATGAGGCTGTTTAACTACGATAACAGTTCTGAGCGCGACTGTTACTTCCACCATTCTCATTTCAGATCTAGAGATGGCAGTTGCCTACTGGAATCTGGTTCTCAATGGCCGCTTCAAGTTCCTGGACCTTTGGAACAAGTTTCTATTGGTGAGTCTTTATGGCGCCGTGGGCAGTAGGGCCATCGTATCAATCCTGGGGGTTTTAAGTTCAAATCCCAAAAGGCAGGCTACAGTTGAACCTGTAGCAATGTACCTTTGCCTTATGTCACCCCAGTGAAGCCAGAGTTTAGTAATTTACTGAATGTCTAAAGATCATAGAACTAATGTTTTTATATAAATAAATGATATATATGAATATATATATATAAACTAGTCAACCATGTTCTCTAATGCTTTGTGTATATCAGTGCAAAATGTTCTCTTCATATGTTAGTGTGTCATTCTTTTTTTTACAAAGGGCTTATCATCTTTTATAAGAATAAGAAGCTGTTTCTCAACAACTTCAACTCCCGGTGCTGGGACTCATTAATATGTTAGTTGTTATGGGGTGGCATTTGCATTTTAGCTAGAATGTAGTAGCAGCTCTATACCTGGGAGGAGAGACCTGGGGTCTTCAGAAGGGGATTAGTCATTTTCCCATCCGTTGCTCTCTAATTTGAGTCAAATACTGAAAAATGATTCAAACCGTGAAGTTGGTCTCATGATATATACTGAAAACAGATCCTCTTGCACTAAATTATAAGCACAAAGTGAGTCATACATGAAAACTAGGCAGCATTTTCTACTGAGTGATTGGGGGTCACATCCGTAGCTTGTCGAAGCCCTTCCCAGGGTCCCTTGCAGGCACAGGTATTACTGGTACGTCATCACTGCGCAGAAGTGATCTTTCTCCTTAACCTGCTGTTTTTCCTCACTTGTTGGTGCCATGCTAAGGAACACCACAAACGCTCCATCCCCAAAGACACGTGGAACTTGCTCTTGGATTTCGGGAACATGATCGCTGATGATATGTCAAACTATGACGAGGAAGGTGAGCCACGGCGAGGCGCTCTTACCGCAGGGTCAGCAGCCTGAAAGGTAGAAACCATGACAGCCGAGGAAGTCGGGGACACGCTGTGACTTTAAAAATCAATAAGGGGCGGGACTTCCTCTTTGTGGTTTTGCCAATGGCATGCCAGTCTTTAAAGTTAGCATTTTTCAGCGTTTGAAAATAAGGAAAGGGAGTCACTACTGATGTTTTGTATATTTTTTCAATAATGCTCCAGGCTACTGTGATATTGGCTCAGCACATTAATTTGGCATAGTGAAAACACTAGGGGACGATTACTCATTCAGTAATACAACGTGAAGTCATTGCTTTGGTAGGAAGTCATCCTTTAATGAAAGCAGCAACATAACTGATCCTGTTTGTTGTCCTCCTCTCACCAGGGGCGTGGCCTGTTCTCATAGATGACTTTGTGGAGTTTGCACGACCGATAGTTACTGGGTGCAAACCCAAAGCTGTATAATGACTGCCCAGCTCTGGCCCTAGCCTGTTTGTTCAATTATTATTATTATTTTATTTTTTTTTGTCGTTGTTTGTTTTTTTTTTTTTTTTCTTTTTCAAAGACGGCGCAAAAAAGGAATGAGGATTTAAAAAAATGATTGAAGTCCTGAGACCATCTGTCAAGAGAGAAGATGGAGCCAAAACTACCAGACAAACCAATCAGGGAATACAGTGAGAGAAAAATGAAGATCATGAGTTTGTGGGGTTTTTTTTTTTAATGATTATTATATTTCTTTCAACCAAACTCATCACAAGCAAGCCGCAGCTCTTCCAGTCATCAACATGAAGCTAATACGTCTACCCTAAAACCACCCCCCACCCCCCCCACTTCTAAAACACCCACTCGAGACCTCATGGGATATGCGTCGCTCTCAATTAGTTTCACCGGGGTCCTCCAATAGGGGGCGCCCCTACTTTCCCTCAGCAGCCTTCTTTGCTTTGATTAAAAAACAAACAAACAAACAAAAAAACAGAAGAAGAAAAGCTTTTCTTGTGGCAGTGGGTGTATGATACAAGATCCATTTTGCATGAGCTGTTTGTTTTTTTTTATCCATTTTTACTTCAGCGCGATTGAAGGACAGCGTGGCGAAGCAGGAGCCACAAGCACTTGAGTTAATGGCACATCACCAGCAGAAACTCTTTTACTACAGGTGTAATATACTGTATCCATAGGAGTATATAGAAATACCTATCTATATCGATATGTATGTATGTGTTCATATGTATGTGTGTATATATAACTGTGTGCATGTGTGTGTGTGCGTGTGTGTGCGTGTGTGAATTGTCACACACGCACACACTTTATGTATAAGTATTAAAGTTGAATATTTGTGCTGTAAATTAAACCTTACATTTATCATGCTTCATTTCCATTTTATTTGCGTTTATGCTCCATTATTTTGCCTCCGCCTTCCCTGCCCAGTGGGAACGAGACAACTCCATTCAGTATTAATTTGTCTTCTCAGCGGTACTTTCCGGACTGGCGTTGAAGCGCCACGTTTTGGCTCTGGGACTGAGGCCTCCCTCGGTTGCTTCCGCGGCTGATGACGGTCCCGCGGATGCACCCCTGGTGTGGGTGCCAGGTTTCGTTCCGTAGCTACTGGGTGGTGAAGCAAGAGCTATTTTCGTTCAGTGAGTAACGCTCCCACACAGACGGACCTGCCTGTCGCGTGCAGTGGGACTCGCTCCAGGACCCGGCCCCGGGCCCCGGCCCCGGGCCCCTGTGGACTCCCCTTGCATCCTCACCATCTTTTATATATTGTAACCGTTCTGGAACCTCGTTGTGTCTGGTGTGGGTGGAGTCACGGGAGTGACGGATTTTAAAATATGAACAGGAATCAGCCCTCATTGGTCCAGAATAAGCATGATGTTTTGGAGTTCTGAACATGCGCCGTCGTTTCTAAACCTTTTTGTACGTTTATCGAACCGAAAATCTGTTAAGATTAATAGTTGCGATTACACATGGAGTGCCTGTACCCCTCGTGTAATCTGTGTACCTCGTGCTGATGGGTTGGCTGGGGAGTCCAGCTGTCCCCTCTTCCATCAGTGGGTCAAATGTCAACGACAAACCCAGATGGTGACGCCAGGGGATAGTGTTCTGCTGGGTCCTGTAGCCCACTGGGTCACTACTCATCCAGGATTAGCCAGCGCTTGCGTGCGATTTCTAAACAATCAGGATGAGAATTTTCATTATTTTAAGCATGCCTGGTGATGATAGCGGATAGTACTTTCTAGAAGGACGGGCGCTAATGGGATAGTTTTCCCATTTTGAGATTTTTGACTTATTTATGCTGGGAATGCATTGAAAGGTTAGGGTCATGTGACCGCATGTGGAGTGTGTGCCAGGAGTTAGACTGAGTGTTGACACCAATGTTGAAGATGCTCACGTTTCACTAAGGTTTTCCCACGTACCTGTGCACAGCGTTTGTTCCTGGCCCTGTGTGTGTGTGTCTATATGTGTGTGTACGTGCGCACGTTTATGTGTGTCGTGTGTGCATGCATTTGCGTGTACACGGAAGTTTGGCATTGCTCAGGGAAGCAGCGATACTGACTTTGAGTCTGACCTTGCTGCAACAACAAGACCACAAGGTGGCACTGTGGCGTGGAGCTGAGTCCACCTGGGCTGCTCCCGCCTGTTCCCACGCGCCAGGCCTCAGGGCCCCACTTACAGTGAGGTGTTTAGGCCTCCACGTCTTTTTCCCGCTGAGTGCACATCCGCTACGAGATCCTGATTCGTGGACAGGGCGTTGCAGCTGTTGGTTGTCGCTTGCTTTGGTGGGTTTTACCGTAGTGTCTTGGAGAGATGGGGCAGTACATCTCCTGGGGGGGTGTTACTGCTTTTGCAAATAAAAGTTCTATGAAACTATCACTGGGTATTTTGCTTTATTTCAGACCAAAGGGTGCATTTCTTCACATCTGGTTTCATCTGAAGCAGCATACGCTGCTGAGCGAGAGAGAGATATTCAGAAACTTACCGGTGACATCCCTGTGTCAAGTTTGGGTTTAGAACAAGTGAACCACACACCACCACCACTTGCAAACATCTTGAGACTGTTACGGACATTGGTCCAGTCAGGTATAACTCCATCAGTTAGTTGATCAGAAGACAGTATTATTCTGTTGTATAAACTAGCCACTAAAGAGTTAGGTTTCTAAAAACGGTTGCCCACCGTCTTAATTAGTTTCTGTGATTTACTGCTGGAGCAAATTAAATGGCCACACAGCTTTGGGATAGAAGGTGGGGGGGGGGGTATTGAGAGGTATGTGTGACCTCTGTAGGGTGGGGTAAAGTGGGGGCAGGGCCTGGCTTTAGTCCTTTCTTGTGCAGCATGGGGTGGAGGGTCTTTATCACTGACAGCTTCCCCTCTGGTGTGGTCCAGAGAGGATTGCCTTTTTAGGTGACACCCAATGGTAGTTCATGGCGGTGCAACAAGGGCTTTGTGATAACAGAGCAGTTTGAAGGGATTGAGGTGGGCG